>JAPVLO010000046.1:16202500-16513259 GCA_027257055.1 Cephalopachus bancanus | reverse complement strand
TTTTCCCATGAATGAGTAGCAATGTATATACAAGGATGTTCATTTCACTATTGTTTATAATATTACTGAAATAGTTACATTATTTATTTATTTATTTATTTATTTTTTTATTTATTTTTTGAGTCGGAGTCTCACACGATTGCTCAGACTGGAGTGCAGTGGCCGCCCCCGGCCACCGCACCCTCGACCTGCTGGGCTCCGGCGATCCTTCTGCCTCACCCTTTCCCATGTACCCGGGAATTACAGGCATGCGCTACCCCCCCGGCTGATTTTTTGATTTATTGTAGAGATGAGGTCTCGCTGCCCAGGCGGGTCTCAAACCCCGCGGGCTCAGGCAATCCACTCCCCTCAGCCCCCCAAAGGCGGGGGGGTTTAAAGGGCTGAGCCACCGCCCCCGGCTTATTTTTTTATTTTTTTTTTTTGAGTTGGAGTCTCACTCAGTTGCCCAGACTGGAGTGCAGGGGCCCGCTTCCGGCCACCGCAGCCTTCCCTGCTGGACTCCGGGATCCTTCCGCCTCAGCCTTCCAAGTAGCTGGAATTACAGGCATGTGCTACCACGCCCGGCTGTTTTTTTTGATTTATTGTAGAGATGAGGTTTTGCTGCCCGGGGGGGTCTCGAACCTGCGGGCTCAGGAAATCCCTCACCTCAGCCTCCCAAAGGCGGGGGGATTACAGGCTGAGCCACCGAGCCCGGCTAAATAGTTACATTTTTATACTTATCTTTATTTGTAATAATTTATCATGCTGATCAAAAACATTGTCTTAATTTTTGAGAAATCGATTTAGTAATATTTATAAAAGAAATTTCAGTTTTTTTTTTTTTTTTTTTTTGAGTCGGAGTCTCACTCCGTCACCCAGGCTGGAGTTCAGTGGCACACTCACAGCCACCCCAGTTTTGACCTGCTGGGCTCTGGGAATCCTTCTGTCTCAGCTTTCCAAGTAGCCAGAACTATAGGCCCACACTACCATGCCCGGCTAATTTTTTGATTTATTGTAGAGATGAGGTCTTGCCAAGTTGCCAGGGCTGGTCTTGAACCCATGGGCTCAGGTAATCCACTCGCCTCGGCCTCCCAAAGTGCTGGGATTACAGGCTGAGCCACCGAGTCCGGCCTCAGTTTATCAATTAATGTCTCTGTATTGCCTTTCCTGGTAGAATTTTTTTTTTTGATTTGGAGTCTCACTCTGTTGCCCAGACTGGAGTGCAGTGGCCGCTCCCGGCCACCTCAGTCTCGACCTGCTGGGCTCCGGCGATCCTTCCACCACAGCCCTCCGAGTAGCGGGAATTTACAGGCAGCACTACCACGCCCGGTGATTTTTTGATTTATTGTAGAGATGAGGTCTCGCTGCCCAGGGGGTCTCAAACCCCGCAGGCTCAGGCAATCCACTCATCTCAGCCTCCCAAAGGCGCGGGATTACAGGCTGAGCCACCGAGCCCGGTTAGATTTTTTTTTTTTTCTCCCTTCCCTTTGATCAGAGCTGAGCTGAGGTAAAGATGGGTATAATGGGTGTATATAATGTGATTTGACCCTGTGTATTAAGATATTTTATTGTCTTTGTTGGATAAAATTTTTATTTTGAACTCTCTGAATGAAGACCACCACCCCAGCATTAGTTGCACATGTAAAAAAAATTTTGGCCGGGCACGTTGTCTCACCCCTATAATCCCAGCACTTTGGGAGGCTGAGGTGAGAGGATTGCCTGAGCCCACGGGTTTGAGACCAGCCTGGACAGCTTGGCGAGACCTCATCTCTACAGTAAATCAAAAAATTAGCCGGGTGTGGTAGTATGTGCCTGTAATTCCAGCTTCTTGGAAGGCTGAGGTGGAAGGATCGCCAGAGCCCAGCAGGTCGAGGCTGCGGTGGCCGGGAGTGGCCACTGCACTCCAGTCTGGGCAACAGAGTGAGACTTCAACTATAAAAAAAAAAATTAATGACTGCATATAATCCAATCAATAGAATGACATGCAGCTATTTATTTATTTATCTATTTTTTGAATTGGAGTCTCACTCTGTCGCTCAGACTGGAGTGCAGTGGCCGCTCCCGGCTACCGCACCCTCAACCTGCTGGGCTCCGGCGATCCTTCCGCTTCAGCCTTCCCAGTAGCCCGGGAAATTTAAAGGGATGCGCTACCACGCCCAGCTGATTTTTTTTTGATTTACTGTAGAAATGAGGTCTCACTGCCCAGGCAGGTCTTGAACCCACGGGCTCAGGCAATCCACTCATCTCAGCCTCCCAAAGGCGCAGGATTATAGGCTGAGCCACTGAGCCCGGCGTCTGGCTAATTTTTTGATTTAGTAATTGTAGAAATGAGATCTTGCCAAGTTGCCCAGTCTGTATTTGAACCTGTGGGCTCAGGCAATCCTCTCACCTCGGACTCCCAAAGTGCTGGGATTATAGACGTGAGCCACTGTGCCTGGCTATATGTAACTATTTAAAATTATGTTCTATGTTGGAGTTTGAGGGTGTCAACTTGCCCAAGTTTCACAAAAAATGGGAAGATATATGGAGGAGGTAAGCAGATGGAGATAAAAATATCACATTCATAACGATAAAACTGTTGAGGATCAAACAGCTTCTGTGCGAGGGCCAAGTGGGCTTGTTAGTGCTTCCTGTCCCCTGCTTTGCCAAGACTATGCCTGAGATCTCATCCGAGTGAAAGTTTGGTTCCTCAGAGAATTCTTAACGTGGGCCATTCATGCTCGGCTGACGTGTCAGGCTAATGCTAGACTATCCTTAGCTTCCTCCCTTTTCTACTAAGCTTACTTCACATCTTCACAGATTTGTTCTGAGAGCACCCCAGAAAATTACTTGCATGAGAAGTCAAGTCTCAATCTCAGCCAGGCTCGGTGGCTCAGCCTGTAATCCCGCGCCTTTGGGAGACTGAGGTGAGTGGATTGCCTGAGCCCGCGGGTTTGAGACCCACCTGGGCAACTTGGCGAGACCTCATCTCTACAATATATCAAAAATCAGCCGGTGTGGTAGCGCGCGCCTGTAGTTCCAGCTATTCGGAAGGCTGAGGTGGAAGAATCGCTGGAGCCCAGCAGATTGAGGGTGCGGTGGCGGGGAGTGGCCACTGCACTCCAGTCTGGGAGACAGAGTGAGACTCCGACTCAAAAAAAAAAAAAAAAAGTCTCAATCTCTGCTTCCACACACCTAACAAATATCTATAGAATTTTTGCAAACCGGGCTCGGTGGCTCAGCCTGTAATCCCGCGCCTTTGGGAGGCTGAGGTGAGTGGATTGCCTGAGCCCGTGGGTTCGAGACCCGCCTGGGCAGTGAGACCTCATCTCTACAATAAATCAAAAAATCAGCCGGGCGTGGTAGCGCATGCCTGTAATTCCGGCTACTCGGAGGGCTGTGGTGGAAGGATCGCCGGAGCCCAGCAGGTCGAGGCTGCGGTGGCCGGGAGCGGCCACTGCACTCCAGTCTGGGCAACAGAGTGAGACTCCAACTCAAAAAAAAAAAAAGCATTTTTACAATGAGATATTTTATTTAATTTTTTTTGAGTCGGAGTCTCACTCTGTCACCCAGACTGGAGTTCAGTGGCAGCTCCCGGCCACCGCAGCCTCGACCTGCTGGGCTCTGGCGATCCTTCCGCCTCAGCCTTCCGAGTAGCTGGAACTACAGGCGCGCGCTACCAGCCCGGCTGATTTTTTGATTCACTGTAGAGATGAGGTGTCACCAAGTTCTCCAGGCGGGTCTCAAACCCGCGGGCTCAGGCAATCCACTCACCTCGGCCTCCCAAAGTGCTGGGATTACAGGCTGAGCCACCGATCCCGGCCGAGGTATTTTATAAACATGAAAGAAAGTTAATTTTATTTTGAAAATGTAAAATCTCAAGTGTAGTAAAGCATGCCTAGGGTTTAGGGCTGGATATTTGTAGCCCAAAGTTCTTCATTTTGTTTTCTGTAGTAGAATAGGCTAAAGTTTGTCAAAGCAGATCATTTACTTTGCCGCTAAAGTCAGACTTCTATTTGTTATTTTTTATTTATTTATTTATTTATTTATTTTTTTGAGTTGGAGTCTCACTCTGTCGCTCAGACTGGAGTGCAGTGGCTGCTCCCGGCCACTGCAGCCTTGACCTGCTGGGCTCCGGCGATCCTTCCACCTCAGCCTTCCGAGTAGCTGGAATTACAGGCATGCACTACCATGCCCGGCTAATTTTTTTCATTTATTGTAGAGATGAAGTCTCGCTGCCCAGGCGGGTCTCGAACCCGTGGACTCAGGCAATCCACTCACCTCAGCCTCTCAAAGGCAAGGGATTACAGGCTGAGCCACCGAACCAGGCTTCTATTTGTTATTGTAGAGGGGAGTATTGTTACACTTAGAAGGGTAGGAAGTGGTTGAAAGCTGTGGAAACAGTTGAGGGTAGGTCACACTTTCAAGAAATTTATAGAAAAGGAAGAAGGAAAAAATAATTTGGTGGTATAGGAGAGTAAGGATAGACTTCTTTAAGGTGGAAGGATCTTGAGTATGGTTGTATTATAGAAGGGGGTGGAGAAGAATCAGAACTAGGAAACAATGGAAAAAACAGAGATAGTTTATGAAGTAACATACTAAAAAAGATGAGAAGGGATAGTCCTGTTCACAGTATGGAGTATACTGAGGGAGGGATTAGCCTACAGTACGAAGAAGGAGCAGCTTAGAACTGGTGACTTTATGGGATATCCAGGGGCTTAAAAAAGACTAAATGAGCCGGGCTCGGTGACTCAGCCTGTAATCCCGTGCCTTTGGGAGGCTGAGGTGAGTGGATTGCCTGAGCCCGCGGGTTTGAGAGCCACCTGGGCAGTGAGACCTCATCTCTACAATAAATCAAAAATCAGCCGGGCGTGGTAGCACATGCCTGTAATTCCGGCTACTTGGAAGGCTGAGGCGGAAGGATCGCCGGAGCCCAGCAGGTCGAGGCTGCGGTAGCCGGGAGCGGCCACTGCACTCCAGTCTGGGCGACTGAGTGAGACTCCAACTCAAAAAAAAAAAAAGACAAAATGAGACTTCAGTTGGCGGCCCAATCATTTTTATACGATGTATGAAATAATGTTATTAACTAAATGATGAAGCAAAAGGTGGGATCTTTAGGGAATTGGCAAATGCTGGTGGAAGTAATGAGAGATAAGTCAAAGGACAATTAGGTTGATCATATTAATTGTATCTGTAAAGCTAAGAAATTTTGACTCAATCCAAAACCATGGATGGCTTAGTAGGGATGGCTGAGTGGGGTTTTAAGAAGATAGACATGAGGCCGGGTGCAGTGGCTCACAACTGTAATCTCAGCACTTTATGAGGTGGAGGCAAGAGGATTGCCCAAGTCCATGGGTTCAAGACCAGCCTGGGCAACATGAGGAGACCTTGCCTCTACAATAAATCAAAAAGTAACCTGGCATGCCTGTAGTTCCAGCTGTTTGGAAGGCTGAGGAGGAAGGATTGTCTAAGCCCAGCAGGTCGAGGCTATGGAGGCTGTGAGCATGCCACCGCACTCCAGCATGGGTGACAGTGAGACTCTGACTCAAAAAAACAAAAAGAAGATAGATATGGCCCATCCTTTGAAGCGTGGGCTTGAATACTGTGAGAGTGAAAACGGAACAATTAAGGAAATCCAGAACTAGCATGCACACAATGAGAGAGATGCAAGTAGGCATAATAAATGGAATTAATAGATATTTGGACAAAATACTCTGGGGAATTATAGTCTTATAATATTAAACTACCTAGATCTGTGGAAAATTAAAACGTAGGAACTGTACCACAAGCCTTACCCTTGAAACTAAAAACTGGGGCTGGAGCTCCAGAAATGCAAAATAAAGTCTGAAAACAAGTTGAGGTAGAGCTCAGGCCTAAGCAATGGGCATGGCAGTCCACAGCTGGGATGGGGAAAGGCTTCTTTAAGTTTAACTGACTACAGAGGTAGGACGTAGAGGGTGGTGGAGCATACCACAAGTGTAATGAATACTACTATGAGTTACTAAAGAAAGTTGGCAAAATATATCCCTTTAATTGCAGAAATTGACTGTTTGATCAATGACTGAAGGGTAATATGAAGAAGTATCCAGATACTCTCAGACTTCCTAATACTTTTTTTTCTTGGCCTAATAGATTCTTTTGAAAGACTGAGGAAAAGTTATGAATGTTTTTCTCAAAAAATTCACAGATAACACACAAAATATTGCCCATAATTTTAAGGGATCCATGAGCTTCTGAAAGTCATCCACAAGACTCCAGCTTAATTACTGCTCTCACCTATCTTTCCTCCCAAGAGGAGGCCCAATCCTCAGTCTTATTTTAGAATATATTGAGTTTAGTAGATTGTTTGGAAGTCGTTTCTGGAAGCAGGTGCTTTTGGGAGATCAGCAGGTGCTAACACATTCTTAATACTTTACGAAGTATGAAGACATAGATAATGCAATGGAAGAAACCATATTCTGGACCTTTCAGAAGGCTGTTATGGACACGACAGATAGTGTTTTTGACCACTGACGTAGCTGACTCATTCAACAAACATTTACTGGGCGTCTGATTATGTACAGGCATTGTGCCAGAGAGTGAGCTCACCGAAATAAAAGAAATCATTTCTGTCCTTGATTAGACAATTCACATGTAAAAGTGTGAATGTAGTTACTGGTGGCCATATAAAAGTCACCTAGGCAAACCCCTCGGATCCCCTCCCACTCTGGAAGCTTTTCTGTCCTCTCAATAAATCCTGCTTTCCAAAAAAAAAAAAAAAGTCATCCCAAGTTTGAAGCATTCTGGAGAGATGCAAAGTGCTCTATGATGACAGTTATTTTTGGTTTCTCTGCATGCCAGATTCGTCAGCGTGGCAAGTCACTCAATCTCATTCAATAGATAAAGCAATTGAAATTAATGAGAAGCCGGGCTCGGTGGCTCAGCCTGTAATTCCGCGCCTTTGGGAGGCTGAGGTGAGTGGATTGCCTGAGCCCGCGGGTTCGAGACCCGCCTGGGCAGCGAGACCTCATCTCTACAATAAATCAAAAAAAATCAGCCGGGCGTGGTAGCACATGCCTGTAATTCCGGCTACTCGGAAGGCTGAGGCGGAAGGATCGCCAGAGCCCAGCAGGTCGAGGCTGCGGTGGCCGGGAGCGGCCACTGCACTCCAGTCTGGGTGACAGAGTGAGACTCCAACTCAAAAAAAAAAAAAAAAAGAAAAAAAGAAATTAACGAGAATAGCTGCAAGTCTTCAAAAAGATAATCTATGTAAAAATGAACATAAGCTGGGCTCGGTGGCTCGGCCTGTAATCCCGCACCTTTGGGAGGCTGAGGTGAGTGAACTGCCTGAGACCATAGGTTCGAGACCCGCCTGGGCAACTTGGCGAGACCTCATCTCTACAATAAATAAAAAAATTAGCCGGGCGTGGTAACGCGCGCCTGTATTTCCAGCTATTTGTAATGCTGAGGCGGAAGGATCACCAGAGCCCAGCAGGTCGAGGCTGTGGTGGCCGGGAGCGGCAACTGTACTCCAGTCTAGGCGACAGTGAGACTCCACCTCAAAAAAAAAAAAAAAAATGAACATAAACAGGTTGAGTGCGGAGACTCACACCTATAATCCCAGCACTTTGGGAGGCCGAGGCAAGAGGGTTGCTTGAGCCCAGGAGTTCGAGACCAGACTGGGCAATATGGCGAGACCTCATCTCTATAGAAAATAAAAAAAATTAACCAGGTGTGGTGGCACGCACCTGTAATCCCAACTACTCGAGAGGTTGAGGTTGAAGGATCGCCTGAGCCCAAAAGTTGGAGGCTGTTGTAAGCCGTGAGCGTGCCACTGCACTCCAGCCCGGGCGATAGTGAGACCCTGACTCAAAAAAAAAAAAAAGAACATAGACAAATAAGAAAACACTTTTATGAGACTTATTCAAAGTGATGGTTGGTAGGGACACCCTTTGAGGGAAAAGGCCGGCCCTCCCAAGTCAACAGCCACCGCAGCGCCTCGCACGCGGCCGAGATCGGATCAACAAGCTTCCCCAGACGGATCAAGTTCCGCTTCCGCGGGCAGATTCTCGCTGTAAGAGCGAGCGCCGGGCGTCGGACGCAGGCTACGGCCGGTCCTCCCTCATGCGCATGCTCTTGAGGAGAGGCGGAGACCGGAAGGGCGGGGGCGGGGCGACGCACCGCCGACTGCCGGCTCGCTCTTAGCGGCCCGGCTCTGGGGGCGGGGGCGCGCCCGCGCTCGTTCGCGCGGCCGGCTGCGTACAGTAGTGACGGCCGCGCGGGAGCGGTCACATGACCGTAGCGGCAGCCTTTACAGTAAGAACCCAATATGGCAGCGGCGGTAGCAGTGGCAACGGCAGCAGGAGGACCGGCCGCCCCATAGACCCCCCCGCGCACCACCACCGCCGCTTCCTCTGCTTGGGTGCTCCTCCGGCCTGACTTCCCCTTTCTCCCACCTTTCCCGGCACCGCGGGAAAAGCAGCGCAGGGCAGAGCAGGCAGGGAGGGCGGCCGGAGCCCGGACACGGGAGCCTCCTAGTCAGTTCAAGACCCGACATGAGGGAAAAGGGACGTAGGAAGAAGGGCAGGACCTGGGCGGAGGCCGCCAAGACGGTAAGGGGGAGGGAGCGGAGGGGAAGGCCGGGAGGATTTCATTCCCTTGCCGCCCGCCAGTCGCAGGGGAAGGGAGGTCACTGGTCCGGCGACCCGGCTGAGGGGGCGCAAAACCGCGGGAGAGGGCGGCGGTTAGTGCCGGGGTTGCGGTCCCTGTGGGAATGGAGGCGCTCAGCGGAAGGCGATCGCCGCGGGGCCGTGGCTTCTCCCGGCGTCTGCGATGAGTCCTCTTGGTGTTTTGAGGCTGTCTCGGGGTCACAGCGCTATCACCCCGGCTCCGTGGCGGCCCCCGCCCCGGCACGGGGAAGTCTGTTGTGCTTGCACAGTAACCGGTTCTTCTCCCTTGTGCGGCTGGAGAGCCCCCATTGGATGCAGATAGGAGAAGGCTTGTGCGTGCAGCCAGCCCCGGAAAGAAGAGGGGAGCGCTGGAGCTTGATAGAAGCTACCCGCTACGGCCGACATGCCGCCTGACCCCTGGCCCGCTGCTTATCTGGCTCTCGGAGCCGGCGTGAGATCACGAGGCTTTTGTTTTTGTTTGCTGCTGGAGCGGAAAGTGCAGGAGGTGTTTAGAAACGAAGTAACAGGTGGGACTTGTAGAATTTTTTTTTTTCTGTTTCCGTAGAGACCTACTCTGAACAAGGCAGCAATGCATGGTGGGACGTGTAGTTTACCGGGCCATCACTTTTTTCCTAGCCTAAGTGATGGTGGCTTCACGAAGTTGTAATTAGTGGGCAAAACAAAAACTTTTCTCCTGATGGTGCTATAACTAAGTTTAGAGGTATGTTTTATAAATTGGGGTATTGAAGATTAATTAGCATTTTTATCGTCTTTTAAGAAAAAAATTAAAAGCGCGTTTGTGTGTAGAAATGAAACGTTAGGAGAAAGTAAAGTTAATTCCTTCGTTGAGATTGCAGCAGAAAAGTAATAGATCATTAAATATCAGCATTTCAATAGTGGGAAATGAGAGGTGTTCACCTCTTCAATAGTAAATCATGTCAGTAATACTTGGAAAACATGGAGAGCCCTTCTAAGTGAACCCTGTCATATGGTTTATTTTTTAAGTGAGATTTTTCTGAATACTGAAGGTATGTTCACTGTGGGGGAAATTTGGGAAATTATATAAAAGTACCAAGAAAAAAAAATCAGGTATTTCACTATTCAGCTGTTTTCTGTTAACATTTGGTATATTACCCTCTCTTTATTTATTCCCTCAAATCTGGGTCATACTGTTTATTCAGTCTTGTGCTTTTGTTTTGTAAACTTTGTGCATTTGTTTTGTAAACTTTATGCATTAGGGGGTTGATGAGTCTTCAACTTGTATTTCTGTTTTAGTTTGTAATATGAAAAAGTGAAGAAATAATGACAAGCAGACTCCCAACTCTATTGTGTTAATTAATTGTAAGTCGCTAGAATCTTTTTTTTTTTTTGAGTTGGAGTCTCACTCTTGTCACCCAGGCTGGAGTGCAGTGGCACGCTCACGGTCACCGCAGCCTCAACCTGCTGGGCTTGGGCAATTCTTCCACCTCAGCCTTCCAAGCAACTGGAACTGCAGATGCATGCCACCACGCCCATTAAGTTTTTGTGATTTTTATTACAGAGACAAGGTCTCACCAAGTTGCCCAGACTGATCTCCAACCCCCAGGTTCAGGCAATCCACTGGCCTGAGCCTCCCAAAGTGCTGGGCTTACAGGCTGAGCCACTGCATCTGGCCAAGTCTCTAGAATATATATATATATATATTTTTTTTAAATTTAATTGTAGAGCTGAAGTCTCACCAAGTTGCCCAGGCTAGTCTTGAACCCGTGGGCTCAGGCAATCCTCTCACTTCGGCCTCCTGAAGTACTGGGATTATAGGTGTGATCCCACTGTGTCTGGCCTAGACTCTTAAGAGTACTTTTTGAATTGTGATCCCTTTGGATGAAAAAGCTTAATTATTATTATTATTATTTATTATTATTATTTTTTTGAGTTGGAGTCTCACTGTGTCGCCCAGACTGGAGTGCAATGGCCGCTCCCGGCCACCACAGCCTCGACCTGCTGGGCTCCAGCGATCCTTCCGCCTCAGCCTTCCAAGTAGCCGGAATTACAGGCATGTGCTACCACGCCCAGCTGATTTTTTGGTTCGAACCCGGGGGCTCAGGCAATCCACTCACCTCAGCCTCCCAAAGGTGTAGGATTACAGGCTGAGCCACTGAGCCCGGCTGAAAAAGCTTAATTATTGAGAGGTTGTGACAAATAGAAAAAATTAGCCTGCATCTACTGTTTAGATTTTCCTGTACTAAACTAGTGTATTTGCTCATTTCATACCCCAGCTAGCTATGTACAAAATAGTATTTAAGAACTGGGTAGATGGGAAGTCTGGTTTGATAAATGAGGTTCTGTGTGAGTTTTTGAGAGGACCAGTATATTAGTAGCTTCATATTTTTATTTGGTTCTGGCAACTATATAAAGCCCCAGTCTAAGTGAAAATGAATTTTAGAAAGAGAATGGTGACACTAAAACTTTCTTTATTCTAGTAGTCAAAAGTTAGAAAACACTACCCTTTGGGGGTTATTTTAATATATATAGAGTAAAGGTATTAAACTAAATCTCAGTGTTCAAAAGGTTTCTGTAAGAGGAAATAGAAGAAATAGAAGAAAAAGGGGGAGGACTAGACAAAGGTGCATCTTTAATATTTCAGACTGCCGGGCTTGGTGGCTCAGCCTGTAATCCCGCGCCTTTGGGAGGCTGAGGTGAGTGGATTGCCTGAGCCTGCGGGTTCGAGACCCACCTGGGCAGCGAGACCTCATCTCTCCAATAAATCAAAAAATCAGCCGGGCGTGGTAACGCATGCCTGTAATTCCGGCTACTTGGAAGGCTGAGGCGGAAGGATCGCCGGAGCCCAGCAGGTCGAGGTTGCGGTGGCCGGAAGCGGCCACTGCACTCCAGTCTGGGCGACAGAG
Source organism: Cephalopachus bancanus (assembly GCA_027257055.1). Taxonomy (NCBI): domain Eukaryota; kingdom Metazoa; phylum Chordata; class Mammalia; order Primates; family Tarsiidae; genus Cephalopachus; species Cephalopachus bancanus. The sequence goes on along the minus strand of JAPVLO010000046.1, from coordinate 16,501,768 downwards.
TGAGACTCCAACTCAAAAAATAAAAATAAAAAAAAAGAAATAGTGCAGATATTCAAAAGATAAAGAGGACTAGGGGAAGAGGTGAGGCTTAAGCTTATTTCTTAGACATTAAGATGTCAAGTTTTCTGGAAACAGTTTTAGTGAGAAAATAATAAAATTATAGTATTTATGAATATGGACAGTATCTTCTTATTTCATTGTGTTTGTGGCATTGTCGAGTAATGCTAAGATAGGGTTGTTTTCTTGACCAATAATATAGCCAACAAATACATACTTTTATTTAACAAATTGTGTATTATACTGGGCTGATACTAAGTATGTGGGAGAGCTACTCGAATTAATGTAAGGTGCTGTAAACTAAGAAAGCAAAATAATAAGATTCAGAATAATAATTATTTACTTTTTAGGGATGACATCTGACTGTGTTGCATAGCCTAGAGTGCAGTAGCTAGTCACAGATACAGCCCAGAACTGCTGGACTCAGGCAACCATCATGCTTCAGACCTTCCCCAGTAGCTGGGACCACAGACATGTACCACTGTGCCTGGCTTCATAATCATTATATAATAGAAAAACCATGCCAGGAGGCTGATAAAATGGACTTAAATGTATAGACTGGCTCCAGTAATAGGACACCAGAGAGAGGGGTAATGGGGCTAGGATTTAGCTGATCTTGACTACTCATTCATAACACTGGACTGTCTTATTGATATTTTATTTTATTTTATTTTAAATGAGAAAGCAGAATTTATTGAGAGGACAGAAAAAGCTCCTGCAGTGGGAGGGGACCAAAAGGGTTTGCCCTTCATATTGATCTTAAATTTGTCCTGTCTGGCCGGGCTTGGTGGCTCAGCCTGTAATCCCAGCGCTTTGGGAGGCCGAGGTGAGTGGATTGCCTGAGACTGCGGGTTCGAGACCCGCCTAGGCAACTTGGCGAGACGTCATCTCTACAATAAATAAAAAATTAGCCAGGCGTGGTAGCGCGTGCCTGTAGTTCCAGCTACTTGGAAGGCTGAGGCGGAAAGATTGCCGGAGCCCAGCAGGTCGAGGCTGCGGTGGCCGGCAGCGGCCACTGCACTCCAGTCTGGCTACAGAGTGAGACTTCAACTCAAAAAAAAAAAAATTGTCCCGTCTAAATACACTAATTATGAAAAGCATTGTTCAAGTATTTAGTTAACAGCTTTACATGTTTTAATTTTTTTTTTTTTTTTTTGAGTTGGGAGTCTCACTCTGTCGCCCAGACTGGAGTGCAGTGGCCGCTGCCGGCCACCGCAGCCTCGACCTGCCGGGCTCCGGCGAGCCTTCCACCTCAGCCTTCCGAGTAGCCGGAATTACAGGCACGCGCCACCACGCCCGGCTGATTTTTTGATTTATTGTAGAGATGAGGTCTCGCTGTCCAGGCGGGTCTCGAACCCGCGGGCTCAGGCAATCCACTCACCTCAGCCTCCCAAAGGCGCGGGATTACAGGCTGAGCCACCGAGCCCGGCTACATGTTTTAAATTTTAAGAGCAAGCCGGGCTCGGTGGCTCAGCCTGTAATCCCGCGCCTTTGGGAGGCTGAGGTGAGTGGATTGCCTGAGCCCGCGGGTTTGAGACCCGCCTGGGCAACTTGGCGAGACCTCATCTCTACAATAAATCAAAAAATCAGCCGGGCGTGGTGGCGCGTGCCTGTAATTCCGGCTACTCGGAAGGCTGAGGTGGAAGGCTCGCCGGAGCCCGGCATGTCGAGGCTGCGGTGGCCGGCAGCGGCCACTGCACTCCAGTCTGGGCGACAGAGTGAGACTCCCAACTCAAAAAAAAAAAAAAATTTTAAGAGCAGCAGTGATGGCAGTAATGAAATGATTTGGTTGAGAAATAACATACTGTAGTGTTAGTGACACTTCAATTGAAAAACTTGGAGTAGCTGCGCGCATTGGCTCACGCCTATAATCTCAGCACTTTGGAGGCTGAGGTGAGAGGATTGCCTGAGCCCACAGGTTCGAGACCAGCCTGGGCAACTTGGCGAGCCCTCATCTCTACAATAAATCAAAAATTAACTGGGCGTGGTGGCACATGCTTATAGTTCCAGCTACTTGGAAGACTGAGGTGGAAGGATCACCTGAGCCCAGCAGTTCGAGGCTGAGGTGGCTGTGAGTGTGCCACTGCATTCCAGCCTGGGCAACAGAGTGAGACTCCCACTCAAAAAAAAAATAAAATAAAGAAAAACTCGGAGTAAACCAGAGGTTCTGAGAGCCATTACACTGCTGTTAGAACTATGTTCAGAGTTGGGTTCATTTATTTAAAAAATAAACAAAAAAACTAGGCATGGTGGCTCATGCCTGTAATTCCAGCACTTTGGAAGGCAGAGGCGAGAGGATTGCCTGAGCCTACGGGTTTGAGATCAGCTTGGGCAACATGGTGAGACCTTGTCTCTATAGTCAATCCAAAATTTACCTGGGCGTGGTGGTTCAGGCTTGTAGGTCCAGCTACTTGGAAGGCTGAGGTGGAAGAATTGCCTGAGCCCAGCATGTCAAGGCTGCATTGGCCATGAGCATGCCACTGCACTCCAGCATGGGTAACGGAGTGAGACTCCAACTCAAAAAAAAAGAAAGAAGCATATCATTTAAATATTTGATGATATCCTGAGGATTTTAGAAATGTATGCAAAGTAAGACTTTCAGAAATAGCATGCTCTTGTTGGTCTTGCTTTCTTTGTGACTTTTCCCTCCTTACCCACTACAAGTAGGGAAGTATTAAAAGGCAAAAGTATGCCCAAACGGCTAGAGAGCCTGGGAACAGTGGTTTATGCCTGTAATCCCAGTCCTTTGGGAGGCTGAGGTGGGAGGACTGATTGAGGCCAGGAGTTGGAGACTAGCCTGGGCAACATAGTAAGATACTGTGTCTACAATAAAAAGGGAAAAGAAAGGTAGAGTGTGTTTGTGATTGTAGGTAGAAGGGACAGAGACGTAGACATTAGAGATGGTACGCTGGAGGTACATTTTTGGTCATCTTTTGGGAGTAAAATAGTCAAAATGTGAGAAATCTTTCTGCTTTATTCTTGGGGAAAAATATGAGAAATGAAGTGTGGATGTCAGCGGTAAGGAGCATAGTCTGTAGTGTAGGTTTTTGGAATATGATTTGTAGACTGAGGAAAAGGGGTTTTTAAAGTTCTATATAGACTTCATTTATTGGTTAATATTATTTTGAGCCGGGCTTGGTGGCTCAGCCTGTAATCCCATGCCTTTGGGAGGCTGAAGTGAGTGGATTGCCTGAGCCCGCGGGTTCGAGACCCGCCTGGGCAGGTGAGACCTCACCTCTACAATAAAATAAAAAAATTAGCCGGGCGTGGTAGCGCGTGCATGTAATTCCAGCTACTCGGAAGGCTGAGGCGGAAGGATCGCCGGAGCCCAGCAGGTCGAGGCTGAGGTGACTCCGAGTTGGAGTCTCACTCTGTTGCCCAGACTGGAGTGCCCGCTCCCGGCCACCGCAGCCTCGACCTGCTGGGCTCCGGCGATCCTTCCGCCTCAGCCTTCCAAGTAGCTGGAACTACAGGTGCGCGCTACCACACTCGGCTAATTTTTGATTTATTGTAGAGATGAGGTCTCGCCATGTTGCCCAGGCGGGTCTTGAACCCCTGGGCTCAAGCAATCCACTCACCTCAGCCTCCCAAAGGTGCGGGATTACAGGCTGAGCCACCGAGCCCGGCTTATAAATTGGAGAAGACACTTTTTTTTTTTTTTTTTTTTCGAGTTGGAGTCTCACTCTGTCACCCAGACTGGAGTGCAGTGGCCGCTTCCGGCCACCATAACCTCGACCTGCTGGGCTCCGGCAATCCTTCCGCCTCAGCCTTCCGAGTAGCCGGAATTACAGGCATGCGCTACCACGCCCGGCTGTGTTTTTGATTTATTGTAGAGATGAGGTCTCGCTGCCCAGGCGGGTCTCGAACCCGCGGGCTCAGGCAATCCACTCACCTCAGCCTCCCAAAGGCGCGGGATTACAGGCTGAGCCACCGAGCCCGGCTGAGAAGACACTTTTAAGAGAGCATAATTTGAATAAAGTTAGTCAACTGTGTTAAATATTATTTGCCAGAAAAGCTGATTATCTCTTTTTGTGAAAGAAAATTATTCCAAGATGCACCAGGGTATTTGTTTCCAAAGATCCTTTTGAATTTCATTTGGACATTGGGAAATGTCTGTGATGATTCTTACTTCTGACCTTCCTTGATAGAACTAAAATTGGTTAATGGTAAAATGCACATGTACTTAGTCCTGGGCATTAGCAAGCACTTTAAAACTTAGTAATTATAATGTCCTTTGAGTCAGTTGACTCATCTTTTAGTAAAAGTTTTGTTGTGAAAGACTTTTCATTAGAAAATTCTTTCACTACTGACATTAATTAGCAGTTGATACTATGTATATAATGGACTTTCATTGGAGTTCATAGGTTGGGATGCCTCACATCATCTTGAATCTTTAACTCGCTGATGTTTAAATTATTCAGTAGCTAGTTTAGTCATATTCGGTTTCAAATAAGCGTTCAATGGTGTTAGTGACTTATTTCTAAATAGTAACACAGCATTTTAGATATATTGCTGTTGGTTTATTGACTAGTTTGCTCTCTGATTTGAGAGGTTCAGTGGACACATTTTGTAAAAAATGGATGTACCCGTGAAATACTTTAAAGTGCTATGAAAGGTTTTCTTTTGTGTATGTATCTTATATTTGTGGAGAATGTAAACTATGGATTACAAGATGAGCTGAAAAGCAGTTTTCATATGTATCATGACTCACTCATGAAAAACATAATGGGAAGAGAAAGTACTATTTATTTATTTATTTATTTTTGAGTTGGAGTCTCACTGTCACCCAGACTGGAGTGCAGTGGCCACTCCCAGCTACCGCAGCCTCGACCTGCTGGGCTTCGGCGATCCTTCCCCCTCAGCCTTCCACGTAACTGGAACTACAGGCACTTGCTACCACGCCCGCCTAATTTTTTGACTTATTGTACAAATGAGGTCTCACCTGCCCAGGTGGGTCTTGAACCCATGGGCTTAGGCAATCCACTCAACCTCAGCCTCCCAAAGGCACGGGATTACAGGCTGAGCCACTGAGCCTGGCTGAAAGTGCTATTTTGAATAGCAATTTGAGAATAGCCTTAACAATAAATGTGTGTTCCTATTTAAGAAAACTATGCAGTCTATAATCCCAGGACTTTGGGAGGCTGTGGCGAGTGGATTGCCTGAGCCCTGGAGTTAAAGAACAGCCTAGGCAACTCCGCGAGACCTTGTGTCTACAGTAAATAAAAAATTAGCTGGGCGTGGTAGCGTGCACCAATAGTTCCGGCTACTTGGAAGGCTGAGGTGGAGGGGCTGCCGGAGCCCAGGAGGTTGATGCTGGGGTATCCCTGAGTGTGCCACTGCACTCCAGCTTGGGCGGCGAAGTGAGACTCCAACTCAAAAAAAAAAAAAAAAAAAAAAAAATTACATAATTAGTAGACGGAGGTTAGAAGATGGACTTTGAATCACACAAATCTGGATTTGATCTTGGCCTTATCATTTATTGTGTTAATTTGAATGAGTTATTTAAACTAGTGTTCAAACATTAATGTGCATAGAAATATCTGGGATGTTGTTATAATGCAAATGTTGATTCAGTAGATCTGTGGTGTGGTCAGATTTTTCATTTCTAGCAAATTCCCAAATGGTATCAAGGACCACTTTTGGAGTTGTAAGACTTTACGCTTTCTAAACTGTCTCAATTTCCTCAACTTCATTTTTTTATTTTTATTTTTTTTATTTTTTATTTTTTTGAGTTGGAGTCTCATTCTGTCGCCCAGACTGGAGTGCAGTGGCCGCTCCTGGACACCGCAGCCTCGACCTGCTGGTCTCCAGTGATCCTTCCGCCTCAGCCTTCTGAGTAGCTGGAATTACAGGCGCACTGCCACGCCCACCTAATTTTTTATTTATTGTAGAAATGAGGTCTCGAACCCGCCAGCTGAGGCAAGCCACTCACCTCAGCCTCTCAAGGCGCGGGATTACAGGCTGAGCCACTGAGCCCGGCTAATTTCCTCAACTTTAAAGTGGAGGTAATTATAAAATCTACCATTTGTGGTGTTAAGTGATGAGGTGAAAATGTATGAAAAGTTCTTTGTACTGTGCCTGGTGTATTGTAATCACTGTGTTAATATAACTGAAAAATTAATAAATGGATCATTTTGTGTCTCTTTTTTTTTCATAAATAGATGCAGAATTTCACTATTTTGCCTATGCTGGTCTCAGACTTTTGGCCTCAGGTGATCCTCCTGTCTCAGCTTCCCAAAGTGCTCTGATTACAGGCTACTGTGCCTGACCCATTTTGAGTTTCTGAGTAGGAAAACTATATATTATAAAGACATTATTTTTGGAGTTGGTTGCAGTGGTTTATGCCTGTAATCCCATCACTTTGAGAGGCTAAGGCAAGAGGATTGCCTGAGTCCAGGGGTTCAAGACCAACCTGGGCAACTTGGCAAGACCTCATCTCTACAATAAATCAAAAAAGTTAGCTGGGTGGGGTGGTGTGCATCTGTAGTTCCAGCTACTTGGAAGGTTGAGGTGGAAGGATCGCCTCAGCCCAGCAGGTTGAGGCTGCGGTAGCCATTGATCTTGCTACTGCTACTGCACTCCAGCCTAGGTGACAGAGGGAGATTCCAACTTAAACAACAACAAAAAAGATATTATTCCTTAGAAAATAAGTGCAGAGGTTTGAGAAAAGCCTTTTTATCTTAGTAATACCTCATTTGTTGCTTGTTTCTCAGGTTCAATGTGAATCACACAGAGACTAACTGAAACTGCATTCAGGAGATTCTGTTCAGAATTCCACTTTCTTGACTACACCTAAATTTCAGACTTCTCTACTCTCGATCATCTACCCCTTATGTGCACAAATATCTTCTTTTTTTTCTTTGAGTAGGGGCCTTATTCTGTTGCTCAGGCTAGAGTGCAGTGGCATGATCATGGCTCTCTGTGTCCTTGAACTCCTGGGCTCAAGAAATCCTTCTCAGTCTCTTGAGTAGCTGGAACTACAAGCACACGCCACCATGCTCTGCTAATTTTTCGATGGCTTGTCTGAAACTCCTGGCCTCAAGCAATCCTTCGGTATTGGCCTTCCAAAGTGCTAGGATTACAAATGTAAGCTACAATGCCAGGTTGCACAAATATCTTCAACTCCTCTCTTTTCTTCCTGCTCCCCACTCCTATATTAGTGGTGATATTTTGGCGTGAGTCTAACTGTATTTTCTTTTTTTTTTTTGAGTTGGAGTCTCTGTTGCCCAGTCTAGAATACAGTGGCATGCTCATGGCCACCGCAGCCTTGACCTGCTGGGCTCAGGTGATCCTTCCGCCTTAGCCTTCCAAGTAGCTGGAACTACCATGCCTGACTTATTTTTTGATTTATTGTAGAGACGAGTTCTCACCAAGTTGCCCAGGCTAGTCTCAAACCCCTGAACTCAGGCAGTCCTCTCGCCTCGGCCTCCCAAAGTGCTAGGAGTACATACTTGAGCTACTGCGCCCAGCCTCTTAACTGTATTTTCTTGTTTATTTAAAATTATTGATTTGGCCATGAGTAATCATAAAATACTGTTTTTATCTTCTGCTTTTGGACTTATGAGAGTGTCTTCTTTTTTTTTTTTTTTTTTTTTTTTGAGTTGGAGTCTCACTCTGTCGCCCAGACTGGAGTGCAGTGGCTGCTCCCAGCCACTGCAGCCTCGCCTGCTGGGCTCCGGCGATCCTTCCGCCTCAGCCTTCCGCCTCAGCCTTCTGAGTAGCTGGAATTACAGGCATGCGCTACCACGCCCGGCTGATTTTTTGATTTATTGTAGAGATGAGGTCTCGCTGCCAGGCGAGTCTTGAACCCACGGGCTCAGGCAATCCACTCACCTCAGCCTCCCAAAGGCGCGGGGATTACAGGCTGAGCCACCGAGCCCAGCTAAGAGAGTGTCTTCTTGTTGTGTCAACTGCACATTCATTTCATTCCCATCCATTTATGTTTATTGAGTACTTAGCTGCTTATTCTTTGCTGTGTTGGAGTTCATGTGAAACACAAAGACACACTGTCTTTGCCCTTCTGGATTTCACAATATAATAGAAGGCAGACTAATGACTTGTATAAGAGGTAATGATCTATACAAGTTTTTTGTTTTGGTTATTACTAAAAATAATCTTTTTTCCATTATGCTGTTAGTGGATTATTGCTAATATTTACGAAAGTTTTTTTTTTTAAGAGTCAAGGTTTCACTCTGTTGCCCAGGCTGCAGAGCAGTGGCATTATTATGGTTCACCACAGCCTCAACCTCTTGGGCTCAGGCAGTTCTTCTGCCTCAACTTTCCATGTAGGTGAGTCTACAGGTTTGTGCCCTTATACTCCACTTTTTTTTTTTTTTGAGATGGAGTCTCACTCTGTCGCCCAGACTGAAGTGCAGTGGCCGCTGCCGGCCACCGCAACCTCGACCTGCTGGGCTCCGGCGATCCTTCCGCCTCAGCCTTCCAAGTAGCTGGAATTACAGGCACGCGCTACCACGCCCGGCTAATTTTTTGGTTTATTGTAGAGATGAGGTCTCGCTGCCCAGGTGGGTCTCGAACCCGCGGGCTCACGCAATTCACTCACCTCAGCCTCCCAAAGGCGCGGGATTACAGGCTGAGCCACCGAGCCTGGCTGGAATTTAGTATTAGTAAGCAGAATTCTAAGATGGCTTGGAGACTCATCTCTATGATCTTCACCCGTTGAGTACGGATAGGACCTATGAATGCAGTGGGCTATAACTCCTGTGATGCAGTTGTGCTATACAGGTGATGGGATTTTGTAGAGGTAATTATAGTTGAGTCTTCAACAGCACTGGTTTAACTTCATTGGTCCATTTATAAGCAGATTATTTTTCAGTATATATAGTCAGCCTTCCCTGTGGGTGGGCCCCACATCTGCAACCTGATGCAGATTGAAAAACAGTGCATATGAAACTTGCATATATGGAGGGCTGACTTTTGGGACTTTTGTACTTGCCAGTTCAGCAGGGTTGACTTCAGAATGAATACGTGAGGATTTTAGTATCCTTGGGCAGTCCTAGAACCAATACCCTGTGGATGTCAAGGTACAACTGTATTTTGATTACAGAATTTTTTGATTACAGGATGAGCCTGTTCTAATCAAGTAAGCCCTTTTAAACAGGATCTAGAGGTCAGAGAGAAGAAATTTGAAGCAAGGGACGTTTCCCTGCTGTCCTTGAAAAGAAGCAAGCTAGCCATGTTGTGAACTATCTGTGGGAAAGAGCATGTGGCAAGGAATGGCAGGCAGCCTCTAGGAGCTGAGTGACTTCTGGCTAAGAGCCAGCAGGAAAACAGAGCCTCAGTCCTACAGTTGAAAGAGACTGAAAGCTGTCAACAACTAGTGAACTTGGAAGAGGACCCCAAGCCTTAGATGAATTCACAGCATCAGGTGACACTTGGCAATTTCAGTCTAGTGAGATCCTAAGTAGAGGACCCAGCTAACCTGTTTCCAGAATCCTGGTGCACAGAGACTGTGAGATAAATTTGTGTTTTAATCTAAGTCTGATAATAAAACATATGATTACAAATAACATAAATTTGTGTTATTGTAGCTGCATAATAGTAAACTAATAGTAATGCTAAAATTGGGGAGGGTGGTGGAGCAGGATTGACTTGGGTATTCAGTGATGATGAATAAAATACTGTAGGGGAATAATAGGTAAGGACATTTCAGGCAGAGGCAAGAGCTGAGAAGGGCAAAGACTGGAAAATGCAGGGTATTTTTGATTCATAGCTAATTTACCTTTGAGTATTGAGACATAGGGGAAGATAAGGCCGGAAAAGGTAGGTTGGGGCCGAAATATGGAGGGTTGTGGAAGTTGGGCTGACAAGCCTTTTTATTCTAGGAGCAGTAGTGAGTTTTTATGCAGGAGATAATCTATATGTATTTCAAGCAGATTGGGCCATTGTGGAATTTATTGAAGAAGGCTGGAAGGTCAGGTGGCAAGAAATAGAAATTTCTTTCCCTATTTTCAAATGTTTCTCATTTCATGCCTATTTTACCTATTTCTACTCCACTTGCAGCTTCCTTTTTTTTCACTTGCAGCTTTCTAATAGAAGCCTTTACGTAAGTTCTGCCAGGCTCTTGAAGTTTTCACATGTTCAAGAAGTCCTGGAATGTTCTCCAACATGACAAAATCTACCATTTTTGAAGGAAAAAAACAAAGCAAAACTCCCTAGTGATTCTAGCTCTCGTTCATCTTTCTTTTCTCTGAGTTTCTATAGCACTGTTCCTTTCATACCACTGTCTTCTGTCCTGGTGGTCTTTGGGTTGGTTCAGGTGGTAGAATCACTCAGGCCTATGTGTTATACAACTCCGGGAGGAGCCGATCATGTTGTCTTTTGTATGAATGCCGCTTGCTGGACCACAGTGCTCCTGGGAGTCATAATACCTTTTGTGAAAACATTATTAAATGTTGCTTTTTTTTTTTTTTTGAGTTGGAGTCTCACTCTGTCACCCAGACTGGAGTGCAGTGGCCGCTCCGGGCCACCGCACCCTCGACCTGCTGGGCACCAGTGATCCTTCCACCTCAGCCTTCTGAGTAGCTGGAACTACAGGCGTGCACTACCACACCCGACTCATTTTGATTTATTGTAGAGATGAGGTCTCGCCAAGTTGCCCAGGCGGGTCTTGAACCCGCGGGCTCAGGCAATCCACTCACTTCAGCCTCCCAATGTGCGGGATTACAGGCTGAGCCACCAAGCCCGGCAGAGGCTTACTATTTTATATCTGGATTTACTTTGTAAATTTGTTTTATTTTTATAATTGTATAAGAGCAGTAAGCATAAGAGATTTATATATAGTATAGTTTGTGTTTATGTGTAAGTTAAGCCAGTACGTGAGCCCTGAGATTTTCTTTTTCTTTTAAATATTACTCAGTTTTGAGATATACTACTTTATGTTTCATGTGATTTGGTAAAAGATTACCATGTATGCAAAAATCTAAATCTGACTTCTCAAAACCTGCTATTTTGTACTTCATTTTCCTTTTCTTACATCAGAATGTAAAAATCTAGAGTCACCTTCTGTGTTTTTAAGATCACCTGTCACTAAAAGCCTTATGGATTTTTGCAATCCATTTCTTCATTTCCATTTCCAATTTCCCTGCCTAAGTTGCTGTAGTATGTGAAATGATTTCATTGCCTGTGTATTAAAGCCCCCTCTAGTCCATCTGTCCCCCCTATTGTTGTCAGAATAATTTTCTTAAAATACGAGTCTTATTGTGATGTTTCTTTTCTTAGTTTTTGCTAACTCAGTCTCACCTGCCAGTAAAGTAAATTCAAGGCTTACGGCCAGGCATTAAAGGCATTTTATTATGATCTTGCCTTTACCTCTTTGTTCAGTTTCCTCTTTTACTGTTTCCTCTCTTTTGGCTGATGCTCCACCAGTAATGAATTTGGTTCTTTTTTGTTTGTTTGTTTGTTTTGTTTTTTTTGAGTTGGAGTCTCACTCTCGCCCAAACTGGAGTGCAGTGGCCACTCCCGGCCACCGCAGCCTCTATCTGTGAGCTCCGGCGATCCTTCTGCCTCAGCCTTCCGAGTAGCTGGAATTACAAGCATGCGCTACCCTGCCCGGCTGATTTTTTGATTTATTGTAGAGATGAGGGCTCGCCAAGTTGCCCAGGTGGATCTTGAACCTGCAGGCTCAAGCAATCCACTCACCTCAGCCTCCCAAAGCGCGGGATTACAGGCTGAGCCACCGAGCCCGGCTATGAGTTTGGTTCTTGACACATGCTATTTCATCTGGCCATACTTGTTTTGTTGTTTACATTTTCAGGAATTGCCAAACCTTTTTTCACGTGTTGAGTTCATCTCTTTTTTTATCTTAAAATCCAAATGAGAACTCATCTCCAGATAAGTTAGATACTTCCTGTTCGGAGCTACTACTTTTTTTTTTTTTTGAGTTGGGGTCTTACTCAGACTGCAGTACGGTGTCAGGATGGTGGCTCACCGCAATCTTGGCCTTCACTGTTCACGTGATCCTTCTGCCTCAGTGTCCCAAGTAGCTAGGACTATATAGCATGTGCCACCATACCCGGCTAATTTATTAATTTTTTTTGTAGAGACAAGATCTTGCTATATTGCCTAGCCTGATCTCAAACTCCTGGGTTCAAGCAGTCCTCCCACCTCGACCTCCCAGAGTACTGGGATTATAGGTGTGAGCCACCACACTCACCTGAGCTGTATTTTGTGTTTTTTGATTTGGTTATATTTTAATATATTGTGTTGTGACATAGTTTATCTTTCCTACTAAAATAAGAGCTTTTTTTTTTTTTTTTTTTTTAGTTGGTGTTTCACTCGGTCGCCCAGACTGGAGTGCAGTGGCCGCTCCCGGCCACCACAGCCTCGACCCACTGGGCTCCAGTAATCCTTCCGCCTCAGCCTTCTGAGTAGCCAGAATTACAGGCGTGCGCTACCACGCCTGGCTCATTTTTGATTTATTGTAGAGATGAAGTGTTGCCAAGTTGTCCAGGTGGGTCTCAAACCCACGGGCTCAGGCAGTCCACTCACCTCAGCCTCCCAAAGGTACGGGATTACAGGCTGAACCACCGAGCCTGGCTTAAGAGCTTTTTTTTAGAGCAAGTATAAATATCTTTAAAAAGATTATTAAGGCTGGGTGCGGTGGCTCATTTTGGGAGGTGGAGGCGAGAGGAGTGCCTGAATCCAGGGCTTCCAGACTAGCCTGGGCAACTTGTCGAGATCTCGTCTTTACAATAAATCAAAAAGTTAGCCAGGGTTGGTGGCACGTGCCTGTGGTCCCAGCTACTCGGGAGGCTGAGGCGGAAGGATTGCTTGAGTCCAGAAGGGTGAGGCGGTGGTAGCCATGATTGCGTGACTGTACTCTAACCTGGGTAACAGTGTGATTCTGACTCAAAAAAAAAAAAAAAAATTTGTCTCTAGTACCCGTCATGTAGTACCTGGCACATAATAGACATTTAGTAAATACTTGTCAAATTAATTTGAAATGTATGTTTTGGTTAATTTCCCCCACTTGTGTCACACTAGATATTTAGATCTTATATCTTGCAGCCTTAATGCGTTAAATAGATGCATTAAGTTGTTGAATGGAATGAGGAATCATATGTACCATACATAATACTTCTGTAATTGTTTATATCCTGATACTTGCCATTATGCAATATTAGTTAAGCTGTCTGGTTTTTCTGTGCCTTAAAACACTGTAATTTCTAAATTGCTTCAGTTTGCTTTGTATCATTTTAGATATTTTAAAAATTTCTATCTAATTTACCATTTTGTCAGTCCTCTTTTTTATTAATAACCTAGATAAGGTTTTACACATTGCAGATTACTTCACTTTGTTGTTTGTAAAATTTGGTTCTAAGTTAGCTAGGATTAATGCATTACTTTTTTACTCTGTTGCGATTTAAAATTTAGTTACAAGAATATGCCACATAGATTTTCTTCTTTTCACAAAAGTTTTTTTTTTTTTTTTGAGTTGGAGTCTCACTCTGTCACCCAGACTGGAGTGCAGTGGCCGCTTCCAGCCACCGCAGCCTTGACCTGCTGGGATCCGGCAATCCTTCCGCCTCAGCCTTCCAAGTAGCTGGAACTACAGGCAGACGCTACTACGGCTGGCTAATTTTTTTTTTTTTAATTTATTTATTGTAGAGATGAGATCTCACCAGTTTGCCCAGGTGGGTCTCTAACCCGTGGGCTCAGGCAGTCCACTCACCTCAGCCTCCCAAAGTGCTGGGATTACAGGCTGAGCCGCTGAACCTGTTTTTTTTTTTTTTTCTCAGTAGGGGTCTCTGTTGCCCAAGCTGGAGTGCAGTGGCATGCTCATGGCCACCGCAGCTTCTGTTGGGCTCAGGTGATGATCCTTCTGCTTCAGCTTTCCAAGTAGCTGGAACCACAGGTTTGTGCCACAATGCCCAGCTAACTTTTATTGTAGAGATGAGGTTTTGCCAAGTTGCCTAGCATGGTCTTGAACCCCTGAACTCAGGCAGTCCTCTTGCCTCTGCCTCCCAAAGTACTGGGATTATAGGCATGAGCCACTGCATCTGGCCACAAAAGTTTTAAACTATAGAAACAATAAAACATTAAATTAATTGGAAAGTAGAGGAAAAAAATCACCAGTACTTTGAATTCTGAACTTCCTCAGTCTGCCTGTTATCATTTACTTTGTTGGATTTGATTTGCTGGATTTTGTTGAGGATTTTTGCATCTGTATTCATGAGACATATTGGTGTGTAGCTTTCTATACTGTTAGTGCTGGCCTCACATAAGGAGCTAGCATAGATGTTCTTGGTTTAAGATGGAATTATGTTCTGATAAACCTATTGTAAGTTGAAAATGTTCTAAGAAAAATGCATGGGACCGGGCTCGGTGGCTCAGCCTGTAATCCCAGCACTTTGGGAGGCCGAAGTGAGTGGATTGCCTGAGCCCGCGGGTTTGAGACCCGCCTGGGCAACTTGATGAGACCTCATCTCTACAACAAATCAAAAATCAGCCGGGTGTGGTAGCGCGTGCCTGTAGTTCCAGCTACTTGGAAGGCTGAGGCGGAAGGATCGCCGGAGCCCAGCAGGTCGAGGCTGCGGTGGCCGGGAGTGGCCATTGCACTCCAGTCTGGGTGACAGAGTGAGACTCCAACTCAAAAAAAAAAAAAAAAAAAAGAAAAATGCATGGCAGACTGGGAGCTGTTGTTCCTTACTGCTGCCCAGCATCACAACAGAAGGATGGTTTCTAGGGAATGTGTTGACTTTCACAATATCATAGGGTCGAAAAATCCTAAATTGAACCACTGTAAGTTGGGAACCATTTGTATTTCTTTTGCTTCCACTTCTGGAAGAGAATTGGTATATTTTCTTTCTTAAAGATTTCATAGAATTCACCAGTAAACCTATCTGGGCCCAAGGCTTTCTGTTTTGGAAGATTATTAGTTATTAACTCAATTTCTTTAATAGATTTAGGTCTATTCATATTGTCTATTTTTGTGTGTGAGTTTTTGAAAGATTGTGTCTTTCTATAATTGGCCCATTTCTTCCAAGGTTATCAAGTATGGGGGCATAGAATCGTTCAAATATTCCTTTATTGTCCTAACTTTCATGACATCTGTAGTGATGTTACCTCTTTCATTTCTAATACTACTAATTTGTCTTTCCTTGTTAGAATGGCTAGAGGCTTAGCGACTTCACTGACCTTTTTGAAGCAGCTTTTTCTGAGATAGGGTCTCAGCCCAGACTAGAGTGTAGGGGCACAATCACAGCCTACTGTAGCTCAACATTCTAGGCTCAGGTAGGTGATCCTTCCACCTTAGCCTCCTGAGTAGCTGGGACTGTATAGGTGTGCGCCGCTATGCCTGGCTTATTTTTTTATTTCTTTGTAGAGATGAAGTGATTAAGTCTTTTTTTTTTTTTTTTTTTTGAACTGGAGTCTCCATTGCCCAGGCTAGAATGCAGTAGCATGCTCACAACCACCCCTGCGTCGACCTGCTGGGTTTAGGTGATCCTTCTGCCTCAGCCTTCTGAGTAGCTGGAACTAGAGGCACATGCTACCACCCCCAGCTTATTTTTTAATTTACTGTAGAGATGAGTCTTGCCAAGTTGCCCAGGCTGTTCTTCAACCCGTGGGCTCAGGCAGTTCCCTCACCTCGGCATCCCAAAGTCCTGGGATTACAGGCTTGAACCACCTGGCTGAGGTGAAGTCTTGCTATGTTGCCCAGGCTGGTCTTGAACTGCTAGACTCAAGTGATCCTCTTGTCTTGATCTCCTAAAGTGTGAGATTATAGGCGTGAGCCACCACGCCTGGCCCATGGTTTTGTTGTTTTTTTGGTATTGATTTCCTGTTTCAATTTCATTGATTTTTACTCTAATTTGTATTCTTTTCTTTTGCTTACTTTGGATTTGATTTGCTTTTGTTTTTCTAGTTTTCCAAGATGGAAGCTGAGCTTGATTTTAGCTCTTCTTTCCCGATACATGCATTCAGGCTTTATTAATAAATTTCCCTCTAGGTACTGCTTTTACTGTATCCCACAAATTTCGATGTTGCCTTTTTCTTTTCTATTTTTTATTTTTTTTTTTGAGTTAGAGTCTCACTCTGTCACCTAGACTGGAATGCAGTGGCCACTCCCGGCCACTGCAGCCTCGACCTGCTGGGCTCCAGCGATTCTTCCGCCTTAGCCTTCCAAGTAGCCGGAACTACAGGCGCGCACTACCACGCCCGGCTGATGTTTCCTTTTTCTTTTCATTTATTGGAAAATATTTCAAAATTTATCTTGAGATTTCTTATTTGACCCATGTGTTATCTAGAAATGTACTGTTTAGTTAACATGTATCTTAAGATTTTTCAGCTATCTTTTTCCTACTGTTTCTAGTTTAATTCCCTAGTGGTCTGATAACTGCCACTGTATGATTTCTGGTTTTTAAATTTTGTTAAGGTGAGTTTTATGACCCAAAATGTGGTCTCTCTTGGTGAAGATTTCATATGAGCTTGAGAAGACTCCATTTACTTTGCAGAGTTCTCAGCCATTTTCTGCATTCTGCTCTGGTTTTATGACTGATATTCAGTAGGAGCAACAGGATAGAATATGTTTAGTTCATTTTACCTGGAATTGGAACTTATCCCTGTATTTATGGATATTTTGTTTGGAAAATTAATTTGTAATTTGCTTCTTGATATATTGCTTTATTTAAAGTGTGTATTTATTTATTTATTTATTTATTTATTTATTTATTTTGAGCTGGAGTCTCACTCTGTCACCCAGACTGGAGTGCAGTTGCAGCTCCTGGCCACCGCAGCCTCGACCTGCTGGGCTCTGGTGATCCTTCCGCCTCAGCCTTCCAAGTAGTTGGAACTACAGGTGCGCGCTACCACGCCCAGCTAATTTTTGATTTGTTGTAGAGATGAGGTCTCACCAAGTTGCCCAGGCGGGCTCAGGCATTCCACTCACTTTGGCCTCCCAAAGTGCTGGGATTACAGGCTGAGCCTCGACTTGCTGGGCTCTGGCGATCCTTCTGCCTCAGCCTTCCAAGTAGCTGGAACCACAGGCATGTGCCACCACGCCCGACTAATTTTTTGATTTATTGTGAAGATGAGGTCTCACCATGTTGCCCAGGCAGATCTCGAACCTGTGGGTTCAGGGAATCCTCTCGCCTCAGCCTCCCAAAGTGCTGGGATTACAGTCATGAACCACTACATCTGACTGAGCAAATATTTTAAGGAAGTGAAGCTTTGCATATGTGCAGGGAAGGAGCATTCTGCATGGAGGGAGCCATCAGAGCCAAGTCTCTGAGGCAGGAAGGTGCGCGTGTTGGTCTAGCAATGATAAGGAGGCCAGCGTTAGCTCTATGATTAATCAGAATTTATTCCAGTAATGCAAAGCTACTTTGTTATTATGAAATTATTTATTAGTCAAATTACTGGATTAACAATAACAACTATATGTGGAGATTGGTATATACAGTTGTCCTAGCTATCCAAACAAGGATTTTTTTTTTTTTTTGAGTTGGAGTCTCACTCTGTCACCCAGGCTGGAGTACATACAGTAGCATGATCATGGCTCACAATAGCCTCAACCTCCTGAGCTCAGGTGATTCTTCTGCCTCAGCCTCCTGAGTAGCTGAGATTGTAGGTGCACGCTGCCACACCTAGATTATTTATTTATTTATTTTTGTAGAGAAGAGGTCTTGCTGTGTTGCCTAGGCTGGTCTTGAACTCCGGGACTCAAGTCATCCTCCTGCCTTGGCCTCCCAAAGTGCTGTGATTTACAGATATGAGCCACTGTACCCAGCCCCAAACAAGGATTTTGTTTTCTGGATCTTCTTGTATCTAGTTGATGCCAAGTGACTATTTTTGCAGTAGAGTGTGAACAGAAGTAAAGTGTGTCACTTCCTGGCCAAAGTTTTTAAGAATAGGGTGTGGTTTTACCTTGTGTTCTTGTTTCAGGTTAGATGCAGAGAACTCCATGGCTTTCTATATGGCAAGCCACTTGCTGGAAAGAGCTTTGTTTCTTGAATTAATGACTGAGAAAAGATGCCTTTTTTTTGGCAGTAGGAATCTCACTCTGTCGCCCAGGCTGTGGAGTGCAGCAGCACGTTCCTGGCCACTGCAACCTTGGTTCGCTTGGCTCAGGCAATCCTTCCGCCTCAGCCTTCTAAGCTGCTGGAACTACTGACAGACGACAACAAGCCTGGCTAATTATTTATTTATTTGAGTCGGATTCTCGGTCGCCCAGACTGGAGTGCAGTGGCCACTCCCAGCCACCGCAGCCTCGCCTGCTGGGCTCCGGCGATCCTTCTGCCTCAGCCTTCCGAGTAGCTGGAATTACAGGCATGTGCTTCCACGCCCGGCTGATTTTTTTTTAATTTATTGTAGAGGTGAGGTCTCACTGCCCAGGCGGGTCTTGAATCTGCGGGCTCAGGCAATCCACTCACCTCAGCCTCTCAAAGGTGCGGGATTACAGGCTGAGCCACCGAGCCCGGCTTAATTTTTTTTTTTTTAGGTTTTTTTTCTTACTGTAGAGATGAGGTCTCGCCAAGTTGCTCAGGCTGGTCTCGAACCCCTGGGCTCAGACAGTCCTCTCGCCTCTGCCTTCCAAATTGCTAGCATTACAGGCATGAGCCACTGCATCCAGCAAAAGATGCCCTTTTTTTGGTATGTATGTATGTATGTATGTTGAAGTCTCACTTGTTCGCCCAGGCTGGAGTGCAGTGGCATGCTCATGGCCACTGTAACCTTGACCTGCTTGGTGATCCTTCCACCTCAGCATCCTAAGTGTCACAGACGTTTGCCACCACGCCTGGCTAAGTTTTTGATTTTTCTGTAGAGTCAAGGTTTCATTATGTTGTCCAGGCTGGTCTTGAACT
Source organism: Cephalopachus bancanus (assembly GCA_027257055.1). Taxonomy (NCBI): domain Eukaryota; kingdom Metazoa; phylum Chordata; class Mammalia; order Primates; family Tarsiidae; genus Cephalopachus; species Cephalopachus bancanus. Next base: position 16,482,890 of record JAPVLO010000046.1, on the reverse strand, counting down.
CAAGGGCTCAAGCAATCCACTTACCTCGGCTTCCCAAAGTGCTGGGATCGCAGGTGTGAGTCACTGTTGAATTTTAATGTAGTACAATTTTTCTGTTTTTCCTTTGGTTGTCTGCTTTTGGTGGCTACAGTACTGTTTTTGATACTCTTCAATTACTTGGTTATTTAGCAGTCTATTTTACTAATTTCTTTTGAGAATTTAGGTTCTTTCTAGTTCTATGATACTGCAAGCATGGCTTCAGTAAATGTTATTGTACATATTTATTTGTGTACTTTTGGGAATATAGCCATATAACTAATTTTTGTGTTGCAATTACTGGGACAAAGGTATATTCAAATAAGGCTAGAGAGTGGCGAGTTGTACTCTCAAAGTGTTGTACATTTTGCAGCAGTGGACGACAATGTCCGTTTCTTCTGCTCTTGAATGTTGGGCTTTCAGACTCATTCTACTTTGTCAGTTCAGTAGGTAAAAAAAAAAAAAAAAAAGCTGGTTTTGATTTCAGTTTCTATATTTATGGTTGTATGGCTGTGGTTGATCATCTTTTCAGATGTTAATGGGCAACTTATATTTCTGTTTCTCTGAACTGTTCTCTTTATATCGTTTGCTAGTTGTTTTGTGAATCTCATTGATGTGTTACATCTTTGTGTGTGAAATGTTTTCCAGTTGTTCTCTCTCTCTCCTTTTTTTTTTTTCTTTGGAGTTGGAGGTTTCACTGTGTTGCCCAGGCTAGAGTGCAATGGCATGATCACAGCTCTCCACAACGCCAACCTCCTGGGCTCAGGCAATCAATCCTTCAGCTTCAACCTGCCGAGTAACTGGGACTATAGGCATGTGCTACCATGCTTGGCCAAGTTTTGGATATTTTGTGTAGTGATGAAGTTTGGCTACGTTGTGCAGGCTGGTCTTGAACTCCTGGGCTCAAGCAGTCCTCCCCGCTTGGCCTCCCAAAGTGCTGGGATTATAGACATGCACCAGCACGCCAGGCCCTCTCTGGTTATTTTTAGACTTTGTTTATGGGAGTGTATGTGCATGCACACATTCACACGCTTCCAAGTTTTTCATTTTTATGTGGTCATATTTGCAAATATGTTTTCTCATATGACTGTGGGTTTTATGCCATTATTTGAAAAGTATGCTCAACAAGAGTAGAATCTTTATGGGACAAGAAATAGCTATATACAAATAAAAATTCTTCTGGGTTAAAATAACACTTGTACATGGTAGAAAATGTGAGGAGAGTAGAAGATAAGAGTGATCCACAGTCCTACCTTCCAGTGACAGCTATCATTGATATTTCAGTAGAATTTTTGTAAAGCTTTCCTCCTACTTAACCCTGTTTGGGTTTGTGGAGAGTCAGTAGTATGTAACATGCTCACTGACCTTGAGGAGGTAGCATTGTATACTGAGTGAAGGGATGGAAACCTTCTTGTGTGAACTCAAGTACAGTTTACGAGGCCTGTCAGCTGACAAGGAGTTAGGAAGGGCAGAAGCTGGAGCAGGGACTGTTAGTGTTAGAAGGTCATCATGGTAAAGTCCAGAAACCTGTTGATATAAAAATGACTGCAAGTTGTTTTTCTCCCCCTTTGGTCTATTGCGCAACTTTTCCTCACTGTTTAGTAATGTTCTCTTTTTACAGTGCCTTCATTTTCTTTTTCTTTTTAACTATGCAAGGACAGTCAAAGAACAAGGGTATTTTATTCTACATTTAAACTGGAGTTTTAAATAGAAATCATTGTACCCTGGGGGGCCATGATGGTGGTGGTAGTGTTAACCACTGAGAGGAAGCCCTGAGTTTTCTCCAAAAAGGAAGGTGAAATTCAGGAACGCTAAATTGGGATTATTTGTTTAGCTGACCTGCTTTGTTTCTGGAAGCTTCCTTTTAGTTCTCTCTTAGGTAAAAGTTTGGTTATTTTGCCTCAGCAAATATGTGCATTTTATTATGTAGAGACAAAAGATTAAAATAACTAGGAACAATACAAGATAATATATAGTTAACTGCCAAAGTTGCTCACCTTAAGAGCCAAAGGTGGTTGAGAAGGAAGGGTATCACTGAGGATGAGAGGGTATCACTGAGGTTGAAAAGGAAGGGTATCACTGAGGATGGAAGAAGTGAGATTTTTATCTGGGCTTGTCTCTTTTTTCTTTTTTTTGAGTTGGAATCTCTTTTGTCCTGACTGGAGTGCAGTGGCACTCTCTCAGCCACCACGGTCTTGACCTGCTGGGCTCAGGAGATCCTTCCATCTCAGCCTTCCAAGTAACTGAAACTACTGGCATGTGCCACCACGCCTGACTAGTGTTTAAATTTATTGTAGAGATGAGATTCTACCAAGTTGCCCAAACTATTCTCGAACCCTAGACTCAGGCAGTCCTCTCACCTCCGCCTCCCAAAGTGCTGGGATTACAGGCATGAGCCACTGTGCCTGGCCTGGGCTTGCCTCCTTGAAGTGAGGATGTGGAAGCACAAATTCTGCTTGACATCTGGGAAACTCTGTAGTCCTAAGACAATTTCATTGTTTTGGTGGCTTCAGAACATTAGTTTTGACTGGTTTCTGGGAATATTTTGTCACATAAATAATTTACAAAGCTTAAATAAAGAAGCATGTGAATTTTTTTTTGTTAGTATTGTTAATAACTTTTTGTGAGTAGTAGGCTCTAATTATTGCCTGCTTATTCATCATAATTAGCTTTATTGTTATGAACCCATATGTTTGAATTCAGAATTCAGAATTGTCATCTACTCAAGAGTTATTTTTAAGATTATTACTATTTTTCCTGGTCAGCTTAGTCTAATACCTCTAGGAGTTCTGAATCTTGGTCTAGGGATGGGCTCTATCTCAGTTAGGACGTGATGGAAAATCTCTCCCAAAGTGGTAGGAGAAAGGAAAGGGAATTTATTAATTTGTCACTGAAAAATATCAAGGAAGAATTTCAGTTACGGTTAGATTCATTGTTTAAATAAAGGCATTATTAGGATTTTGTTTCTGTCTCTTTGGGGTATTGGTTTGAGTCTTGAACTCTTTGTGATGCAAGAAAGCTGTTGGCTTCAGCCTCACATCATACAGGTTTAGCTCTGGTAGTTGATGGCTTGAAAAATTCTTGAATTTTCTAGTATTCTGCCCCTTTTGCCTTGGCTTGAGTCTTTTGTCCATTTCTATACCCGTTATTGTGGCCAAGAGGATGGAAAGTGCTAATTAGCTTATGCTTTATTGCTAGTGTTGGTTTTTCAGTACATGGATTGAGAATGGGGTGGTGTAGGGGTGGGGAGGAGGTGGATTTCCAATAGAAAACCAGGCCCTTTTTACCAGAAGAATGCTGAGTGGTAGATAAATTGCTTAAAACACAAATCTACCATAGGCTTCATGAAGTCCATAGACACACATTAACAGTAAAAATTATGTTTTTTTCTGAGAAGAATCTTTATGCCTGTCATCAGATTTTCAAAGGGGTCTGCTCCCTTAAGGAAAGTTTAAGTATGTTAGTGGGAGCGCAAACTAGTACAACCTGTGTGGAAAACAGTTTGGCGATTCCTAAGAGCTCTAAATATTGACCTCTCATATGACCCTGCAATCCCTGTACTGGGAATATACCCTGAAGAAGTCAAATCACTCTATAAAAAAGATACCTGCACACATATGTTTATTGCAGCATTGTTCACAATAGCAACAACCTGGAAGCAACCATGCTGTCCATCAAAAGAGGACTGGATTAAAAAAATTCACATATACACGATGGAATACTACGCAGCCATAAAAACAAAATCATGGATTTTGCAGCAACCTGGATGGAACTAGAGTCTATAATACTGAGTGACCTCTCATAGAAACAAAGATCTGAGTATCACATGTTCTCACTCATATAGTGGATCTTGAACATCCAGTGTAATACTATAAGAAAATGACTGACAATGGTGGGCAACTATGGGGGGGGAGGGGAAGGGAGATGGGATTAACGGTAGTAAATATCTGTCTGGGGACGGGGAGACACCTCTTATCAATAAGGGTGCCTGAACGAAGCATATTTGTATACCGAGCCCTTAACTGCACCCCACAATGTTATAATAAAAAATATTGATTAAAAAAAAAAACAAGCCGGGCTTGGTGGCTCAGCCTGTAATCCCACGCCTTTGGGAGGCTGAGGTGAGTGGATTGCCTGAGCCCGCGGGCTCGAGACCCGCCTGGGCAGCGAGACCTCATCTCTACAATAAATCAAAAAATCAGTCGGGCGTGGTAGCGCATGCCTGTAATTCCGGCTACTTGGAAGGCTGAGGTGGAAGGATCGCTGGAGCCCGGCAGGTCGAGGCTGCGGTGGCCGGGAGCGGCCACTGCACTCCAGTCTGGGTGACAGAGTGAGACTCCAACTCAAAAAAAAAAAAAAATGATTATAAGGAATGTTTTTTTTTTTTGAGTTGGAATCTTACTCTGTTGCCCGCACTGGAGTGCAGTGGCCAGAATGTTTTTTTTTCTTTAAAAAAAAAAAACAAATTTTTTTTTAAGTTGACATTTCACTGTGTTCCCCAGGGTGGAGTACAGTGGTAGGACCATGGCTCACTGTAACCTCTATCCTTCTGCCTCATCCACCTGAGTAGCTGGGACTTACAGGTGCATGCCACCCACCTGGCTGATTAAAAAAATTTTTTTTGTAAGCCAGGCTCAGTGGCTGAGCCTGTAATCCCGCGCTTTGGGAGACTGGGGTGAGTGGATTGCCTGAGCCCGCGGGTTCGAGACCCGCCTGGGCAACTTGGCAAGACCTCATCTCTACAATAAATCAAAAAATCAGCCGGGCGTGGTAGCGCATGCCTGTAATTCCAGCTACTCGGAAGGCTGAGGCGGAAGGATCACTGGAGTCCAGCAGGTCGAGGCTGCGGTGGCTGGGAGCAGCCACTACACTCCAGTCTGGGAGACTCCAACTCAAAAAAAAAAAAAAAAAAACAATTTTGTAGAGAAGGAGGTCTTACTGTGTTGCCTAGGCTGGTCTTGAACTCCTGGGCTCAGGGAGACCTCTGGGCTCAGGTAGACCTCTTGCCTCAGTTTCCAGAAGGCTGGGATTACAGGTGTGAGCCACTGCACCTGGTAGGAATTTTTGTTGTTGTCATTGTTAATCTAATTTTTTTTTTACATCTGCAGCCATATTTATATTTATTTATTTACATTTTTTAATCTTAAAGATAGGAGGTACAGTTCAGAATTAGGTATACAAGTGGTCATCGTACGGGTAAATTTGGGCCTTCCTTTGGTCCCCATTTTGCCTGGTTTGAGATCAAGTAGCCTAATATTGATGTTGTTGCCGCCCCGCACTCCCCCCACACACCTCCCCTGACAGTGTCCTGCTACTGCCAATTCCTTTCTTATTGTTTTATGGTAAATGTTTAGGGTTCACTTGCAATCGAGAACATGTGGTACTCAGTTCTTTTTTTCTGTGATAGATCACTGAATATGATAACTCTAAATCCATCCAGGTTACTGCGAAGTCCATAATTTTGTTTTTCTTTATGACTAATATTCCATTGTGTATATGTTCCACATTTAAAAAAATTCAGTCCAGTTTTGATGGACAGTACAGTTGGTTCCATGTTTTTGCTGTTGTGAACAGTGCTGCTGTAAACATACATGTGCAGGTATCTATTTTGTAGAGTGATTTAAGTTCCTTAGGAAGGTCTAGTTCGTTTAGAAATCGCCACATTGTTTTCCGCAGAGATTGAAGTAGTTTGCATTCCTACCAGCAGTGGGGGTTTCCTTTTGTCTGCATCCTTGCCAGCATCTGTTGTTTTTTGTTTTATTAATGATGGCCATTTTGACTGGAGTTAGGTGGTATCGCATTGTGGTTTTGATTTGCATTTCTCTGGTGATTAGTGAGACAGAGCACTTTTTCATGTGTCTGTTGGCTGCTCATATGTCTTCTTTTGAGAAGTGTCTATTCATGTCTTTTGCTCACTTTGTGTGAGCCACTGCACCTAGCAGGAATTGTTTTTTATTGTTGTTAACTTAATGGTTTTATTGCATTTTTATCAGAAAATGAGTTTGAACATTTTGTGATTTTTTTTTTGCACCTATGAGGTTTTTTTTTTTAAGTTAGTTTTCTGAGCCATTCCATTAGTGATTGGAAGAAAAAGTGAAATATTTCTGCAGTTTAAAACCCTTTGCACTCAGATACATCTTGCGAATCACCTACCAGCTACTTGACCGCACTTTTTAATGAAATAGTGAAAAATGAATCACTTCATATTAAATAGTATAGTGTTGGAGCTGATTATTTTATTGTAATGATATTTGGCCTATAGTGGAATTTTGGACATTGAGAGACTTCTTTATGACAAAGAATTCGAAATTTTATATCACACACACATACATACACACACACACATATTTTTGAGTTGCAGTCTCACTCTGTTGCCCAGACTGGTGTGCAGTGGCACGCTCACGGCCACCCCAGTGTCAACCCACTGGGCTCCGGCGATCCTTCTGTCTCCACCTTCCAAGTAGCTGGAACTACAGGTGCGTGCTACCACATCTGGCTAATTTTTTGATTGTAGAGATGAGGTCTCACCATGTTGCCCAGGCTGGTCTGAAACCCGCGGGCTCAGGCAGTCCTCTCGCCTCAGCCTACCAAAGTGCTGGGATTACAGGCTTGAGCCTCTGTGCCTGGTTTATAGCTTATATTTTTCTAACATGAGGCAACACGTGAAGCAGTTACCAACATGCATTGCAGGTTCATTGATACATGTTGTGCAGTAGTATTGTGTTTGACATCTTCCACTTGGTGTTTTTCTACTCAAGCGGACAATGTAGTCTCGTTTTCTTCCTCCCACATTAATAATATGCAATTTATTGTCCAGTCTGTTATTCAAAGATGATGTGGAAGGGTGCACTCATGAGTCCTGAAAACCACTTCTCAATTGAATATATATTGCAGTATATATTCTATCTCTTTATTTGCTTTTTTTGTGCAATTATAATGGAAAACTTTAAGGAAACATATTTGAAAAATTTGTGCTGGCATAAGTATGTACTGTATAATCAGCAATCTCTTTATGTCCCCTAAAAGGGGATATCTGAGTGGTTTGCTAGATTTACGATGTCCCCTCCGAGAGCAAAGGGTTAAAGTTTTTTTGTGTTTATGTGTGTTGGGGGCCCTCACTCTGTTTCCCAGGCTAGAATGTGGTAGTAAGATCATGGCTCACTGCAGCTGTGACCTCCTGAGCTCAGGTAATTCTTCTTTTTCAGCCTCCTGTGTAGCTAGGTCTACAGACGGCACTACCACCCCTGGCTAATTTATTTTTATTTTTTGTAGAGATGAGGTCTCACTGTGTTGCCTAGGTGGTCTTAAACTCCTGAGTTCAAGCAATCCTTCCACCTTGGCCTCCCAAAGTCTGGGATTGCAGGTGTGAGCCATCACACTTGACCTAAAGTTTGATATATTTTTGAAATCAACTTTACAAATTTTAATATTCATATACTCTTATTTCTGTCATGTAGTCCTGGATGAGAATTGTAGTAGAGGAAAGGTTGGGATGAGAGTCCCCTAACATCAATTAGGATCTATGATTGCTATACTAACTTTATGTTTTTTAGGTGTATGATTTAGCCTACCTCATTTTATTGAATGTTTTAAAAATCAGGGGTAGCTTAACAAGTCTAGGATTTAGAACCCACTTTTTAGCTTAGACATAGAGTCATTTTACTGAAAATTTTTTGGATAGTAACGCATTATATTTATAGTGACACTACCAGCCTTGGTTCCCCCACTCCTGTATTTTGTGGACTGGACCCAGTATGAAATTTTGATCCTCCAGGTTGATAAAAGTTAGGGTTATTTAAGACAAACTAAACTATTATGTTTCAAAATAAAGGAATGTTTTAAGGAAATGTTTTTATATTTAAGTCCTTTATTTTATTTTATTTTACTTTTTTGTGTTGGAGTTTTTTGGTTTTTATTTTTTTGAGTTGGAGTTTCACTCTGTCGCCCAGACTGGAGTGCAGTGGCTGCTCCCGGCCATCGCAGCCTCGACCTGCTGGGCTCCGGCGATCCTTCCGCCTCAGCCTTCCGAGTAGCTGGAATTACAGGCATGCGCTACCACGCCCGGCTGATTTTTTGATTTATTGTAGAGATGAGGTCTCGCTGCCCGGGTGGGTCTCGAACCCGTGGGCTTAGGCAATCCACTCACTTCAGCTTCCCAAAGGCGCGGGATTACAGGCTGGGCCACCGAACCGGTTTGGAGTTTTGTTTTTTTTTTAACATCTTTTTTTATTTTAAAATGAGTTGGAGCCGGGCTTGGTGGCTTATCCTGTAATCCCGCGCCTTTGGGAGGCTGAGGTGAGTGGATTGCCTGAGCCCGTGGGTTCGAGACCCGCCCGGGCAGCGAGACCTCATCTCCACAATAAGTCAAAAAATCAGCTGGGCGTGGTAGCGCATGCCTGCAATTCCAGCTACTCGGAAGGCTGAGGCGGAAGGATCACCGGAGCCGGGCAGGTCGAGGCTGCGGTGGCCGGGAGCGGCCACTGCATTCCAGTCTGGTCCACAGAGTGAGACTCCAACTCAAAAAAAACCCAAAAAACAATAAAATGAGTTGGAGTCTTACTCTTGTCACCCAGGCTGGAGTGCAGTGGCACGCTTATGGCCACTGCAGCCTCAACCTTCTGGGCTTAGGTGATCTTCCGCCTCAACTTTCCAAGTGGCTGGAACTACAGATGCACGCCACCATACCTGGCTAGTTTTTGTGTTTTATTGTAGAGATGAGGTTTTACCCAGTTGCCCAGGCTTGTCTTGAACCCCCGGGCTCAGGCAGTCCTCTCTCCTTGGCCTCTCAAAGTGCTGGGATTATAGGCTGAGCCACTGCGCCTGGCCCAAGTCCTTTATTATAGAGAATAGTCATTTATTTTTGGAACTATGGATACTTTTACATAACTCCTTCCCTCCCTCCAGATATTTGACTAATAACGTGTGTTGTGGAAATTTTTGTTTATTTTATTTTATTTATTTATTTTTTGAGTTGGAGTCTCACTCAGTCGCCCAGACTGAAGCGTAGTGGTTGCTCCTGTCCACTGCAACCTCGATGTGCTGGGCTCCGGCAATCCTTCCGCCTCAACCTTCCAAGTAACTGGAACTACAAGCGCGCGCTACCACACCCGGCTAATTTTTGATTTATTGTAGAGATGAAGTCTTGCCAAGTTGCCCAGGCGGGTCTTGAACCCGCGGGCTCAGGCAATTAACTCACCTCGGCCTCCCAAAGCACGGGATTACAGGCTGAGCCACCGAGCCTGGCCTATTTGTTTATTTTTTAGATAGGGTTCGCTCTGTTGCCCAGGCTAGAGTACTGTGGCATGATCATGGCTCACTGCAGCCTTGAACTCCTGGACTCAAGCTGTGCTCTCGTCTCAGCCTCCCAAGTAGCTAGGAATATAGGTGTGTGCCACTGCGACTGGCTAATTTTTTGCTTTTTTTGTTTTTTGTAGAGATGAGGTTGGTCTTGAACTCTGGAGTGCAGTGAACTCTGGACTGCTTTAGCAGTCTTTCTGCTTTGGCCTCTTAAACTTCTAGGATTACAGGCATGAGTCACCATGTCTGGCTGTGGAAATTTTAAAAACAAAAGTTTAAAGAAAGAAGAAAAAAATTATCTTAATTCTATCACATAGAGAAATGTTTTTATCATTTTGGAGTCAGGGTTCCCTTTTGGACTCCCCTCCCCCCTGGGAATGATTCCTTTAGAAATTTGAGGAAAACTATAGCTCTTCTCCCTAGAAAAAGATATAGACATTAAATACTATACTTACTTTTGTGGACTCTGGAAGCCTGTTTACCCTGTGGACCTGGACTGTAAATTAATATTTTGATCTAAAGTCATACTAATAATATTTGGATATTTGTTTCTAATCCTTTGATCTGTTTTTAAAAATTTAATTGAAATCTTAGTTTGTATACCGTTTTGTATATCATAAATATTTCCTCATCTTTGAAAACTCCACTTAAGTTTTTGTTTTGTTTTGTTTATTGAGTTGGGGTCTCACTCTGTCCCAGGCTGAAGTGCATGCAATGGCTCGATCTTGGCCTAGACCTCCTGGGCTCAGGTGATGCTGCTGCCTCAGCCTCCTGAATAGCTGGAATTATAGGCACATGCCACCATGCTCAGCTAAGTTAAAAAAATTTTTTTTTAGCTGGGCTCGGTGGCTCAGCCTGTAATCCCGCGCCTTTGGGAGGCTGAGGTGAGTGGATTGCCTGAGCCCGCGGGTTTGAGACCCGCCTGGGCAGCGAGACCTCATCTCTACAATAAATCAAAAAATCAGCCAGGCGTGGTAGCACATGCCTGTAATTCTGGCTACTCAGAAGGCTGAGGCGGAAGGATCGCCGGAGACCAGCAGGCAAGGCTGCGGTGGCCGGGAGCGGCCACTGCACTCCAGTCTGAGCGACAGAGTGAGTGAGACTCCACCTCCAAAAAAAAAAAGATTTTAATAACAATATTATCAGTTTTCAATTTCTGAATAATTTGTTGGTTTCCTTTTGTGTTTCAGGTATTGTCAAATTTGAGGGGCTTAAAGATAAAGAGGCCTGCCGACTGTGGTGGCTCAAGCCTGTAATCCTAGCACTTTGGGAGGTGAAGGCTAGAGGATTTGCTGAGCTCAGGGGTTTGAGACCAGCCTGGGCAGCTTGGCGAGACATTGTCTCTACAATAAAAAAATTTAGCCAGGTGTGGTGGCACGCACGTGTAGTTTCAGCTACTTGGAAGACTGAGGCAGAAGAACCACCTGAGTCCAATAGGTCGAGACTGTGGTGGCCGTGAGCGTGCCACTGCACTCCAGCCTAGGTGACAGAATGAAACTCCTACAAAAAAAAAAAAAAAAGATAAGGAGGCCTGTGGCTTTCTTTTTCTCTTGACTAAGGAGCTCTTTGGGTGGGGACTACATTGATTTACTTTATTATCTTAATATTGGGTATTTAGATTTCTTCTTTTTATATCTGTTATAAATATTACTGTAGTAGTCATCTTTGGGCCTAGGCCTGGTATGTATTTGTTTCTTTGTTTTGATAGATTGATAGAGGAAAAGTTACTGGGTAAGGGGATGTCAGTCTTTGAAAGGTTCTTGTAGTTCCATGATTACCAAATTACTTTCCAGAAGGATGTATCACCTCACGTTCTCAGCTGTTTAATGTGCAAGTAAGTGCCTGTCATACTCAACCTTTGAAGAATTGAGTATTACCAATTTAGAAGTCTTTACTATTTTGTTAGCTGACAGATATACTTTCAGGTATAAAAAAGAGTAGGGAGATCTGTCAGATACATAGAGTAGCACGAGTGCAGGTGGCATGTTGGCAGTGCGAGAGGTGCTGTCTACCAAGCTGCAGTGGAAAGCAGAGGTGAGGGGATTCTTAAAGGTTGTGTTGCAGAATATTGAAAGATTATCAGAGTCTGTTCCTTACACAGCTTGCGTTCTACACTAAGCCCACTGACATCTCAACACAGGCTGACAGCAGCCTGTTAAAACAACTTCATACAGGAGGATTAATGGAATATGCTAAGGCCTCTTCTGCAGCAGCTGGTTCCAAGGCCATATTTGTTCTCTCTCTCTCCCATGTAGTTACCCTTGGCCAGACTTTAGCTGATCTAGATTGCTTGCTTGAGACCATCATTGCTGAGGAGTCTGACCCGTTTGCCTTTCCTTTGTCATGTGTTTGCCTTAATGACTGTTATCACTAGTCATGGAAGCACCAAAAGCAACTTACTAGGTTAAGCTATTTGGATCAGTTACCCTGCCATTACACTAACTCCTTTTTGTCTGCTTGTCCATAAGCACGAAGCCCAAAGTGACCCAGCAGTTGTTAACTTCAGATTCAAAGGTCTCTGATAAAAATGTTTCACCCTTGGGAATAAGAATCTATAATCCTAGCAGAGCCTAAAATTGCAGGGATGGGAAAACAACTATTTTATTATTTTATTTGGTCATTGGGATCATAGGAGACAATCCTACATCTATTCACACCTTTGTTTTGTACTTTGAGGACGCATTTACTGCACCTTAGAGGCCATTCCAGTTTTCTCTCAGGTTTGGTACCTCTGTCAGTGTTCAGAGTTCATTGTTTTTTGTTTTTGTTTTTGTTTTTTTTGAGTTGGAGTCTCACTGTGTCACCCAGATTGGAGTGCAGTGGCCACTCCTGGCCACCGCAGCTTCAACCTGCTGGGCTCCAGCGATCCTTCTGCCTCAGCCTTCCAAGTAGCTGGAACTACAGGCGCGCGCTACTACGCTCGGCTGATTTTTGATTTATTGTAGAGATGAGGTCTCACCAAGTTGCCCAGGCAGGTCTCGAACCCGCAGACTCAGGCAATCCACTCCCCTCAGCCTCCCAAAGCGCGGCATTACAGGCTGAGCCACCGAGCCCGACTCAGAGTTCATTGTTAACACTTCTTTTTGTCTAAAAAGGATCACATGGTCTGAGATGGTGTATGTCCAATTTTGGATAATTATGCTGGCTGAGGCATTGATGGGAGGGTCAGTACCAGTAGGGGCAAATTGCTGTCACCTTCAGGATCTAGTGTCTTCAACTTAAAACCCAAATGGCTGTCTTATCTTTTTGAGGAATTGTGACATACAGGGAGTTTAGAGTTGGCTTCTGCTGATGACGGGTTGGGCAGCTCAGCAGCTACAGTAGCTGTCATCTATTATTAGCTGATATAACCTTGGGCAAGTTACTTCATTTCTCTGTGCCTCAGTTTTAACATCTTAAAAAAAGGGATAATAGTGCCTACCTCATATGCTTATTATAAAGATTAAATGAGCTAATATATGTAAATCACTTAGAATAGTACCTGCCACTTACCTGCTAGGTAAATATTAATTCTTATTATTATTTCTTCAGAGTTTGGGGGAGGATTTGGTTTTGAGAACTTTTTTTAAAAACTAGGGAGTGTGTATAACATCCAGACATTTTTGATAATCAGGGAAAAGAATACAAGCTAGGAATGGACTAAACCAGAGTGATTTGATAGAGCTGTTTGGAATTGAGGGACCCTCAGGTAAAAACATACACCTCGGCTTATAAAGTCAACCTTTGTTGTCTCTATATCCGTAGGTGTCTCTCTGTATAGATTTGCCCGGCTAGATTTGGTGTTTAAATATTCTCAGCTACTTTTACACTCAAGTGTCTGCCCGCAAATCTATAAATAAACTTGCACTTGCCCTCACCTTTTAGCCTCCTTTTTTATTTTTGTTAAAGAAGAGACATCATTGTCTAAAGCCAATCTTGCCACGTACGTTCCTAATTCCATCAGTTCACCATCAAATGATCTACATGTGGTAGGCACTAGGAATACTAGATGAACAAGACAGAGGGTTCCAGTCCTCGTGAAGCTTAGGTGCCAATGGGGAAGACACCTGGTTTAAAATGTAATTAGATTAAATGCACTGTGACACACAGTGCTGGCCATGTGTAGAGTGCTGCTGTAGGTGCATAGTTATTTCTGAAGCCATGAGAGGATGAAGATGTCTGAGGATAGTAGGAATTGAGAAAAGAATCCTGAAGAAGATCAATGTTAAAAGATTGTGGAGAGTGGTAGAGAGGTAGGAGGAAATCAAGGAGGACTAGTGTCATGGCAGCCAAATAGAAGCGTGCATCTCGTGACAGAGGTAGCGATGAACAGATACTGCCAAGCTTCCAAGTAAGGGCCTTTTCCCTCTCTCTTCTGAAGATACTTGGCTCTGTTAGTTATCCCTGCTGTCTATTCCATGTGTTCTTTGTTATTCTCAGGTGTTTAGCTTCTGAGTTCCCACAGTGAGTGTTTGTATAGTGAGTTTGGCAAGTGAGGGGTACTGCGTTCTCTGAATTCATTTTCCCCCAAATGTCAAATTGTAAGTAGCAGAAATTAAAATAATGAGGGATTTGTCAAAAACTATGTCTGCATTTATTTGCCTCTCAGGTTGGAATGGGGAGAGTTGTAATATCTAGGGGTACTTTGTTCCCATTCCTTGATTCCACATTTCCTGTTTCCTTCAGTGTTCCAGGAAGAGTTGTTTTAACGTCCTGTTGCTATCTCTGGTTTCCCCTTCATTCAGTGCCGAACCTCCTGAAGTCTGATTTCTTCCCTTCTGACTAAATGGAATCTGAACTTGTGAAGTAAAAAAACCTTTTAATATTTTATTTCAAAAAATATGGAATGCCTCATGAATTTGCATGTCATCCTTGCTCGGGGGCCATGCTCATCTTCTCTGTCTCATTTTAGTGTATGTTCTGCTGAAGTGAGCACATGCCTTATAACACTGATATGAATCTATGAAAATCACCAGTATTAATATGAATATTTAAAATGTAACAAATCAGCTGGAGGTGGTGGCTCATGCCTGTAATCTTAGCACTTGGGAGGCTGCCTGAGTCCAGCCTGGGCAACATGACGAGACCTTGTTTCTTTCTTTTTTTTTTTTTTTGAGTTGGAGTCTCACTCTGTCGCCCAGACTGGAGTACAGTGGCCGCTCCTGGCCACCGCAGCCTCAACCTGCTGGGTTCCAGCGATCCTTCCACCTCAGCCTTCCAAGTAGCTGGAACTACAGGCGCACGCTACCACACCCGGCTAATTTTTTGATTTATTGTAGAGATGAGGTCTCTCCAAGTTGCCCAGGCGGGTCTCGAGCCCGCGGGCTCAGGCAATCCACTCACCTCAGCCTCCCAAAGGCGTGGGATTACAGGCTGAGCCACCGAGCCCAAAAAGACCTTGTTTCTTTTTTTTTTGAGTTGGAATCTCACTCTATCACCCAGGCTGGAGTGCAGTGGCTCACTCACAGCCACCCCAGCGTTGACCTGTTGGGCTCAGGTGATCCTTCCGCTCCAGCCTTCCAAGTAGCTGGAACTACAGGCATGCGCTACCATGCCCGGCTAATTTTTTATTTATTGTAGACATGAGGTCTCCCCAAGTTGCTCGGGTTGGTCCCGAACCTGCAGGCTCAGGCAATCCACTTGCCTTGGCCTCCCAAAGTGCTGGGGTTACAGGCTGAGCCACCGAGCCTGGCCGAGACCTCGTTTCTACAATAAATTAAAATATTAGCTGGGTGTGGTGGTGCGCACTTGTAGTCCCAGCTACTTGGAAGACTGAGGCCAGAAGGATCACCTGAGCCCAGCAGGTCGAGGCTGCGGTGGCCGTAAGCATGCCACAGCACCCCAGCCTGGGCAACAGAGACTCTTGACTCAAAAAAAAGTCACAAAATCATCTCGATTATACAGAATTTAGATGACACATCTCTACATATCTGAAATGAATTTGTAAGTGCAACAGTAATTGAAATATTGCTGTTATTTAGGTTAGAATCAAACTTGAATCTTAGAGGCCACCTAGATTATTCTTGAGTGCTCAGAAAATGTAGTTTTCATAACCTTTTTATTAGCTGAATTGAGAATCTGTCAGCTAAGAATTAGTTGTATTAAGCATGCTTTAAAAATCTAGTTTATTGTACTTTAATTCTGGATAGTGTTGATTTGAATTCTTCTGAGTGGTTATTCATATTGTCATAAAATAGTTTCTTGACTAAAATTGTTTTGAAGTTCCATGGAACAATTATGATGGAATGAAGTTTTGTTTGATTAAACACTGCCCTCCTGTGGTTAAAGTAAGTGAAATGTTTTGCAAAACTGCTAGTCTTTTCCACTTACATTAAACGTACTATAAAAAGATGAATACAAAAACAATATTAAAATAATATAATGGTTTAATGCAGTATATTTGCTCAGAAATATATGTGGCCATTTTGGATTTTTTTCTCCTTCTCTTCCTCTTTTTGCTTAGTGTGTTTGCACATTTTTCTTATGTCTATCCATGCATATTTTCTTTTTTGTCTTTATATTTTAGTTTTTATTTTGTAGAAACAGGGTTTTGTTCTTTGTTGCCCAGGCTGGTCTTGAACTCTTGGCTTCAAGCAATCCTCCTGCCGTGGCCTCCCAAAGTGTTGGGATCACAGGCGTGAACTACTGTGCTTGCCACACATTTTCTTTTTTTTACTTTTTTTGAGTTGGAGTCTCACTCTGTCGCCCAGGCTAGAGTGCAGTGTGGCACACTCACGGCCACCCCAGTGTCAAGTGATCACTCTGGCGATCCTTCCTCCTCAGGCTTCCAAGTAGCCAGAATTACAGGTGCGCACTACCATGCCCGGCTAATTTTTTGATTTATTGTAGAGACAAGGTCTTGCCAAGTTGCCCAGGCTGTTCTCGAACCTGTAGGCTCGGGTGATTTGCTCACCTTGACCTCCCAAAGTGCTGGGATTACAGGCTTGAGCCACCGCGACTGGCCTCCACAAATTTTCTTATGTGAATTAATATAGAAAAATTACTAAGCTATAGGAGAAAAGGAAATTGCAATTAAGTGTGGAAGTGCTAAAAGAATTAAAAGACCAGTCAGTTACAATACATAAAATCAATAAACCTCCACTGAAAAGCAGTAGTAATAAAAATATAAAGAGTAAACTGGAAAAAGTATTTGTAGTAAATGTAACAGTAAAAGTTTTAATATATTTCATATAAAATATAGAGGTCATACAAATGGTATATTAGTAAGTAGAAAATGGTCATGAGCCAGGCTCGGTGGCTCAGTTTGTAATCCCACGCCTTGGGAGGGTGAGGTGAGTGGATTGCCTGAGTCCGCGGGTTTGAGACCCGCCTGGGCAACTTGGTGAGACCTCATCTCTACAATAAAAAAAAGAAAAAAAAAGCCGGGTGTGGTAGTGCGCACTTGTAGTTCCAGCTACTTGGAAGGCTGAGGTGGAAGGATTGTCGGAGCCCAGCAGGTCGAGGCTGCGGTGACCGGGAGCGGCCACTGCACTCCAGTCTGGGTGACAGAGTGAAACTCCAACTCAAAAAAAAAAAAAAAAAAAAGAATTTTAGCCCAGGTAGCCAAATAGTTGATGGAGGAAAGCATTTCTTTTTAGGATTCTAGCTTATAAATGAAAAAGGAATGATTGTCAACACTTTTCACCTTCTAAATAAAATAACAAGTGGAGACAGTGATCATCAGTGGCTGCTAAAACAATTAGGTTTGAATGCTGATGGGAAACTTGATAATAATTGGATCAGGTGGACCGTATTTGTCCCACTGATCTATCTTGGCATCTCAAAAAAGAGACCATACATATTTTGTGTGTTGCACCATAGTGTGGTAGGAGTATAGAGTACTACCTGTGTAGTTTTCTTGCTAAAACAAAATCTGAATTGGAGCAAGCCCCTGGGTTTCCATTCTAATTTTTAGAAAATACAAGGGACAGAAGAACATACAATTAGCAAAATACAGAATGTGGGAAGCTATAGGAAAATTTACTTGTTTTCTTCAGTAAGTAAATTGGAAGAAAAAAGAGTGGGAGAAACTAACAGAATTAAAAGACTTTTTAACCAGATGGACGATATGTGTGAATCTATCAATTTGAACAAATCTACTGGTTTGTTTTTTTTTTGAGTTGGAGTCTCACTCTGTCACCCAGACTGGAGTGTAGTGGCCACTCCCGGCCACCACAGCCTCAACCTGCTGGGCTCCGGCGATCCTTCCGCCTCAGCCTTCCGAGTAGCTGGAACCACAGGCGTGCGCTACTACACTCAGCTAATTTTTTTTGATTTATTGTAGAGATGAGGTCTCACCAAGTTGCCCAGGTGGGTCTCAAACCCGCGGACTCAGGCAGTTCACTCACCTCAGCCTCCCAAAGCGTGGAATTTCAGGCTGAGCCACCGAGCCTGGCTCAAATCTACTGTTAAAAAAAGTTTTTTTCTTAGGACATTGACTAAATAATCTGATGTTAAGTAATTATAGTTCTTTCCTTTTTTTTTTTTTTGAGTCATACTCTCACTCTATCACCCAGGCTGGAGTGCAGTGGCACGCTCACAGCCACTGCAGCCTCAACCCACTGGGCTCAGGTGATCCTTCTGTCTTGGCCTTCCAAGTAGCTGGAACCATAGGCATGTGCCACCACGCCCAGCTAATTTTTTTATTTATTATTGAGACAAGGTCGCCATGTTGCTCAGGCTGGTCTCAAACCCCTGAGTTCAGGCAATCCTCTCGCCTCCAACTCCCAAAGTGCTGGAATTACAGGCTTGAGACATCGGACCTGGCCTTGTTTTTTGACGTGTAAAAAAAAAATTTGTTTTTTTGAGTTGGAGTGTCACTCTGTCATCCAGGCTGGAGTGCAGTGGCACACTCACGCTACCCCTGCTTTGACCTGCGGGGCTCTTGTGATCCTTCTGTCTCGGCCTTCCAAGTAGTTGGAACCAGAGGCATGTGCCACCACGCCTGGCTAATGTTTCTGGTTTAATGTGGAGATGAGATCTTGCCATGTTGCTGAGGCTGGTCTTGAACCCCTGAGCTCAGCAGTCCTTTTACCTCAGCGTTCCAAAGTGCTGTGATTACAGGCTTGGCCACCTAGCCCTGCCTAAAGTATAAAATTAAAAAAAAAAAAAAAAAATCTGGCTCAGCCTGTAATCCTGCGCCTTTGGGAGGCTGAAATGAGTGAATTGCCTGAGCCCGCGGGTTCGAGACCCGCCTGGGCAGCGAGACCTCATCTCTACGATAAATCAAAAAATCAGCTGGGCTTGGTAGCTCATGCCTGTAATTCCGGCTACTTGGAAGGCTGAGGCGGAAGGATCACCGGAGCCCAGCAGGTCGAGTCTGCGGTGGCCGGGAGCAGCCACTGCACTCCAGTCTGGGCGACAGAGTGAGACTCCAACTCAAAAAAAAAAAAAAAAAAAAAAAATCTGTGTTCTTTTTAGAAATACGTATTGAGTATTAATGGTTGAAACATTTGTGTTTCAAAATAACCTAGTTTGTGGAGGGAGAGTGACTGGAGGTATAGGTGAAACAAGATAAGCCACGTGCTGATACTTGTTAAAAATGGGTAGTGGATACATGATGGTTCAATGTAGTGTTCCCTCTACTTTTGTAAATGTTTTTAAATTTCCATAACAAAAAGTTGTAGAAGTATGGTAGTTAAGTCTTTAGTTGAAAAACATTTTTTTGTCTCCCCCAAACTATAGCTTTACATATTCTGTGACAATTTAGTGTAATGCTTTTCTAAATTAAAATTAATTCGAAATGCCTAGCATTTAAAGAAACCTGTGATAAACTGTATATATATTTGTATATATATATGTCTTTCTTTGTTAATAGACAGAGTCTCACTCTGTTGCCCAGGTTGGAGTAGAGTGGTGCTGTCATAGCTTACTGCAGCCTCGAACTGCTGGACTCAAGCGATTCTCCTGTCTCAGCCTCCTGAGTAACTGAGACCATAGGTGTGCGCCACCATGCCTGGCTGATTGGTTGATTGGTTGGTTGAAGGCTGGAGTGCAGTGGTACAATCATGACTCCACCTCCTGGGCTCAAGTAATCCTTCCACCTCAGCCTCCTGAGAGGCTGGGACTACCAACGAGTGCCCACACCCTGCCAATTTTTTAACTCTTTGTAGAGACGAGGACTCCCTATTTTGCCCAGGCTGGTCTCAATCTCCTGGACTCAAGCAGTTCTCCTGTCTTGGCCTCCCAAAGTGCTGGGATTGCAGGCATGAGCCACTGTGCCAAGCCAGTTTCTAAAGTTATTTTGTTTTTTTGTAGAGATGGAATCTCACAGTATTGCCCAGATTGATCTTGAACTCCAGATCTTTGGCCTCCTAAAGTGTTAGGATTATAAGTGTGTACCACTGCACCCAACTGATAAACCTTTTTTTTTTAATAGAAAAATAAACATTTCTTAAGTAGTTTTACTAACTGGTTTCCTCTGTTTCATTAAAGAACAGAACACCTGGGAGATCAGTCAAATTCTCATTAAAAAGCATAATTTTAGGTCTCTTTCTAATACCTTTATATTTTATGTCAATGCATTTAAGTTTTGATATAAGTAGTAAAATCCAACCATATTAAAATAAAGTAATTCCTTGTTCTAGATAATAAATAAGAAATATTTTTGCCATTACTGTGGATAATATAAATGTTTTCATTTATAGGTATGGTTTATTTTGATAGTGTTTTCATAAGTGCTTTTTCAGTTAAGATTTGGCATGCTAGGGGAATGAAGACACTCTAGCAATACTTACTTCCATTTTCTAACTCCTTTGACCACAGTCTCGACCTACTGGGCTCAGGCAGTCCTTCCACCCCAGCCTTCCAAGTAGCAGGAACTACAGGCAAAGTCCACCATGCCTGACTAATTATTATTATTATTATTTAGGTCGGAAAATATAGTTTATTTAGAAGGTAAATTAGAAGAGAGAGAGAGAGGAAATTTCCCTCTCCAAGGTAGGAGAGGAGGTTATTTTTGGTTTATTGTAGAGACGAGGTCTTGCCAAGTTGCCTAGGCTAGTCTTGAACCCCTGAACTCAGGAAATGCTCTCACCTCCAATTCCCAAAGTGCTGAAATTGCAGGCATAAGCCACCACGCTGGGCTTGCATTAATCTTTTTATGAAATGCTTGTTCAGCCGGGCTCGGTGGCTCAGCATGTAATCCCGCGCCTTTGGGAGGCTGAGGTGAGTGGATTGCCTCAGCCCGTGGGTTCGAGACCTGCCTGGGCAACATGACGAGACCTCATCTCCACAATAAATCAAAAATTAGCCGGGCGTGGTAGCACAGCCACCTGCACTCCAGTCTGGGTGACAGAGTGAGACTCCAACTCAAAAGAAAAAAGAGATGTTTGTTCATGTCCATAGTGTACTTTTCTTTATTTCCAGCAATTTTTAGTATATAGTCAATAAATAAAGGGCCCAGTTTTCTGTATGGGCTTTAATTTGGATGAAGGTAATAATTTCAGATTTGGACTTGTGAAGTTTGAAATGCTTATGGGACATCCAATTGTTGATTTTTACTTGGCAGCTGTATACAGACTATAGCTTCACTCATGCAAGTTTCCTGACAGGTTTTGGCTTACTTTTTTGGCTTCTAGAGACCCTTCTTTATCTTGTGGCTAGAAAATAAAGTCTCTCTCTTTCTCTCTCTCTCTCTCTCCTCTCTCTCGATTTGACGTATTGTTTGTGACTGAGGGACAGAAGATCTGATTTATGTTGTTAATTTTCCACTTACTCTGAAATATGAGAGGGAATCCTCCCCCAAAAATTATTTTTTGGAGAGTGGGCCCTTTGTAGTACAGACTTCCTCCGGGTAAGTGTTCTAGGAACCCATCAGCATCAGCGTACCAGCTATTGTTGTTTGGCTTCAGTGAATTTTTGGGGGGGATTCTTTCAACATGTTTGCCCTTTTCTTGATGAGTGATTTACACAAACAACCTACCCACATTGTGTTGTGTTCAGCAGTTTTTGACCAAAAATGGCATGACCCCCGGGCCCCACCCTCCCTATTCACCTGGTCTTACCCTGAGTGACTTTTGTTTCCCTGGATGAAAAAATCCTCAAAGGGAAATCTTTTGCCAATGTGAAGGAATTAAAACAAAAAATGGCAGAAGCACTGAAAGCTTCAAAATTGATGAGTTCAGAAACTGTCTTGAGCAGTGGAAAAAGTGTCTTGGTAGGTGTATTGCATCAAAGGAAAAGTACTTTAAAGGTGTCTGAAGTTAAACATGTAGGAATAAATACACAATTTTTTATAAATAAATTGTGGTTTTTTGGGGTCTCTTAGTTAAAGGATGAAAAAAATCTCTGGATATGTATGTTCTGGATGTAATTTTTAAGACATAATTGTAATATGAAATATAATCTTATATATATTTATAATAGCTTAAAATAAATAATTTGTTATTATATACTTGTTTCTCAGGTCTTAGAAAAATACCCCAATACACCCATGAGTCATAAAGAAATTCTTCAAGTTATCCAGAGAGAAGGACTAAAAGAAATCAGGTGAGTTTTTTAAACATTATCGGTAATAATAATTATAATACTTGAGTAGAGAATTTGGTAGTATTACATAGTAGTATACTTTATTCCTGAAGATTATTTAGTAATAAGTGCTTTGTTAATTTCTGATGTATTCAGCTGGCAGATCTTTGGAGTTTTAAACTCATCACATTGTTTTAAAATCAGAAGTAAGTTAACAAGTTTTTAGTGAGAAAGAGGGGAGCTACCTCCAATCCTATGCACTTTAATTTTTAGGAAGGCCTGGAGCCATCTTTAAGCTTTCATCTATCACTTCAGGCTTTTGGTTTAATGAGTATGGCCATTAAGAGCTAAAAATCACTCTAGTGCAGGAAGAATGCTAGAGGAACAGAGAGTCTAGGGGGAAAAATATTGGCCAAGAAAGCTAAAATGGAAAAGACACGTAAAGTAGTATCTATGTCAAGTAATTGTCTTATCATGTCCAAATATAATAGGCTGGGTCGAGTAATATAGTACTAAAGATAGTACACTCTTTAATTATAATTTACATTACAATAGCACAATAGTGTTCATAATCAGGATGCTCTGTTATCAAGATATGTTAAAATTAATGTTAAGTATAATACTTTGTATATTAAGGTAGAAATTTGAGAGTCTGAGCCGGGTACAGTGACTCATGCCTGTAATCCCAGCACTTTGGGAGGCAGAGGATTGCCTGAGTCCAGGTGTTTGAGACCATCCTAGGCAAGTTGGCCAGACCCAGTCTCTATAGTCAATCAAAAAATTAGCCAGATGTGGTGGCGTGTGCCTGTGGTTCCGGCTACTTTGGAAGAATCACCTGAGCCCATCAGGGCAAGGCTTTGATAGCCATGATCATGCCACTGCACTCGAGAATGAAGCTTCAAAAACACACACACACACACACACACACACACACACACACACACGAATTGAGAGTGTTCGTTAGAGAGATTTTCATCAAGATGGGAAATGTTTGCAGTGCCTTCAAACTGCTACTGGTGGTTTTCAACTTTGGATGGTATTGTGTAACACCCTTAGGGAAAAACCAGAGTTTTGGGAGACCATTTTTTATTCTCACAGTGACTTGGGTGGAGAGCATTCAGTGCACTGGCTAATTTTTTTTTTTTTTTGGTAGAAGTAAGATCTTGCTATGTTGCCCAGGCTGGTCTTGAACTCCTAGGCTCAAGAAATACTCCCATCTTGGCCTCCCAAAATGCTGAGATTACAGGTGTGAGCCATGGCACCCAGCCATAATTAGCTTTTAAAAGTATCTTCTAGTCAGGCTCGGTGGCTCGGTCCGTAATCCCGCGCCTTGGGAGGCTGAGGTGAGTGGATTGCCTGAGCCCATGGGTTCGAGACCCGCCTGGGCAACTTGGCGAGACCTCATCTCTGCAATAAATAAAAAAATTAGCTGGGTGTGGTAGCGCGTGCCTGTAATTTTGGCTACTTGGAAGGCTCGCTGGAGCCCAGCAGGTCGAGGCTGCGGTGGCCGGGAGCGGCCATTGCACTCCAGTCTGGGCGACAGAGTGAGACTCCAACTCAAAAAAAAATAAAAGTATCTTCTGTAAATTACAGTACTTAAAAATTAATTTTCCTTAATTTATTGATGATATGATGCTAAAGTTTTAGGTTGGGTGTGGTGTCTAATGCCTGTAATCCCAGCAAGAGGATTGCTTGAGCCCAGGAGTTTGAGACCAGCCCGGGCAATATACCAAGACCATGTCTCTACAAAAAATAAAAAAATTAGCCAGGCATGATGACACATGCCTGTCATCCTTGCTACTTAGGAGGAGGAGGTGGGAGGACCCCCTAATCCAGAAGTGTAAGGTTGCACTGAGCCGTGATCCTGCCATTGCACTCCAGCCTATGTGACAGAGTGAGACTCTGACTAAAAAAAAAAAAAATCTAAATTTTTATTTGAATTAGATTTATTACATTAGGATTAATTAAAACACAATACCCTTTGGGAGGCTGAGGTGAGTGGATTGCCTGAGCCTGCGGGTTCGAGACCCGCCTGGGCAACTTGGTGAGACCTCGTCTCTACAATAAATAAAAAACTAGCCAGCGTGGTAGCGCGCGCCTGTAGTTCCAGCTACTTGGAAGGCTGAGGCGGAAGGATTGCCGGAGCCCAGCAGTGACCAGGAGCAGCCACTGCACTCTAGTCTGGACAACAGAGTGAGACTCCAACTCAAAAAAAAAAAACAAAAAAACACAGTACCCATGTAATCGCATATCAATTTGCACAAAGCTACAGGAGAAAATGACAGTGCTTGTTGTGATGCTGAAGAACAAATTTTGGTTAAAAAAAAAATAATAATTAGAGGGTCTTATAGAGTAGGAATGAGCAGGAGATTTTGATCTTTTTTTTTTTTTAAATAACATTAGACTTTTAATACGTACCAGGCAAATATACCGGGAAAAAGTCTGTATATCGATAGTAGACTCCCTCAGTCTCTTTAGGTATGAATATCAGTTGCACTGTCATCCATCTCTAACATAGTAAGACTCTGGTACTTTAAACTTACCATTATAATTTCCAGGGAACAGGCAAGAACAGTAAATTAGTAAAGAATAGCAAAGAAATAAAGAGCAGGTAGAAAAAAAGGAATTTTTTTTAAGGTAGTATAATTGTAGAATAATCAGAAATAATTTCTGGTTTCACTTAGTGACAATTTACAAGTAGCTTCCTGGTTGAATGTGTTGCGGTTATGCAGTTATGTGACCTCCAAGCAGTTCTGAGTAACCAGTGACTTTCCTTTTGTCAAATCTACAGGATATTTAGTATTTGCCTCTCTTACTTTTCAGAATTATTTCACATAGGAGACTACTTACTTTCTTCTTTGAAACTTTTGATACTTTAAGTGATACCACAAGCATTTCTATTTTTCTTGTCTTTTTTCTAAGCTATCCATCTCAGTGTTTGTGCTGATAAACTTCTCCTACACCTTGAGTGCAATTTTGTCCATTCCCATAGTGTTGAATATCATTTATGTTTTATCAATTCCCAAATATGTAGGGAAGCTACTTTCCATCTCAGCTTTTGTATATGACCTCATAGCAAGGAGCATGCGTTCCCTCAGGTATTTGAGTTAAGTCTTTCAGATCTCAATTTGAATAATTTTTCAATTTTTCAATTTCTCAATTTTTTTTTTTTTTTTTGAGGCAAGGTTTCACTCTGTCCCCCGGGTTAGAATGTAGTGGCATGCATGATCACAGCTCACTGCAGCCTTGACTTCCTCAGCTTCCTGAGTAGCAGGGACTACAGGTGCCTACTACCACACCTGGCTAATTCTTTTATTTTATTTTATTTTGTAGAGATGAGGTCTCACTATGTTGCCCGTGGTGGTCTCAAACTCCTGGACTCAGGCGGTTCTCCTGCCTCAGCCTCCCAGAGTGCTGGGATTACAGGTGTGAGCCACCACACCCAGTTAAAATTTTTTTTTTTTTTAACTTTTAAAATTAAGAGTTTCTTTAAGTGTTCTCTGTAGTCTTTGAGCTATACCATTCTATAGTTCTCAGGGTCCATTCAGAAGAGAAACTACATGGTAATTTGAACAGGGAAGTTATTCACTGGAAGTTATTAACAGGTTAGCCTAGAATTAACTATTCAGAGGTGAAGAGAACACAAAATAATTTAGTAATAGCAGATATAAGGAATAACCACTACCTCTAGGGTTGAGGCAGTGTACTGTAAGAGGGAGCAGCTTTCAGAGAGGTCCCTCTTAGCCTCAGGTTGTGATTCAGATCTCCCAGGAGAAAGTGGGGCTGTAACTCAGCGGATGATTCAGTGGATAACAAAGTGGAACGACAAAGTTCACTGGTTCTGTAACCTGAGGTAGCCGTAGGAAACTGCCTGTTAGGTACTAGAATAACTTGCTGGAAAGCCATCTGCTGGGGCAACTGTCCAACTTCCTGGGGAGCCAGCTGAGGCACCAGCAGAATTTTGGTTGGAAGCCAACCACCACCTTGTTGAAGGTTGAGTGCCACTGAAGTGTCTGTCAT
The DNA here is from genome assembly GCA_027257055.1 of Cephalopachus bancanus. Taxonomy (NCBI): domain Eukaryota; kingdom Metazoa; phylum Chordata; class Mammalia; order Primates; family Tarsiidae; genus Cephalopachus; species Cephalopachus bancanus. Next base: position 16,457,111 of record JAPVLO010000046.1, on the reverse strand, counting down.
GCTGTCGGCTGCTGCATGCCAGAAGAGCATGCAGGCAAGAGCACAGTGAAACCAGGTAGAAAAGTCTCTTCTTTGACAAGGCCCTTCTACTTATAGAGCTCAACACTGAGCTTCTGGTGGAGGAGAAACATTTACAACTCACTGGCAGAGAATGGCAAAGAGGGTTGAATTTGGAGCTGCAAGTCAGTAACTTGTTAATTGGTACAGAAACCTTCAGTGGTTTTTCTATTAAACAAATATTCTTCATTGACTAGTTAGGCTACCACTTTGGTTTATGTGTGCTCTTTCCGCTTGTACCCCGGGTAAATGAACACACTACTGTTCCTGTATAGGATCTAAGATTTCTTACCTTTACTCAGGATGCTGAGCTATCTTCTGTCTCCATCTTTTCATGAAAAATTCGGATGATCTTTATTGTTGTTTTTTTTTTTTTGAGTTGGAGTCTCACTCTGTCACCCAGACTGGAGTGCTATGGCCACTCGCGGCCACCGCAGCCTCGACCTGCTGGGCTCCGGCGATCCTTCCGCCTCAGCCTTCCAAGTAGCCGGAATTACAGGCATGCGCTACCAAGCCCAGCTGATTTTTTGATTTATTGTAGAGATGAGGTCTCGCTGCCCAGGTGGGTTGCGAACCCGCGGGCTCAGGCAATCCACTCACCTCAGCCTCCCAAAGGTGCGGGATTACAGGCTGAGCCACCGAGCCCGTCTGGATGATCTTTAAAAATCACCACAAAGCTGGCCTTTCCCTCTTCACCTCAAAGTAATCTTTCCATTTCTGAATCTTTATTTTTTGAAGGAAGGTTATTTTACTTTCTATTTTATATTATACCTAGTAACATATAGTCACTTCTCTTGCTAGATTAATTTTTTTTTTGGGGGGGGATGAGGGTCTTACTCTGTCACCCAAGCTGGAGTGGAGTGGCACGATTATGAATTACCACACCCTTGACCTGGACTTAGGTGATCCTTCTGCCTCAGCCTCCCAAATAGCTGGAGCTACAGGCATGTGCCACCATGTCTGGATAATTTTTTGATTTTTTTGGTAGAGATGAGGTCTCACTATGCTGCCTAGGCTGGTATAGATTAATTTTTTTTTTTTAATTAAAAAAAATTTTTTTTTGAGTTGGAGTCTTACTCTGTCGCCCAGACTGGAGTGCAGTGGCCGCTTCCAGCCACCGCAGCCTCGACCTGCTGGGCTCCGGCGATCCTTCCGCCTCAGCCTTCCAAGTAGCCGGAATTACATAGATTAATTTTTAAAAATTGAACTTTATGATCAGTTTCTTTTAGGAGACTAGATATTCAATAACAGACAGATGGGGCCTCACTATTTTAATTATATATTCATAGAATTTCAGAGAAAAGAAATAAGGAATATTATATTCTTTTAAATGAGAAATTCAAATTCTTTGTACTTAGTGATTTGAAAAATTGGAAATGCAAATTTGTACCTGAGAGATACAATAAGAATATTTTAGAACTGAGATGACTTTGGAAATTATCTGACTGCAACTTATGATTTTTCATGGAATGAGTGTGTGCCCCTCCCAAGTTAGTGTTTCCAAATTGTATTATGTTGTTTTTCTTGAAATTCTCTTGTATTGTTTTCTTTTGGTTTTAGTCAAAATTTTATGAAGAGATATTTCAAACTTAAAACGTATGGAACAGGCCGGGCTCGGTGACTCAGCCTGTAATCCTGCGCCTTGGGAGGCTGAGGTGAGTGGATTGCCTGAGCCCGCGGGTTTGAGACCCGCCTGGGCAACTTGGCGAGACCTCATTTCTACAATAAATCTAAAAATGAGCCGGGCGTGGTAGCGCATGCCTGTAATTCTGGCTACTCGGAAGGCTGAGGCGGAAGGATCGCCGGAGCCCAGCAGGTCGAGGGAGCGGCCACTGGACTCCAGTCCAGGCGACAGAGTGAGACTCCAACTCAAAAAAAATAATTAAAAAAAAAGGAACAAATATAAAAATTATAAAACATAATAAAAACACATGCTCAGCCGGGCTCGGTGGCTCAACCTGTAATCCCGCGCCTTTGGGAGGCTGAGGTGAGTGGATTGCCTGATCCCGCGGGTTCGAGACCCACCTGGGCAACTTGGCGAGACCTCATCTCCACAATAAATCAAAAATGAGCCGGGTGTGGTAGCGCGTGCCTGTAGTTCCAGCTACTCGGAAGGCTGAGGTGGAAGGATCGCCAGAGCCCAGCAGGTCAAGGCTGCGGTGGCCAGGAGTGGCCACTGCACTCCAGTCTGGGTAACAGAGTGAGACTCCAACTCAAAAAAAAAAGACAAAAAAAAACACAACAACATATGCTCACCAATACCCTTGGAACTGCCCCTCTGCTTCTCCATGCTCCCCTTTACTTCCCATATTGTGCTGGCTAGAACTTTCACTACTGTGTTAGTTAGGAGTTGTGAGAATGCAGGCTCTTACTTTGTTTTTAGGAGGAAAACATTGTCTTTTACTGTTTGATATGATACTACTGTAGGTTTTTCTTTATTAAGGAGAGGGAAGTTCCCTTCTACATTTATTTCCAAGGGCTGCTATATCAAGGTACCCCATGTTGATTGGCCTTAGACAACAGAAATTTATTCTGTCACAGTTCTGGCTTTGTAAAACAAATTGAGAAGTGTTTTCTCCTTTTCTGTTTTCTGGAAGGTATTGTATAAAATTGGTGTTCAAATGTTTCGTAGAATTTTCAGTTGAAATTTCTGGACCTGGAGGTTTCTTTTTCAGGAGCTTTTAATTATAAATGATTTCTTTAATGGTTATAGGGTTATGCACAGTATCTGTTTCATTTTGGTTGAATTTGATAGGTTTGAGGTTTCTGAAGATTTGGTTCATTCAGTGTTGTAGAATTTATGAGTGCAAAGTTGTTTGTACTATTCTCTGTTATCCTTTAATGACTGAATCTGTAGTGACATCTATGGTTTCATTCCTGATATAGATGATTTGTGTTTTCTCTCTTATTGTTGCCAGTCTTGATAGAGATGTACCAATTTCATTGATTTTTTTTTTTAAAGAAACTAGATTTCTGTTTTATTGATTTTTCTATAGTTTCTGGTCATGTATTTATTATTTTATGACATAGGATATAGACGCTTTTGGTGTATTGATTGTTCCATGCATGGGTGAAGAAAATGTGTGTGTGTTTTTTACTGTTTTGTATATAGAATGCTCTATAAATGTCAGTTAGATCATTGGTTAATGGTATTATTGTTCAGGTCTAATGTAGTTTTCATTGATTTTCTGTCTACTTGTTTTGTTGATTATTGAGAGAAGGGTATTTAAGTCTCCCAACATAATTATATATTTATTTTATATATATGTATATATATTTAACTTCTCAATGTCTTTATATATGTAAGATGGGTTTTTTGTTGACAGCCTTTAGTTTTTTAAAAATCCAATATGATTATTGGTATGATTTGATCTATTCTCTCAATTTGTTATTTATTTTCTAGTTTTTCTCCCATTTTTTGTTTTGCTGTCCTTTCTGTACTGCTTTCTTTTAAATGATTTTAGTGGTTTTTTTTTTTTTTTTTTTGAGTTGGAGTCTTACTCTGTCACCCAGGCTGGAGTGCAGTGGCCGCTCCCGGCCACTGCAGCCTCGACCTGCTGGGCTCCAGCGATCCTTCCGCCTCAGCTTTCCAAGTAGCTGGAACTACTGGCGTGCACTACCACGCCCGGCTAATTTTTTGATTTATTATAGAGATGAGGTCTCGCCAAGTTGCCCAGGCGGGTCTCGAACCCGCGGGCTCAGGCAATCCACTCACCTCAGTCTCCCAAAGCATGGGATTACAGGCTGAGCCACCGAGCCCGGCTAATTTGAGTGTTTTATAGTATTCCATTTTGTTTTATTTATTGCTTTTTTATTATATCTGTTTGTTTTAGCAGTTGCTTTGGAGATTATACACTCAGGCTTCTTAGAGTTTATATTTTATCACCTTATATAAAATGTAGAAGCTCTATAACCATTTAGGTGTCTTCCCCATTCTCTCTATATTATAATTGTCCTATCTGTTACATTTAACACATAGAAAACCTCAGCAAATAATCTTATAACTTTTGTTTCCCGTATTGACAGTTAGTTCAAAGTCTGTGTTTAACCAGATCCTTACCGTTTCTTTCACTCTTCCTTCATCCCTTACATCCCCAAATTTCCCTCTAGTATAATTTTCCTTCAGTCTGAAAAACTTCCTTTTAATATTTTTTTTAGAGCAGGTCTGTCTGGGTGAATTTTTTAGTTTTTAAGATAAAAAAAGACATCTGGAATTCTTTTTGTTTGCCTTCATTTTAAGGAATATTGTTGATTGATATCAAACTCTGTGCTGACAGTCTTGTTTTTAATGAGATGTGTTCATAACGGGGTGCATGTTTCATGTGGTATGTTCATTACTGTGTGCCTGTTGTATCAGATTTTTCTGTCACTGTTGCACGTTGTTTATGAGAAGTGTTCATATTAGGTACATGTTATATGAGATGTGTCTGTTGCTATGGCATGCTGTAAGAAATGTGTTCCTAACTTGGTGGATGTTGTATAAGGTGTGTCTGTCACTGTTACATGTTGTATGAGATGTGTTCATAACTCTGTATATGTTGTATGAGATGTGCCTGTAACTGTTGCATGTTATGAGATGTGTTTATAACTGGATACATGTTGTATCAGCTGTGCCTGTCACAGTTGCATGTTTTATGAGTCTTTTCTTTTAGTATTTTCAAATACCGCTTCACTGCCTTCTGGCCTCTATGGTTTCTGATAAGAAATCCATGGCCATTTGAATCACTGTTCTCCTATAAGTGATATAATTGTTTTTCTCTGATTAGTTTTCAGCATTTTTATGTTGGATGTGTCTGGGTGTGGATTTCTTTCTGTTTAATCTGTTTAGCATACTGAACTCGAATCTATAGCTTTATGTCTTGCCAAATTTGACTTTTTTTTTTCTTTTGAGTCAGAGTTTAACTCTTGCCCAGGTTGGAGTGCAGTGGCAAGGTCATGGCTATTGAAGCCTTGACCTTCTGAGCTCAGGCGATCCTTCCACCTTAGCCCTCCAGGTTGTTGGAGCTATAGGTGCCTGGCTAATTTTTTTTGATTTATTGGAGACAAGGTCTCACCAAGTTGCCCAGATTAGTCTTGAACCCCTCGGCTCAGACAATCCCCTCGCCTCTGCCTCCCAAAGTGCTGGGATTATAGGCATGAGCTATCACGTCCAGCCTCAAAGTTTGAAATTTTCCTTCCTTCCTTCCTTCCTTCCTTCCTTCCTTCCTTCCTTCCTTCCTTCCTTCCTACCTACCTACCTACTTACCTACCAAGGGGGTGTTACCTAGGCTGTTCTTGAACTCCCGTTCTCTTTAAGTATTTTTTCTTCATCATACTTTCTTCTGACATGATTCTTCAGTGACAAGATTACCTCCTAGCATTTTGTCACAGTCCCCTGAGTCTGTGAGCATTCTGTATTTTAGGTTGAATAATCTCTATTGCTCTATTTTCACATTTCCCAACTCTACTCTTTCTGTTATCTCCATTCAGCCATTGAGCCCATCTGGTGAAATTTTTAATTTCTGACATTGTATCTTCAAATTCTAAAAATCTTGTCTTCTTTAAGTTTCTTTTTCTGTGCTAAAAACTGCCATCTTTTCATAAATTTCAAGTTCATTTGTACCTTATGGAATATAGTTATAATAAATGCTTTACATTTTTTGTCTGATAACTTCAATATCTGGGTATTCTAAGGGTTGGCAAGTGTTGATTGTCTTTTCCTTTAAGAGTTCCTCAAACTTTCCTGGATCTTTATATATTGAGAAATGTAAGATTTTGGGCATTTTGAACATTGTGTTTTTTAGGCTCTGTTTTTCTGTTAAAAGTCTCTGGAGAATGTTGGTTTCTTTCTTTCTTTCATTCTTTTTTTTTTTTGAGTTGGAGTCTCACTCTGTCACCCAGACTGGAGTGCAGTGGCCGCTCCCGGCCACCACAGCCTCGACCTGCTGGGCTCCGGCGATCCTTCTGGCTCAGCCTTCCAAGTAGCTGGAACTACAGGCGCGCGCTACCACGTCCAGCTAATTTTTGATTTATTGTAGGGATGAGGTCTCACCAAGTTGCCCAGGCGGTTCTCGAACCTGCGGGCTCAGGCAATCCACTCACCTCAGCCTTCCAAAGCACGGGATTATAGGCTGAGCCACCGAACCCGGCTCTTTCTTTCTTTTTTAAATAGGCATCAACCCTATCAGCCCAGCTGGTCTCAGACAACATGTTCTGTCTCACCATCTTCAGGTGTTGGTGCAATCATCAGTTTAGTTTCAGAGCCTGTGCTCTACTGTTTTGGGTGTGTTCCATGTGTGTGCCACTCAGGGTTTGTCTGAGGCTTGAGTGTTGGTTCCATTCCCTAGCCTTTGCTGTATTGGAACTACCGCAACTATGCACAGCTTAGGAATGAGCCCAAGCCTTTATGGATAGTAGAGGATTTCCTTTTCCAGTTCTCTTCTTTCTGGGATTCCCCCAACACTCTCCTCTCTTCATGGCCCCTTTTTCTTGTCTTCTGGCCAGAAAGATAGGGCTTCTCCCAGAGTTTTACCCGTAGCCTGTAGCCATGTGTCTCCCTGACTAGGACGTGCCCTTTAGCCAAAATGGTGAGAGGAAAATTTTGGAAACTCATTCTATGAGAGTTTAGCCAACTGTAAAATTAGAGGGAACAATCCATATGACTGTTTTCAGGGATCTTCAAGAGTACTCTTGAAGTTCTATAATTTGCTTAAAAGTACTTATATAACTCACTGAACATCATTATGCTCAGTGGTTATGGGAAGGATACAGATTAAGATCCACCAAGGGAAGAGACATGTAGGGAGAGTCAAGGTAAAGTACCAAGTAGAACTTTCAGTCATCCTATGCCCATGGACTCAGGAAAGTATTACTTTACAGACCTGAATGTGTGAATATGCATAGAGTATTGCCAGCCAAGAAAGCTCACTCAAGCCGTGGTATTTGGTCCAGAGTATTTATTGGGGTTCCATCATGTTGGCAGGGTTAATTGCCTATGTGGCTGATCTCAATTTCCAGTCTCCAGTTTCTCCAGATGATGACTGAAACCAGGTGACCCAGGCCTCAGCCCTAAATCATATTGTTGGGTGGCTCACAGCCATCACTCTATATCATATTGGTATTGTCTGATGGACACCTGTAGTTCCAGCTACTTGGAAGACTGAGGCAGAAGGATTGCCAGAGCCTAGCAGGTCGAGGATGTGGTGGCCGGGAGCGGCCACTGCATTCCAGTCTGGGTGACAGAGTGAGACTCCAACTCAAAAATAAATAAATAAAATAAAATATAAGTTTTTTACTTTTGGAAAATTCCAAACTAAAACAAAAGTATACATCCTCCATCATAGATAGTCCTCCTGCTCTAGGCTGTTTTGAAGTAAGTCACAAGCATTTTATCACTTTACTATTTCAGTATGTATCTAACAGATGAGAACCCGAGGCTCTTTGTGTGCTATTTGGATATTCTGACTTATTATAAAACAATAGAACAACTACACCTACTACACACTGTTGGCAGAACACACACACTGAAATACGTGTATAAATAGCTCAGTGAAACTAGAAACCCAGGCTTACTGCTTCTGGTTTTGTTCTTTTTGGTATATCATACTGCTTGTACATCCATAGTTCTCCCTACCTTTCTGATTAGTATATTTGCTCTAATATTTTTGTTTTGTTTTGGTTTTGTTTTTGAGTTGGAGTCTCACTCTGTCTCCCAGGCTGGAGTGCAGTGGTATGCTTATAGCCACCTCAGCCTCGACCTGCTTGGCTCTGGCGATCCTTCTGCGTGAGCCTTCCAAGTAGCTGGAACTACAGGCATGCACCACTATGCCTGGCTAAATTTTTGATTTATTGCAGAGATGAGGTCTCACCATGTTTCCCAGGCTGGTTTCAAACCCGTGGGCTCAGGCAATCCTTTTGTCTCTGCCTCCCAAAGTGCTGGGATTACAGGCATGAGCTACCACATCTGGTTTATTTTTAAAATCTATATTGTGTGCTGACATGTAACAATATTAGGTTGGTTGCTGTCTAATTACAGATTGCTGTCTGAAAGAATTCAAAATAAAAACCTCAGTCATTATAATAACATGGCTTCTGGAAGATTCAGTACATTTTTAAAAAGTTAAACATTTAAATTGGTCTTTATGTATAGTTGTTTTTCAGAACTCAAAATTGTTATCTAGCAAGGAGTTTTTCTTACATTTCAGTCTTCTAGCCAAGCAAAGTTGGAAGCTTTTTTTCTGTTATGGTTATAAAGAGCTCTGGGAACCACCCAGCAGATATCATGTTCAGTAAACATTTTCCGGTTTGAAATTTTACCTCTTTGGAGGAGTCCCAGTCATATCTGACTAGTACTAATATTTTTTGTTTTTGAGTCGGAGTCTCACTCTGTCTCCCAGACTGGAGTGCAGTGGCCGCTTCCTGCCACTGCAGCCTTGAACTGCTGGGCTCCAGCGATCCTTCCGGCTCAGCCTTCCAAATAGCTGGAACTACAGGCGTGCTGATTTTTTGATTTATTGTAGAGATGAGGTCTCGCCAAGTTGCTCAGGCAGTTCTCGAACCCGCGGGCTCAGGCAGTCCACCCACCTCAGCCTCTCAAACTGCAGGATTACAGGCTGAGTCCGGCTACTAATATGTTTATTTATGAAGAAAATAATCTCTCTCACATGGTATTTAAGGTTGTTTTAGCTTACCTCAAACCAAAAGCTAATCAGAGCACCTAATTTCCCCCACCTGTCCTTTTGCAAAAGTATTTCCATATATATATGGAAATAAAGTCAACATTCTCCACTACTTTTTACCAGAAAACACTTGGTTATTTGCCAAGCTGAATTACCTTGAAGTGATTCCATTAGAAAGGTCAGTTTTGGAATGAGAACATTATTTATTAAATTGATACTATATTTATCTAAGGTTTACTGATACCTTTGTGGTTAAGCCTGCATCTTTATCTACTAATTGCAGTCTGCTTTCAGACCTGCAAACCTGGTAAGGATGTCAGAAAGGATTAATAATAAGAAAACAGAAACGAAATGCTTGTCACAAAGAGTATTCTTATTCACTGTCGTTCAGACTTACAATGAAATTCTTTTATGGGTTAAAAGGAAGCGAATAAACCATAGGGTCCATAGCTGATGGCTTTGTGATGGCTCCTTGAAATTGAAATGCATGGGAAGACTATTAAAGAATGGGAAATAGTCACTGTATTCACATTTAACTCTAAACTACTGTTACAGTTTTACTCTGTAACATAATTAAGGTATGCAACCGTTTTCTGAAGTGGTTTATACTGTTTAGCTAAATTTAATTGTGCATATTTAGACATATTTTGATATGCTATTTTAAACTAACTTGTAAATTTTAAAGAATTAATGTTTTATGTAGCAAGATGGTCTCTAATTTGAGGAATTGTGGATATTGTTGGGAGGGGAAGGGGAAGTTTATGTTTTGGCTTTATTGTTGCTTTGTAAAGAAAAATTAAAAGCTTTTTTTTCTCCTTTTATTTTCTTGGGGTGCATTCCAACTCCAGAAGGTAAGAAGTATTACTTTATTCTAAAGAAGTGTTATGCAATTTATAGAGCACACTTTGACAAATTTAATTGAGTTTACCTTTGGATGCATGATTTTTACTTTATAAAACTAAATAATTAGTCCAGAAATAATAGTGGTATTATTATGTAAATGTTTATTCATTAAGTGTACTTTTTTTCTGTTCTTGCAGTTTGTAACCATTGTTTGGTCATAGTTTTAAAAACCCAATCTACATTAAGCTTTATTATTTTCGTCATTTGACTTATGCTAGCATTGAGATTTCTAGTATTATGCATAATATTAATGAAAGTATGTAAGAGATTGGAAACATGTATGTTAACATTTGCTCTATGACTGTGGGATTGAAAATGTATATTTATGATCTGACTGATTTAGATATGCATAAAACCAGGCCAGAATAGGTTAAAATTTATAGTTTGAATCCCTTACTGAACTGGCTTTCTTTGTGTTGGTATAACACTTCAGATACACCTCGATTACAGCAGTTCTCATGTTATATTATAGTAATTCATTATAGCTAATCTGACTTGCCTGTGATACTTGAGAGCAGTAAGCATTCCATGTATGTTCATGTCACTTGGACATGGTATGCCTGGTTTGTAGTTAGAACTTAGTCTTTTTTTTTTCTTGTCAATAAAATCTTTTATTTGGTTTATATTTTAAATGTAATTTTAAAAACTTATAGTCCGAAAATTTGATCACATGAAAGAAAGGAGAAACTCAGAGATAACATTCATTTAAAATAAATCAAAAATTGGTGTTTTTCATCATATTTCAGTTGCAGAAGACAGTGAAGGACTCAGGCTAGGTGTCTGCTGGTTTCTGTTATCTCTATAAGATCTCTTCACCATCAGTTTTTTTTTTTTAAGTTGGAGTCTCACTCTGTCGCCCAGACTGGAGTGCAGTGGCCGCTCCTGGCCACCGCAGCCTCAACCTGCTGGGCTCCGGCGATCCTTCCGCCTCAGCCTTCCGAGTAGCCGGAATTACAGGCATGCACTACCACGCCCAGCTGATTTTTTGATTTATTGTAGAGATGAGGTCTCGCTGCCCAGGCGGGTCTCGAACCCGCGGGCTCAGGCAATCCACTCACCTCAGCCTCCCAAAGGCACGGGATTACAGGCTGAGCCACTGAGCCCGGCTACCATCAGTTTTTTAAGAAAGCATGCATGGCTCTTCTTCTGTTGATATCTCTCTTGATTTGGCAAACAGAACACACAGGACAGCAAAGGGTCGCCATAAAGTTGTCACAAATAGATCCTGGAATGCCGTATCGGGTCCGGTAGAGGGTCCTCACGGCGACGGTCATCCCACACAGACAGCATTCATTCATGTCAGAAGCCACTTGACACCCAAGGCACATGAAGCAAAATGTGCCGCAGAGACAGACTCCGCAGTCGCTGAAGCAGTCACACAGGCTTGTTTGCCAGTTGGAGTTTTGGGGAGCAGGACCACTCCCAGGTTGAGTCACAACGACCACCGGATGAGCTTGCATTTCCAATGCAGGGTCTTCAGAGCTCTGGCAAGGAAGAAACAGGAGTTTTCTGAGCAGGAAACGTCTGGCGGCCTGGGAGAGACTCTCACCACCAAAAAAGAAAATCTTAATTAATCCTTTTAACTCCTGTTAAATTTGTTCATCCATTAAGTTCATTTGTAAGAACCTATTTATTTTTGAGCAACATTTTATGGATGAAAGCTTAATTAAGGTCTAACAAAGTTTAAATTATAAAAAATGAAAAACTAGATTAATTTTTTTGTGTTAGGTTTGTTTGAAGGGAGCATTTATTTGAGTGGGTTCTTTAGGTGCCAGTAATAGGAACCTAATGTGAATAACCTTAAGCAAAATGACATTTATTGGAAGAATGTGGGTATCTCTCATGCTTAAAGGAAAGCAACAGGCTCTGAAATTGAGGAGGAAGGCTGCTTCAGAGATCAGGTAGCTAGAACTAATAATTCATAGTCTCATCAAGGCACTCCAGTTGGGAAGGACTTTGTCTACTCTGTCTACTCTGTGCTCAAGGTTAAAATTTAAGGAAGAGTGAACCTGTTTGACTCACTGCCCAGGGACGGTGAGACATCCTGACGGACAAACCTACCAAGTAGGGTAGGGCATAGTTCCCCAAAGCAGAATTGAGTATTCTTTCTAGACCAAGAGGGAATGGATGTTGGTCAGGCAGACACAGGAGATATTTACTACATTGCTTACTGTAGAAAATTAAAGTACAGCAGAAAAACATAAGCCATAAGCAGGTGTAAGAAATGACCCTTTATGTAGTTTCTTCTAATGGTACCATTGTACGAGAACATAGTACAGGCCAGGATCGGTGGCTCAGCCTGTAATCCCAGCGCTTTGGGAGGCCGAGGTGAGCGGATTGCCTGAGCCTGTGGGCTCGAGACCCGCGTGGGCAACTTGGCGAGACCTCATCTCTACAATAAATCAAAAAATTAGCCGGGTGTAGTAGCGCGCGCCTGTAGTTCCAGCTACTTGGAAGGCTGAGCGGAAGGATCGCTGGAGCCCAGCAGGTCGAGGCTGCAGTGGCCGGGAGCGGCTACTGCACTCCAGTCTGGGCGACAGAGTGAGACTCCAGCTCAAAAAAAAAAAACAACAAAAAAAACCAGTACAATATAACAATCAGGGTATTGCTTTTGATACCATCCACCTGATTTTACTGGTACCCAATTGTGTGCAGGTGTGAGTATGTGCACATGTGTATGCAGTTCTATGCAGTTTAATCCTGTGTATAGATTCCTATATCTACCATCACAATCAAGATACAGAGCACTTTCAACAAAACTGTCCCTTGTGTTCCCCTTTTGAAATCATATCTACTTGCCTAGTACCTCCTCTTGCTCCACCCCATACTAATCTGTCTTACATTTCTGTAATTTTGTCATTTCAAGAATTTATATTAATGGAATCATATAGTATGCACCCATTTGGGATTGACTTTTTTTCCCCCACCCAGTATATATCTCTGGAAGTTCTCTAAGTTGTTGTGTCAGTAGTTCTTCCTTTCCATTGCTGAATAGTATTATGACATGAACATATCACAGTTTCTTTAACTGTGTACCCATTGAAGGATATCCAGATTGATTCCAGCCTTTGGCTACTACAAATAAAGCTTCTATGAACATTTGTGTACATGTTTTTTTTGTTTTGGCGTACATTTTCCGTTCTCTGGGATAAATATGTACAGAAAGTGTTATTACTGGGTTGTGTGGTAAATGCATGTTTAAGTGTAAGGAAACTGCCATTTCATGTTCCTGCCAGTAATATGTGAGTGATCCACTTTCTTTGAATTTGAAATACATTTTTTGTTAACTGTATATAGTTTAGATTATATATATATATATATGTAGATATATATATATTTTTTAAACCCACTGTGCCAGTTCTTACTTGTGTATTTACATCATTTTCAATTAAGGTAATTATTATGTGAGTTTAAGTCTACCATTTTATTGTTTGTTTTCTGTTTCCTCACCCTTTCCCCCTCCCCCCTCTCCCACCCTTCTTTCCCTTCTTTCCCTCCTTCCTTCCATTTTTTCCTTTGTTGAGACTAGATGATCTTGCTCTATCACCCGTGCTGGAGTACTATGTCACGATCATGGCTCACTGTAGCCTCAGCCTTCTGGGATCAAGCAATTCTCCCACCTCAGCCTCCACAGTACTACAGGCAGGCACCACCAAACCTAGATAATTTTTTGTAGAAAAGAGATCTTACAGCTGGGCTCGGTGGCTCAGCCAATAATCCCGTGCCTTTGGGAGGCTGAGGTGAGTGGATTGCCTGAGCCTGTGGGTTCAAGACCTGCCTGGGCAGGCGAGACCTCATCTCTACAATAAAATCAAAAAATTAGCCGGGCGTGGTAGTGCACGCCTGTAATTCCGGCTACTTGGAAGGCTGAGGCGGAAGGATCGCCGGAGCCCAGCAGGTCGAGGCTTCAGTGGCCGGGAGGGGCCACTGCACTCCAGTCTGGGCGACAGATTGAGACTTCAACTCAAAAAAAAAAAAAAGAAAAGAAAAGAGATCTTACTGTGTTGCCCAGGCTGGTCTCAGACTCCTCAAGCAGTCCTCCCACCTTGGCCTCCCAAAGTGCTAGGATTGTTTTCTCTTTCTCTCTTCTTGCCTTCCTCATGGGTTATATTTTAGGATTCTGTCTTGATTTATTTAGAGTAGTGTATTTCTTTGTATAGTCATCTTAGTGTTTGCACTGGGTGTTACAATATACATGTGATTTAGCACAATCTACTGGTATAATCATTTTACCACTTCAAGTGAAGTGTGGAAATTTTACTTCATTTAGATTCTTTTTTTTTTTTGAGTTGGAGTCTCACTCTGTCGCCCAGACTGGAGTGCAGTGGCCGCTCCCAGCCACCGCAGCCTCGACCTGCTGGGCTCTGGCAATCCTTCCGCCTCAGCCTTCCGCCTCAGCCTTCCGAGTAGCCGGAATTACAGGCGCACTCTACCACACCTGGCTGATTTTTTGATTTATTGTAGAGATGAGTCTTGCTGCCCAGGCGGGTCTCAAACCCGCGGGCTCAGGCAATCCACTCACCTCGGCCTCCCAAAGGCATGGATTACAGGCTGAGCCACCGAGCCCGGCTCATTTAGATTCTTGAGTATCAGATAGTGTTATAATTTTTGTTCTAATCATCAAATATTTATAAAGTTCATGAGAAGGATAGTCTATGATATGTACCTGTTCCTGTGCTTTCTGTTGTTTTTTCTTCCTTCCTGATGCTCCAATATACATTCTTTTATAATTTCCTTTCTCTTAAAGAACTTCTTTTGGTTTCAGGTTCACTCAGTTTCTTGAATGTGTAGGTTTACTTCTTTAACCAAGTAAGAAAAGTTTTCAGCTGTTAATTCTTTAAATACTCTTTCCACCCTACTAGCCGGGCTTGGTGGCTCAGCCTGTAATCCCGCGCCTTGGGGAGGCTGAGGTGAGTGGATTACCTGAGCCCATGGGTTCGGGACCCACCTGGGCAGCGAGACCTCATCTCTACAATAAATCAAAAAATCAGCTGGGTGTGGTAGCGCATACCTGTAATTCTGGCTACTTGGAAGGCTGAGGCAGAAGGATCGCCGGAACCCTGCAGGTCGAGGCTGCGGTGGCCGGGAGTGGCCACTGCACTCCAGTCTGGGCGACAGAGTGAGACTCCAATTAAAAAAAAAAAAAAGTAGGTCTACTAGTGACAGTTTCTTTTAATTTATCTGAGACTGGTTCGCCAGATACAGAATTTGCAATTGATAGTTCTTTTCATTTAGCACTTGTGAAAAGTCATTGTACTTACCTTCTGGCCTCTATGGTTTTAATCTGCTGTCATTTGAATTGGTGTTCCCCTATAGTATTGTGTTGTTTCTCTTTTCTTTCAGGATTTTTTCTTTGGTTTTAGTTTTCAGAAGTTTAATTATGATGTATCCTAGTGTAGAATTATTTTGATTTATGCTGTTCAGGTTCACTCAATTTCTTGAATGTGTAGGTTTACTTCTTTAACCAAGTAAGAAAAGTTTTCAGCTGTTAATTCTTTGAATACTCTTTCTACCCTATTGTTTCTCCTTTCCTCTGGAATGCTGATGATATGAATGTTGAATCTTTAGCTATTATTCCACAACTCCCTGAGATTCTGGTGTGTGTGTGTGTGTGTGTGTGTGTGTGTGTGTGTGTGTGTGTGTGTGTGTGTGTGTGTGTGTGTGTTCACACTGGGTAAACATTACTGCTTTATCCTTAAGGTCACTGATTCTATCCTGTCATCTCTACCCATTTGGCAAGTTTTAAAATTTCTTATGCATTTTTTACTTCTGTAATTTGTATTCTATTCTTTTTATAATTTTGATTTCTTTGCTGACATTTTCTATATTTCTATTTGTTTCAATAGAATTTTTATGACAGCTGTTTTAAATTTCCTTGTCTTACAGTTTTAGCATCTGTCTATGTTGGCATCAGTTACTTGTCTTTTCTCATTCATGATTTTTTTTGGTTTTTGATATGGTGGGTGATTTTCTCTTGAATCCTGAATATTTTAGCTGTTATATTATAAGCTGTTAGATCCTATTACATTTAAATTTTTTATTATCTGATGCCATAGAAGCTCCATTGATCTGCAACTGCTTCTGCCTCAGGGAGTGGGAAGAGTTCACAGACTAGGTTGCTTGATGCCTATAGGTGTGGAGAAAAGGGAATCTTCAGCCTCTGGGAGTAGACAGGCTTCCGAGGCCAGTTGCTTGTGAAAGGACCCCCTTTGCTTGAGCCCCTGCCTGCCCAGCATTTTGAGGCTAAAGGAGGGATTGTAATATCAGGTCTATAAGGACAAAGAGGCTTCCTGGGTTGAGCTGCTGCTTGTGGTCTGATCCCACTTACTGGTGCCACCTGGCCTCCTCCCTTATTTTAGGCTTTATTTTATTTTTATGGCTATAGGGCCTATAACTAGCAGCCAAAGTCATTTAATAATCTTTTAAGATTTGCCATAACTAAGTCCCTTTTCTGAAAATGCCAGAACTTGGTAAAATTAATGGGTCTACCAGTGACTTCAAAACTCTGATTCTCATCGTAAGTGGCTATATCAGGAATGATAGCTCTTGTTCAAAGCTGAAAATAATTGAATAAATAGTATTAGCTGTTTAGATATATAAACTGTATTGCTAAATCAACAAAAAAATACCAAATAGGACAAAGATATGAAATTGCAACAGATTTCTGTCTTTTTATGTACATAATTAAACCTGTTGAATTTTATTTTTCCTCTCCAGCTCAGTTCTTTTATAAGTATGACCGTAGTTCATATTCATAAGATTCTGTTTTTAGTTTCTGTTTTCCACACAAAAATATTCCTTTTACTCTAAATAATGTGCCTTCATATGCAACCTTGTATATCTCTTTAGTTCAGAGACATATACTGTGTTAGGAACTTGGTTTAGCCAGTTAAGAAATATTAGCATCCCATTTGGCTACAATAAAAAGTTGATTTTTTTTTTCAGATATGCAGTAGTTACCTTTCTTAGAAAATAAGTTACCTTTCTACGAATGACCTTTTCTATAGAAATGGAGAAGCATTCTATTTCTCTTAAGGTCTGATTTTTCTTTTCTTTTTCCTTTCTTTATTTTGTCAAGTCTTTCTTTCTCTTTTTGTCTTTCTTTTTTTGTCAAGTCTCACTCTTTCTCTTCCTTTCTCTTTTTGTCAAGTCTCACTCTGTTGTCCAGATTGGAGGGCATGGCGTAATCATAGCCTACTGCAGCCTCAAATCTCTGGGCTCAAGATATCCTCCTGCCTCAGCCTCCTAAATAGTTGAGGCTATAGGTGTGCACTACCACTCCTGGCTAATTTATAAATTTTTTTGTGGAGACAGGGTCTTGCTATGTTGCCCAGACTGGTCTTGAACTTCTGGGCTCAAGCAGATCTTCCACCTTGGACTCCCAAAGTGCTGGGATTACCGGCTTGTGCTACCATGTCCAGCTACTTTTTCTTTTTATTACCTATTTCTCTTAAGATTGAAAAGCTAGACATTGTGATGAACCAGTAGTGCAAATGCTTTTTGCAAATGTGAGAATCAGGTACTTCATGCATATCTTCTATTTCATCTTAAATGAATCCTGTGAAATCTTTGTCACATAGATGCAGACATTGAAGCAATGAGAAATGGCATAGCTAGTTAATGATAGAAATTGGACCCATATCTGTTTGGCTCTAAAACATTAGCACTGCTTCTGCTGCATCACTTTTGAGTAGGACCCAGCAGATCGGGAAAGGAATTTTATTTTATTTTTTTCTGTGAGTCAAGGTCTCACTCTGTCGCCCAGGCTGGAGTGCAGTGGCTCACCGCAGCCTCAACCTTCTGGGCTCAGATGACCCTTCTGAGTAGATGGGACTACAGTTGCATACCACCACGCCTGGCTGATTTTTTTTTTTTTAGTCTTGTAGAGACAGGTCTCACTGAGTTGCCTAGGCTAATCTTGAGCTCCCAACCTTTAACGATCTTCCCACCTCAGCCTCCCAATGTGCTGGGATTATAGGCATGAGCCACTGCATTCAGCCTGAGCATGGATCTTAATGAACTGTTTTGTATTTCTCTTTAGGTGAAAAGTTATGATGTTCTTCAAGGCCCTTTTATACCAAGAGTTGGTGATTATCTAAATTAAATTGAACCTTGTCATTCTATGTATTTACTTAAAAATAGAACACAGAACCGAGTGTCTGTTTTATTTATTTATTTTTCATCTGAAACTATTTTGCTCACTTGCTGCTACTAGCAGACAAGCCATAATTTTTTTTTTTTTTGAGCTGGAGTCTCACTCTGTCGCCCAGGCTGGAGTATAGTGGCACGCTCCCGGCCACCGCAGCCTCGACCTGCGGGGCTCCAGCGATCCTTCCGTCTCAGTCTTCCAAGCAGCTGGAACTACAGGTGCGTGCTACCACACCTGGCTAATTTTTGATTTATTGTAGAGATGAGGTCTCCCCAAGTTGCTCAGGCAAGTCTCGAATCCACGGGCTCAGGCAATCCACTCGTTTCGGCCTCCCAAAATGCTGGGATTACAGGCTGAGCCACCGAGCCCAGTTGACAAGCCATAATTTAAAAAAGACTTGGGGGGGGGACAATAATGAGCTGGGCTGATAAAGAGTGAAGATTTATAGTTAGAGTATTTATAGAGAATTTATAGAGTAACCATCAAAATTTCCAAGGAATTTTTTTGTTCTATGACCTCCCTCTCCAGGCTACTCCTAGGTCACTCCTCTCTTTATTTGTTCTATGCCCTTCTGCTGCTCTGTTGGCCTATATCCTCTCATTTTGGGGTCCCAACTGGACCTACTTCCTCAAAACGCTTGTTTAAAAGTTTTCCTGCACATTTCCCCCCCTTGTCTCCAGTGACTTCATCTCCATTTGTTTGTTTGTATGTTTAGGGAGGAACAGTTTGAAGAAACAAATTCACTAAAGTCTGGACAAGTCAGATGCTACTTTTAAAATTAAACATTTAAATTGAAAAATTATATTGGTATTATTTTTTAAAGCAGATTAGTTGTTAACCCAAGTGAATCTATTGTTGATGGAGTTGTAGGTAAAATGATCAAAATAAAAAAGAATGTTTTACTGAAAGAGTATAAGACTACAAAAATTTTTGGTGAATTAAAAAATCTATCAAGACTATTAATTTGGTAATTTCTAAACTCACTGTTTTCTAACATATTCATGCTGTTGACTTTAATTTTGTTCTGTGTGCTCTGTTTAAAAAGGTGGGTAAGCATGTCATAAAAAATTATTTTTGGTTTTAAGGTTATGTGGTATTTTGAGAGTTTGCCTGCAAGTAGTGATTATGGGGTTGTGGTGTTTATCTGCAGGTATATGTATTGCTATATATCATGCAAGTGAAAAATTCTATAGATTTATTATATATTTACATTTAGAATGGACTTAAAATGAGGATACGTAGTCATCTGTTTAGGGAACTGGACTAGCTGACATCCACATTTTTTTTAACCATGAAAGTCTGAGACTATTATTTAATCCTATTGAAGTTCAAGGGAGATTGAGGTTTGAAAGATAAATATAGATTGTATAATAGTTCAGTCAGGAATAGGGAAGATGATTAAGGCCTAGTTTTCAAAAGAGTATTTTGTAGGAGGGAATACAGAAAAATAAACAAGAGATTGGGGATTAAAGTAGGGATTAGGCAGGGTAATCTATTATTACAAGGAGGAATATCTCTAGGATTAAATAAATTAGACTGATGAACTCTCTTAAACCTCTATTAAAGGTTTGAAATGGAGATAATAAATATTGGAGGACACTAGTGAATTTTTAGGATGGACGGTAAAGGTTTATTAAGATTCTTTATTTTGGTTGCGTCAGGGGATGCCAGTGAAGAGACCAAAAATAATCTGGAAAGGCGTAGACCTTGGGGTTTTATAAAATCTTTAAATACTTGAAGGGCTGTCATTGGAATAATTAAGAAAAAATGTCAAACTTTTTTTCCCCACTTGCAAAGATAATTTGTTCACGGTCCGTTTGGAAAATTCAGACAGTACAGAGAAAAGCAAAGATTTTAGATGTTTTAGAGGGGGTGCTGTAGTTAAATGGACGGATCACCTGTGAAGCTCCCTGACAACCTGCAGATTTATCTAGTTCTTGTTAGTAGGAATTTTTTTTTTTTTTAAAGACGAGTTCTTGCCCTATCACCCAGGCTGGTCTTGGATCCCTTGGGCTCAAGTGATCCTTCCACTTCGGTCTAGCAAGAAGCTGGAATTATGGCTATAGTGGTTGGTTGTTTAGTGGATATAGAGTTTCAGTTTTGTAAAATGAAAAGAGATCCGGAGTGTGCTTGCTCAACAGTGTAGTTATGTTTAATGCTCCTTAAGTGATGGTCAATCTCATGTATATTTTATCACAATAAAAAAATTGTAGGGTTTTGTTACTTCTGTAGGACACATTTTTATCTAATGTAGGAGGAAAAGGCATCATGTTATTGTGTAGGAAATAGTAGAACATTTGCCTAAGGTAGAGGGAATGAGCAGAGCTGTTTTTAACTTTTTATAGAGGGTAGTTATTCATCTGGCCGTGTTACATTTAGATTCTAGACAGTGGTAGAAAATGACAGAAGTATAGGGTAAGAATGTGAATTTTTACTAGCCTCCACCTGCAAGGTGATGATTCAGAATTGGTGAAACAAGTGAGTAAATTCTTTCAGCCTGTTGTCAAAGGCCTTTAGAATGAGGAGGGCTAAAAACAAGATGAAAGCTAAAACTGAGAAATTCACTTTTATTTTTACTGAGAGTTGGTGGGCTGGTGTACTTAATGAATTTAATTCTGGAGTTCATTTACATTTTTAATTTGCATCTTCAAGCTACAGGAAGAAATTTAAAATAAAAGGATGTATAGTAAAAATATGACTTTCAGAGGAGAAATGAAGCATGATTAGTTATCGGAAATGTTATCACTTAATTTTTGGATGAGATCTCTCTTTTTCTTTTCTTTTTTTGAGTTTTGGAGTCTCACTGTATCACCCAGGCTGGAGTGCAGTGGCACGCTCACGGCCACCCCAGCATTGACCTGCTGTGCTCCTGCAATTCTTGCGCCTCAGCTTTCCAGGTAGCAGGAACTATAGGCACACGCTACCATGCCTGGTTAATTAAAAAAAAAAAACTTATTGTAGAGACGTGGGCTCAGGCAATACACTTGCTTTGGCCTCCCAAAGTGCCAGGATTACAGACTGAGCCATTGAGTCCGGCCTCTTTTTTTTAATTTTTAAAAATTTAAATAGAGATAAGATCTTGCTGTGTTGCCGAGGCTGATCTTGAACTCCTAGCCTCAAGCAGTTGTCTGACCTCTGCCTTCCAAAGTGCTTTGATTATAGATGTGAGCTACTGTACCTTGCTGCTGTTTCTTCGAAGACAGAAAAGCTCCCACAGTGGGAGGAGACCCAAGGGGGTTGCCTTCGTTTTTAAGTACAAAATTAGAAACATTAAGAATGATCATTTTCCTGCAAATGCTATTGCTTTTTTTTTTGAGTTGGAGTCTCACTCTGTCACCCAGACTGGAGTGCAGTGGCCGCTCCCGGCCACCGCAGCCTCGACCTGCTGGGCTCCGGTGATCCTTCCACCTCAGCCTTCCAAGTAGCCGGAATTACAGGCTGATTTTTTGATTTATTGTAGAGATGAGGTCTCGCTGCCCAGGCGGGTCTCGAACCCGCGGGCTCAGGCAATTCACTCACCTCAGCCTCCCAAAGGCGCGGGATTACAGGCTGAGCCACCGAGCCCGGCTTGCTTTTTTTTTTTATTGGAGTATTATTCTGTTACCTAGGCTCGAGTGCAGTGGTAGAATGCTCATGGCCACTGTAGACTTGACCTGCTGGGCTCAGATGATCCTTCCACCTCAGCCTTCCAGGTAGCTGAACCACAGGCATGTGCCACCACGCCCAGCTAATTTTTTGACTTATTGTAGAGACGAGGCTCACCATGTTGCTCAGACTGGTCTCGAACCCCTGAGGTCAGGCAATCCTCTCGCCTCTGCCTCCAAAGTGCTGGGATTACAGGCTTCAGCCTCCGTGTCCGGCACAATATTTATAGTTGAATATTTTCTCATTTGTAAACTAGGAGGTTGGTGATAGACAAATTGGAAAACGTAAATTCTGAATTTGAGTTTCTGTTGGGTATGGTGGTGTGTGCCTGTAATCCTAGCTACGTGGAAGATTGAGATGGGAGAATCGCTTGAGCCCAGAAGTTCGAGGATGCAATGAGCTATAATTGCACTACTGCACTACAGCATGGGCAACAGAGTAAGACCCTGTCTCAAAACAAATAAACAAACAAAAACTGAGTTTCTGATTTTGTTCGATTTTTGGATAGCAAAATTGCAAATGTGGTTAAAGTTTTTATGTATTTCACATTTTAAGCCTTTACCAACTTGGTTATCTCCTTAGGGGCAAAAACATCAGTTTAATCATAAATGATACTATACTGTGTGTGTGCACCACCAGATAAAGAGATTGTGTCATTGTTTGTTCAGTCCCAATTCAGTTATTTTTACATTAAAATGTAAGAGTGTTACTTCTTTTTTTTTTTTTTTTTTGAGTTGGAGTCTCACTCTGTTGCCCAGACTGGAGTGCAGTGGCTGCTTCCGGGCACCGCAGCCTCGACCCGCTGGGCTCCGGTGATCCTTCCGCCTCAGCCTTCCAAGTAGCCGGAATTACAGGCATGCGCTACCACACCCAGCTGATTTTTTGACTTATTGTAGAGATGAGGTCTCGCCTGCCCAGGCGGGTCTCGAACCCGCGGGCTCAGGCAGTCCACTCACCTCAGCCTCCCAAAGGCGCGGGATTACAGAGAGTGTTACTTCTTATGGAAACTTCTGTTTCCTCCTTTACATTACCCACACCACTGTGTTGCCACATGATAGGTCCTTTGTAAATGTTCAGTGAATGAGAAACCATGTCAGCTTCTTTTGCATAATTTTTTAAACAACTTTATGGAGGTATAGTTTACATGTCATAAAGTTACCCATTTTCAGTGTACCATTTAATGATTTTTAGTAAATTTACTGAGTTATGCCACCATCACCATAATCCAGTTTTAGAATATTTCCATCACCTCAGTAAGGTCCATTATACCTGTAAACAAGTAATACTTGTTCCTACCGCCATCCCATAATAAACTTTTTGTCTCTGTAGATTGGCCATATCTGGATATTCATAGAAATGAAAGCATGTAATGTGTGGTCTTTTGAGGTCGATACACGAGTACTGTAGCATTTATCAGTACTTCCTTTCTTTTCATTGGTCCATATTGTTCATATTGTTTTGTAGACTTCTTATGCATACAATATGTACTTTTTATTTTATTATTAACTTTTTACTTAATTTGTTAATTGTAGACCTTTAGAAACATTGCAAAAGTAGTATGAAGAATTTTTATATAACCTTTACCTAGATTCTCCAAATGTTAGCATCTGTCTCATTTGTGTTTCTGAAAAGTCTGAGAATAAATTGTAGACATGATGCCTCATTCGCTTTTCAGTAATCCAGAGTATATTTTCTAAAGTCAAGCACATTCTTTTATATAACCACAGAATAGCTATTAAAATAGTTTATTATAGGAAATCTACATTGATACAATATTATTACAAGTCAGCAGACTTTATCCAGATTTGGTAATTTTTCCATTGATTTCCTAATTCAGGATCACACTTGGCATTTGCATTTAGTTTTCATGTATCTTTTGTTTCCTTTACTCTGGAATTGTTCTACTGTTTTTTTGTTTTTGTCTTTCATGACCTTGACATTCTGTCAGTTTCTGTGTGTGAGGAGTCAGGCTTTACTAAGTTCTCTTCAAGGGAACAATCAAAGTGTTAGTCAGGACTCAGTTCGTATCTGAAGACTTGATTGGAGAAGGATCAGCTTCCAAATTCTTGTGGTTGTTGGAGGGATTCATATTCTTGTGGATTAGACTGAAGGCCTTGGTTCCTTAGTGGTTGTTGGCTAGAGGCTGCCCTGAGTTCTTTGCCACGTGGGCCTCCCAACACGACCGACCACCTATTTCCTCAAAACCAGCAAGGGAGAGTCATCTAGCAAGAAGGATACTGTAGCTACATGTAAAATAGTCACTCAAGTGGTTTCTTATCACCTTTTTAGTATTTTATTGGTTAGAAGCAAGTCCCATCCACACTCAACAGGAGGGAATTACACAAGATCTGTCTCAGGAAATAGGGATAATTCAGTGCCATTTCAGAATCTGTCAATCACAGCATCCATTGATCATACTTTTACTTTTGTTCTTGCCACATATGGTAATTTTCTAAATTCACCAATCTTTCTATATTTCTTTGTTGAAATCCTACTGCTACTGCAAAGAATTCTCCCCCACTCATTGATTTGTTTGTTTATGTATGAGGGGGAACCCAAAAAACCCAGAATTTATTTATTAAAAATTGTGTATTCTTACGTTTAAACTTCAATCACCTTCAAAGGACTGTCTGTCTGATGCAGTTATACCTGTTTAGTGTCGTTTTTTGTTTTACCTCTTCCACATCAACAAACCGTCTCCCTTTGAGGATTTTTTTTTTTAACCTGGGGAAATAGAAAAAATGTTGCTTGGGGTGGGATCAGGTAAATAGGGAGGTTGGAGCTCAAGGGTCATGCTGTTTTTGGGCAAAAGGTACCAAATAGTCAGTGCGGTGTAGGTAGTTATGTTGTCATGGTAGAAGAACCAGTCACCTGTATGCCACAAAAAAATTCCATGAAGCGGAATGCAACCTCTCACAACAATGCTTGCTGGTGCACTGATGCTGATGGGTTCCTAGAACACTTACCTAGTGGGCGAAGCCTATACTACAAGTGGCCCTCCAACCAAAAAATAATTCCCCCTCGTGTTTATTTTTGTGTTTTGAGGGCTCCTCTCTTGTGTATTAGTATCAACTCATGATTCTTATTCTTTTTTTTTTTTTTTTTTTTTTTTGAGTTGAGTCTCACTCTGTTGCCCAGATGGATGCATGGCCGCTCGCCACCGCAGCCTCGACTTGGGCTCTGGCGATCCTTCCGCCTCAGTCTTCCGAGTAGCTGGAATACAGTGCGGGTCAGACTAGAGACCGGCATCTGTTTTTGATTTATTGTAGGAGATGAGGTCTCGCTGCCCAGAGCGGGTCTTGAACCGCGGGACTCAGGTCTAAATCCATCACACTCAGCCCTCCCATAAGCCGGTATTTAGGTTTGAGCCCCGAGCCGGCCGAATTCTTATTCTTTGAGTTGTTATTTCTACTATAATATTATTGCTTTAGGATAAGTAGCAATGTAATCCCTCTAGGAATAGCATTTAGAGAAGTCTTTAGTTTGGGTATCTAAACAGATTTGAGGCATGATGAATCATTTGTCAAATATACTGTAGATTAAAGATAAATTTTAACATGTAAACCATTCTATGTTTGCAAAACCTATGAAATTCTATTCAAAAATTACTTTGAATTACTCTGAATAACAGAATTTCAGGTTATTATCAAAATGCTAAAAGTGATTTTATGCTAATATTTTTAAAGTGAAGAGCTTTCTCCCTAAAGATAATTACTATGTAATTTGAATGATTAAAAATTGTGGTGATATTATCTAAATATACTCATCCTAAAACCATTAGTTTTGTCAGCTTCATCTTTGGCTTGTCTCTTGATCTTTGAATGGTACGTATAGGTTTCCTCTTTCTTTGTATCTGTGGGCATCTGGGACTCTCTTTTTGAGTACGTATCATTTTTTATTTGGCCAACCAAGTACCTTGCTAGTCAGTGTGACTTTTTAAGTGAAAAGACTTCAATCTATATGCACTTTCCCCTCTTACTTAACTGTTTTAGTTTTGTTTTTAATAGCATGCCCAGTGACAAAGAAAGTGATCTGTAAAAGAGCCTTACTGTCTTTCAGAAGTTTCCTTGTTTTGTTTTGTTTTTAGTTTTTTGTTTGTTTGTTTTGAGTTGGAGTCTCATTTCTATCACCCAGGGTGGAGGGCAGTGGCACACTCACGGCTACCCCAGTGTCTACCTGCTGGGCTCCCACGATCCTTCCTCCTCAACCTTCCAAGTAGCCGGAACTACAGGCACGCACTACCATACCCAGCTATTTATTTATTTATTTATTGTGGAGATGAGGTCTCGCCAATTTCCCCAGGCTGGTCTTGAACCCACAGACTCAGACAGTCCACTCGCCTTGGCCTCCCAAAGTGCTTGGGATTACAGGCTGAGCCACCAGCCCCAGCCCAGAAGTTTTCTTGTTTTAATAGTTTATTCATATTTTTTTGGACTGTTGCTTCAACATTTTTGTAAAGCTGATATCTGATTAACCTGCCCCCAGAAAAGAAAGCCAAATTTATCAGTAATGAAAAAATGTACACTGACAAAAATATCTTAAAAGTCTCTAACTAGTAATAACCTTTGTTTATTGCATTTAATTAAAGAAACCAAGAAAGCTATTAGACGTAGGTTTCTTTGTCATGAGAGAATATTCCTAAATGATCTCTCAAGTTGAGGAAAGAGAAAATTCTGAAGGTGTGTTGTCATTTTTTAAATGTAAGTTGAAAAAAAACCAAGATATTTACATTTCTCATGTATTAATTGCACATATATACCACTTTTTTTCAAAAAAACATTTCTCTATTCCTGAATTGTTTATTTTGGTGCATTTCTATGTTGCCAGGCTTCATCGTCAAATAGAATTTTTAAGTTTACGGGTGATCTTTTTACTTAGTTCTTGTGGGCTCAAGAGTGTTTTCTCTTGCCTCTTTGAATGACATCTAGGCTGACTGGATATAAAATTTTTCATTTACATGGTCAAGAATTTTGTTTACTGTCTTTTGGCATTGAATATTGCTAAGCAAGGAAATGTTTCCTGTGTTATATAGGCTTGCTTTATTGATCAGTTTTTGCTGCATAATCTGAAAATTTTAATGGCTTATAACAACAAATACTTTTTTTGCCTTCCTCATGTCCTTTGGCTAGCTGGGGCTTAGTTATTGTTGGCTAGGCTTGGTTCTAGGATGTGGATTGTTCTCTTATTCTCCTGGAATCAGTTGCTTTGCTTTCATGGCAATCTCAGGAGTAAGCCAAGCAATGTGAGCACATTTTAGCCTTCACTTCCATCATGTCTGTTATTATTTCATTGACCAAATCAAGCCTTGTGGCCAAACCCAACATCATTGTGTCAGAGAGGTATATTTCACTTACTCTAACATACCGTAAATTCACATGATGGTGTGAAGGATGAACTAAAAATGGTAAAATTCATGCTGCCACTTTGGTATTTCATGCCTAGATCCTAGCTTGATTCTTTCTTAATCCTTGAGGCTCAAGATTTAGAAAAAGGTTAAGATAAATATTTCTGAGTATTTGAGTTAGTGTGTACAGATTTGGGTGTAGTACCTTACTTTTTATGTTATCATTTAATACACATTATAGATTCATAAGGGTAATATTTTCTCATTAACAGAAGAGCGTGGTTTACCTTGGAATATTCTACACTGTTCTTTTGTTTCCTTTTTATATCTCTGTAAATTTGAATGCTTTTATGTAAGTACTTTGTGTCAGTTAAGATGTTTCAGCAGTAGATAACAGGAAATACAATGTAAACTGGCTTAAAGATTGAAGGACATTAATCTTGTAATGCAAGTAGGAAAACCAGGCAAAATGTGATCCAGGTGCACTAGCAGTTTTATCAGTATTTCGGCTCTGCTTCCTTCATTTCTGTTCCAGTCTCAGTAGGCTCAGCCATCATATTTTGCAAGATGACTGCTAGTTTTGGATTCAATTATAGATGAGAAGAGAGAATCTCCTTTCCAGAAACCTTAAATAAAATCACATGGCATTGACTCTGGCTGACTTGCCGTGGAACTGGATGTTAAACCAAAATTTTAAAAATTATAATGAATGTAGTTATAAGTGATGTGTTTTAGAGATGTATAGGATTCTATAGAACATAGAAGTGACTTCCTTTAGCAAGAAGCATTACGGCTGAAATCTGAAGAATGAATTGGAGCTTGCTAGGAGAAAAGGAAGTGAGGGTTATTATTGCAAAAGAAGCATTAGGCCAAGAAGTCAGAAGAGTTTTAAGTTACAAGATAGAAAGAAGGCTAGTATAGGCTAGCAGAGAGGGTGTGTAGCAAAACGGTCAAGGTCAGATTATTTTGATAATTTTGTACTTTATCTTAAGACCATTATGATATCATGGATGCATTTTAAGCTTAGCAGGAGGTGGCGTGATCATATTTATTTTTAAAAGGTTACTGTGGCTTCAGAGTCAAGAATAGTGGGGGTGAGGGCGAGATTATTATCACTTGAGATAGGGAACTCTGGAACAACACCAGACCGGCATGAGGGAGCAGGTGCGTAAAGTAACCATGACAGTTACCAACTCCTGACTCTGTGACATATACTATATATATATACATCTATAATCTGCACAGTCGTGTTATGAGGTAGGTAGTATTACCTCTATTTTGTGGAATAGTAAATTAAGGGTGCTTAAAGTGGCTTGCCTAGGTTACGCTCAGATCTGAATTCAGATTGATGTGAAACCCTAAATCAGGCTCTTTTGCTTTGTAGTGATGCCTCCTTTCATGAGTTACTATTTTGCTTTAAGCAGTGCAATTATTGACCTCAGGTCTCTCAGACCTGCTTTAGCTGCTGCTAGGGAACCACTTTTATTGCAAAGAGAACTAAAAAGAGCCATTGGCAATATGATTGAAGTCACTTTGGTCCTTCCATTTAAGACATATTAGTATATTTGCTTACATGAAGTAGACTCGCACTTGTTCTTTTCCTTAAAAGCACATCTACCTCTTCAATGCCAATCTCTTGTGCATATACAAGAAAAATTAGAAAGTGAACTTGTTTCATGATAGTTATGTAATCTTTCAGGTGGTTCCTGCTTCAACGGCTTATGGTGTCAGTGCCTACCTGCCACTGAATTTACTTGACTTTACATTGGTATTGATTTCCTTAATACCAAGGTTTTATCACCTATGCAGATGATGCCTTATGTTTTTAAGTCATTCAGTTAATTTTATTTAATTATAAAATTCTGGAGCTGCTTCCTATGGAAATGTATTACAGCCATTGTGGATAGTGTATCCTATTTTACTCCTCTGCCTTTCCTACATTATTAATAAAAATAAAGTCTGCCAGAATTCTCTGACTTTTTGTATTTTCTTGAGATGAAACCTAAATTTTGTTTTAAATGGTACTGTGTCCCATACGTCTTGTGAGTTTTCCAAAACTTTCTTTTTTCCTTCAAAGGAAAATTATGCCCAGATTTACAAGAAAATTATTACGGCAGTTTCTGTATAGCTACTCTTTTTGCCACATGTTTTTGCCAGATGTGCGTGCTACTTACTATCATTTTATAGATTTCACTTTAAGAAATGTTTTGTTGTTGTTTTGGTGTTTGTTCTAAGTACTAAGCCCTATACTAGATTATTTATATTTTTTAAATTTTTTATTTTTTTTGAGTTGGAGTCTCACTCCGTCGCCCAGACCGGAGTGCAGTGGCCGCTCCCGGCCACCGCAGCCTCGACCTGCTGGCCTCCGGCGATCCTTCCGCCTCAGCCTTCTGAGTAGCCGGAATTACAGGCATGTGCTACCACACCCAGCTGATTTTTGATTTATTGTAGAGATGAGGTCTCGCTGCCCAGGTGGGTCTTGAACCCACGGGCTCAGGCAATCCACTCACCTCAGCCTCCCAAGGTGCTGGGACTACAGGCTGAGCCACCGAGGATTATTTATTTTTTATCTGTCTGATTTAAAGCACTTTATACATACACATTTGCAGTCTCTTATCCATAATTGCAATATCCCAAATGCTTGAAGAATGATGTTTCTTCATACATTTATTACGAAAACTCATTTGACAACAACACTTTTCTTGAACTGACACGAGACTGTACATTGTTTTTGTTGACCCCATTTAGTGTGAGTATTCATATGTTTCACTCACTGTATCTGGTCATGGGATACTGCCCCTAATCACCACAGTGATGTTCATGGAATATCGTGTTGTCACTCTAAAATCCAAAATATTCCTGTGTTGAAATATTTGGCATTAGTGATCATGGACCATTGCCTGTATCAGTAGCTCTGATCATAGTGTGCCATGGCTATTTGCATCCTTGTCTTTCTTCTCTATTAGATTCTAAGCTAAGAAAGCTTTTCTCTGGATCCACAGATCCTAGTTTATTGCCCTAAACAGAGTAGTTACTTAATATTGTAACCGAATACCATTAATTGGGATACACTTACTGGGCAGGTTATTGAACATGTTATTTTCCCTTGGTTTATATGTTCTCCTTTTAAGTAATCTCTTCTCTGTTCCGCTTCTGTTTTTCTTTTTACTAGAATCTTGGCTTCATCGTTTACTGACATTGTGATCTTGAACAGCTTAACACCTCTATATATTAATTTCTTTATTTGTAAAAATGGTGTAATAATTTTGCCTGCCTCATAGGATTGTTGTGAGGGTTAAAGAAAATGCTTCTTGAAACTTATCGCTCCTTTAGCTGTTAACATAGCTGTTATTGATTCATATCCTCTTGGTTACTTTATTTATTTATTTTTTGAGTTGGAGTCTCACTCTGTCGCCTCGAATGGAGTGCAGTGGCACACTCCTGGCCACCGCAGCTTTGACCTGCTGGGCTCCAGCGATCCTTCTGCCTCAGCCTTCCAAGTAGCTGGGACTACAGATGCATGCTACCACGTCCACTAATTTTTGATTTATTGTAGAGATGAGGTCTCACCAAGTTGCCTGGGCGGGTCTTGAACCCACGGGCTCAGGCAATCCACTCACCTTGGCCTCCCAAAGCACTGTGATTACAGACTGAACCACTGAGCCCGGCCTACTTTATTTTTTTATTTTATTTTATTTTATTTTTTTGAGTCGGAGTCTTCACTCTGTTGCCCAGACTGGAGTGCAGTGGCACGCTCCCAGGCACTGCAGTCTCAACCTGCTGGGCTCCGGCAATCCTTCTGCCTCAGCCTTCCAAGTAGTTGGAACTACAGGCACGCGCCACCATGCCCAGCTAATTTTTGATTTATTGTAGAGACGAGATCTTGCCAAGTTGCTCGGGTAGTTCTCAAACCCGCAGGCTCAGGCAATCCACTGGCCTCAGCCTCTCAAAGTGCTGGGATTACGGGCTGAGCCACCGAGCCCGGCCTCTCTTCGTTACTTTAATATGGTCAACTGTCCCCTTATTAATGGACTTTGAAGATTGTTTTTCAGGACTTTGGTGCTTCAAATGGTAGAGTAAATCTTTGAACATACATCCCTAACTCCTTGTGGTCTTATTTTTGTAACATAGAGTCAAATGGGAATGTTACATCAGCGGTTCCAAACATTTGTAATTTTATTGGCTACTTCCACTTTACCCTCCTGAGGCAGAATTGGGAAATGTGGGAAAAGGTAGCGGTACAGTCTGTAAGAGTACTCATTTGCCTATAACCTTATCAGCAATGGATTTTATCATTGCATTTGATATTTTTCTTTTTTTTTTTGAAGTAATTATAGACTCACAGGATATTGCAAAACTAGTACTTATAGCACCCTCAGATCCCTTCAATGGTAATATAGTACAATATCGAAACCAGGAAATCGACATTGGAATAATTACTAAGGCTTGAATCCATTTCAGTTCTCCCAATCTGACCAGTGATGTCTTGACTTAATTTGCTTTCCTCGGTTGTTACTAAGTTGATCGTCTTTTCATGTGTTGTATTGGTCATTTACATTGATTTTAATGAATCGTTTGTTCATATCTTTGATTTCTCTTTCCTTTCTCTTCTTCCTTTTCTTTCCCCTCCCTCCCTCCTTTCTTTCCTTCTTTCTTTCTCTTTTTTTTCCTTTGTTTTCTTTTCCCTCCCTTCCTCCTTACTCCTGGGCTCAGGTAAATCCTTCCATGTCAACCTTCCAAGTAACTGGAGTCACAGGAGTGCGCCACCACACCTGGCTAATTTTTTTTGACTTATTATAGAGACAAAGTCTTGCCAAGTTGCCCGGGCTGGTCTTGAACCCCTGGGCTCAGGCAATCCTCTTGCATCCACCTCCCAAAGTGCTGTGATTACATGTATGAGCCACTACACCTAGCCTGACCATTTTTTTCTAGTGAGTTGTTTGTATTTTCCTAAAATAATCTCTTCTTAGGACTACTAATCTTTTGTCTGTCAATATATAATATGCCAATTATATACTTATTGATATCAACTTTGGTATCCTGATTGGAATTGCATTATGTGCATTTTTAACATAGAAATATCCAAACTAAGTAAGCATAACTATGAAAATCAAAACCCAGAAGATGACCACCACTTTTTTCAGCAAAAGACTTTCCTTTGTTGTTGTTCTCCACCTTTGTAGTCGGGGGGATGCAAACCTCCTCAGTTTTTGACCCTCAGCACATTTACAGCACCAGAAGGCATAGGACTCATGTCCTTGCTCTCTCCCACAGAGAATGCTTATCTTTAGGCATCCTAAGGTATTTAGCAGCCTCTTCCAATAGGCTTATTTTTGGTTATTGAGTAGCATCGATAAAGAACTGAGAGAGAAAAGAGTGGGAAATGTACAATTAAGCTGCCTTACTCGTACCTTAGGTATTGTGAGAAGATTTTGTTTTTTTATTATTATTATTATCATTATTATTTGAGTTGGAGTCGCACTCTGTTGCCCAGGCTGGAGTGCAGTGGCATGCTCACGGCCACTGCAGCCTCGACCTGCTGGGTTCAGGCAAACCTTCTGTCTCAGCCTTCCAAGTAGCTAGAACTACAGGCATGCGCTACCATATCCAGCTAAATTTTTTTATTTTATTGTAGAGATGAGGTCTCATCAAGTTACCCGGCTGGTCTCGAACCCACGAGCTCAGGCAGTCCTCTCACCTTGGCCTCCCAAAGTGCTGGGATTATAGGCATGAGGCACTGTGCCTGGCTGAGAAGATTTTTAAAAACACTTAAAGATGCCACACATCAGCCGGGCTCAGTGCCTCAGCCTGTAATCCCGTGCCTTTGGGAGGCTGAGGTGAGTGGATTGCCTGAACCCGCGGGTTCAAGACCCGCCTGGGCAACTTGGTGAGACCTCATCTCTACAATAAATCAAAAATGAGCTGGGCGTGGTAGCATGCGCCTGTAGTTCCAGCCACTCAGAAGGCTGAGGCGGAAGGATCGCCAGAGCCCAGCAGGTCGAGGCTGCGGTGGCCGGGAGCATGCCACTGCCCTCTAGTCTGGGCCACGGAGTGAGATTCCAACTAAAAAAAAAAAAGATGCTACACATCTCCAGAGACTCTAGACCACTGATTGTTTCTATTTGATTGCTTCCATATGAACTTTCCATGTGTTTCTTTGCTTCTTATATTTTTTCTTATGTGAAATATCCTAATGTTTTGTCTAATATTTTAGCCGTTTTTCCTAGATATATGAATATTATCTTTAAGTATTATAGCCCTGTCTTTTAATACTGCAGCTCCTAATCTTATGCTAATACTTGATTTTTAACAATATTTTTCTGCTACTGTATTTTTCTGTATTTTAATACTGTTCTTATTTTGAAGCTCTTATTTAATATGGTCTAATTTCTTGATCTTTTTATAATTCCTGTTGCTTAAAAACTAAAGGTTAATTATCCATCTGAAATAAATATTTTATTTAATTTTATGCTAGTCGAGCTACAATTTGATATTTTATACTGAATTTTTTTTGTTGTTTTTTTGAGTAGGAATCTCACTGTGTTGCCCAGACTGGAGTTTAGTGGCATGCTCATGGCCACTGCAGTCTCTACTTGCTGGGCTCAGGTGATTCTTCTACCTCAGCCTTCCAAGTACCTGGAACTTCAGGTGTGCCCTGTCACACCCGGCTGGTTTTTTGATTTATTGTAGAGATGTGGTCTCACCAAGTTGCCCAGGCTGGTCTTGAACCCTTGAGCTTAGGCAGTCCTCTTGCCTTGGCCTCCCAAAGTGCTGGGATTACAGAATTGAGCTGCTGCGCCTGGCCTATCCTGAAATTTTTTTTTTTTTTTTTGAGTTGGAGTCTCACTCGGTTGCCCAGACTGGAGTGCAGTGGCCGCTCCCGGCCACCGCAGCCTCGACCTGCTGGGCTCCGACGATCCTTCCGCCTCAGCCTTACGAGTAGCCGGAATTACAGGCATGCGCTACCACGCCCGACTGATTTTTTGATTTATTGTAGAGATGAGGTCTCGCTGCCCAGGCGGGTCTCGAACCCGCGGGTTCAGGCAATTCACTCACCTCAGCCTCCCAAAGGCGCGGGATTACAGGCTGAGCCACTGAGCCCGGCTGAATTTTTTTTTTTTTTTTTTTTTTTAGTTGGAGTCGCCTAGACTGGAGTGCAGTGACCGCTCCCGGCCACCACAGCCTCGACCTGCTGGGCTCCAGCGATCCTTCCGCCTCAGCCTTCCAAGTAGCCAGAATTACAGGCATGCGCTACGATGCCCGGCTGATTTTTTTTGATTTATTGTAGAGGTGAGGTCTTGCTGCCCAGGCGGGTCTCGAACCCGCGGGCTCAGGCAATCCACTCACCTCAGCCTCCCAAAAGCACGGGATTACAGGCTGAGCCACCGAGCCCGATTTATACTGAATTTCTTTTTTTTTTTGAGTTGGAGTCTCCCTCTGTCGCCCAGACTGGAGTGCAGTGGCCACTCCCGGCCACCGCAGCCTCGACCTGCTGGGCTCCGGCGATCCTTCTGCCTCAGCCTTCCGAGTAGCTGGAATTACAGGCATGCACTACCACGCCCGGCTGATGTTTTGATTTATTGTAGAGATGAGGTCTCGCTGCCCAGGCGGGTCTCGAACCCGCGGGCTCAGGCAATCCACTCACCTCAGCCTCCCAAAGGCGCGGGATTACAGGCTGAGCCACCGAGCCCGGTTTATGCTGAATTTCTTAATGCATATGATTCCATTTGATGTATGCTAAAAAGTGTAAATCAAATTTACAGTTCTCTTTACTCTTTCTTAACATGTGAGTAATCATTTTAAACAGAAAACCAGCACTAGGCTCAGCAGTGTAATATTAATGCCATTCCTTTAATAAAGAGATAAACCAAGGGCACCTATTACTAATTTTTATTACTATTTGCTTTGTTTTTGTTATTACTGTTTGTTCTGTTATGTAAGTACTAAAAGACAGGAAAGAGACATATGATTACAATTAGAAAGGAAAATAATGTTTCTGTTTTTTACAGATAATTTTTTATATACCTAAAAGTTTAGTAATATGATAAATGTATATTAGAATTAAAAGCCTTTTAACCTAGTTGCTACATACAACTTCGGAACCATACTTAATACCTTTTAAATTATTCTCATGTTCGGCTTAAATACAAGAGATCGTGGCAGTGTGTTAATTTCACAGCTAAGGTTTAGTCTGGTGCAGCAGTATGCGTGGGAGTACTGTTTATTTGAACGCGTGTGTGTGTGTGTGTGTGTGTGTGTGTGTATGTGTCTATTTGTTCTTTTTTTCTGTTTTACCTCTGGAAAGCTGCAAAGCTTGTGTTAAATTTAATGCTTACAAAATATATTGTGATATTTCTTTATTTTTCTTGACTTAAATGTTAGATACTGGATCAGGATTAAAGATTTTTTTTAAAAGATACGGAAATGAGTTTTATATACATTTTCTTCATGTCAGCCTTTTATTAATAGACTTTTCATCATAGTTTATAAAACATGTTTAAGTCAAAAGGAATACTGACCAATTAATTTTATCTTAAGTCACTGTTGTGTAGGCTATTCAGAGACAGAAACTAATCATTGTGTTCTCCATTATCATCTTCTTTTTGTTTTGCAGTGGAACTTCTCCTCTTGCGTGCCTGAATGCAATGCTTCACACAAACTCCAGAGGTGAAGAGGGCATCTTCTATAAGGTTCCAGGTAGAATGGGAGTATATACTTTGAAGGTAAATATTTTTGCTGGGGAGTCATTTAAAAAGAAAAAACAGGAAGTGACCACATATGAGTGGTATTTGAGTCATACAGAATGCTGTTCTCAAAGAGCTTATTTTCAGGAAAGGTAGTATTGTCAATCCCTATACCCAATGCATTTTTATAACTAATCTATAACTATAGTTAGATCAGAGAAGTAAAGTTTACTTTTTTATTCTTTATACTAATCTTATCCTAAAAAGATGAAATAAAAATGACTTCCAGTGACTTTTTTTTCAGGGCCTCACAGCATTTGTATAATAATTGTGTTACTTTGGAGGATTCTGCATAAATGCTTCACATTCTCATTTAATTCTCTACTACGATTCACAGTTGTGGTTATTATTTCTTTTTTATAATGGAGAAAACCAAAGTTCAGAGGATTGGATTTTCTTGCCCAGTGTTTCCCAGATATTATCAGACCAGACTATGAACTCAGATCTGACTGAATTCCCAAGCCCATATTCTTTCTAACATAATAAACTTGCTAATTTCAAATTCCTGCACTAAGAAGGGACGTTTACTTATTGCTGTCCTTTCACTTACAAACAGGAAAACCAAC
Organism: Cephalopachus bancanus; assembly: GCA_027257055.1. Classification (NCBI taxonomy): domain Eukaryota; kingdom Metazoa; phylum Chordata; class Mammalia; order Primates; family Tarsiidae; genus Cephalopachus; species Cephalopachus bancanus. The sequence continues at coordinate 16,421,046 of JAPVLO010000046.1, read as the reverse complement.
TCAAATCAAATGAGTTTGAGTAAGAGAGAGAATTTATTAGCTATACAACTGAAAATTATAGGGAAACCCTGGCTGGATTCAGGAGCTCATTTGACATCATCAGGGTTTGTTGTCTCCACTTTCTTTTGGTTTCATTCTTAGTCAGGCTCTCCTCATGGTACACAACTTAATTCCCAAACCCTATTCTGCACGCTGTAAATCTGGAGAGAGAAGAGTTATAGGAAGTCAAGCAGGAGCTTTTTTCTTAATTCTGGTTTGACTTAATTGGTTTGTCTTGGCCCATGTGGTGCTACTTGAATGTTCACTGTTGCCAAAGGTATAGGATTTTCTGATTCTGGCCAGTCTTGGATTCATGATCACCCTTTATATGAAGTTGAAATTAAGCTTACTCAAGCCAGGTGAATTGAGGAGAGAATTTTTTCCTCGAAGGAAATTTATCAGCAGAAGGAGAATGAATACCTGGCAGGCAGTGGTATGTCCATGTATGTGTTACCCTCTTGACTTTGAGCTATAGTCGTCAGTGTGCTCAGTAGTTGTATGGAACCCACTAACATTAAAGTAATCTAATCTATGTACCATCCTCCTTTTTCAACTTCCTGTGGTTACAGGGCTCTATTCCCACATGGAGCTTTCTGTATTTCTTTTTGGTTTTAGCTGTTCTAGGCCTTCCATATTGTTAATAAAATCTATTTAAGTGCCTACTCTATTGCAGAGAAAGAAAAACATCCTAAAATGTTTTTCTTATTCTCATATACTACTCAGTACAATACTTCTCTCTCTTTCTCTGTCTCTGTCTCTGTCTCTCTCTCTGTCTCTCTCTCTCTCTCTCTCTCGTCACAATCTCATCCTGTCGTCCAGGCTGGGATGCAGTGTGCAATCAATCACAACTCACCATAGCCCTGACCTCCTGGACTCAGCCTTCCTTGTAGCTGGGACTACAGGCATGAACCACCATGCCTGGTTAATTTGAAATTTTTTTTGTAGAGATGGGGTCGTGCTATGATGCCCAGGCTGGTCTTTAACTCCTGGGGTCAAGCAGTCCTCCCACCTTGGCCTACCAAAGTGCTAGGATTACAGGTGTGTGCCACTGTACCCAGCAGCAGGTATGTGATGGCATCCTTCCCCCATACCTAGCAGTTCTCCAGCAGATACCAATTGGGTATCCTCTAATTCAATTTTAACACTACCTATCAGGAGATATTGTCATATCCCACCAGACTGCCCATACTTTAGATGCTAATGGCAAATCCCAGGTTGTGATCTATACTTCTGACTAGTTATAAATTGGAGTTCCCTCCTTGGGTTTGATTAATTTGCTGCGACAACTCACGGAACTCAAGGAAAAGTTTTACATACATTTACCCCTTTACTATAAAGGATATTACAAAGGGCACAGATGGATGAGATGCATAGGGTAAGGTGTTTGGGAAGGAATGCAGAGCTTCCATGCCCCTTCCCAGGCATGCTACTCCCCAGGATTCTCCATGTGGTCAGCTGTCTAAAAACTCTGCTAACCCAGTCCTTTTGGGTTTTTATGAAAGCTTCGTTACACAGGCATGATGATTAAATCATTGACCATTGGTGATTGGCTCAGCCTTAAGTCCCTCTTCTCTCCCTGAGGTTGGGAAATAGGTGAAATATTCAACCCTCCAATCCCCAGGCCCCCATCCAGAGGCTATCCAGGAGCCCACCAGGAGGAACAAAAGACAACTCCTCTATCACCAGGAAAATCCAAGGGATTTTCAGATGCTGCCATCACTCAGGAAATTACAGAGTGTCAGATGCTGCCATCACTCAGGAATTACGGAGGTCTTAGGAGCTCTGTGTCAGAAACTGGGGTCAAAGACCAAATATGAGAACAAAGGATTCTCTTAGTCCACTGTTTCTCAGGAAATTATAAGAGCTAAAAGTAGCTCTATGTCAGGAAATATGGTCAGATATCAAATATATATTTCTTATTGTATCACAATATCACATCTATGCCAGGCACTATAGAGGATATAAAGAGGGATGAACTGGTCTCTGATCTCTTAAAGCTGATATTATAGTTACTGAAATAATTGCATACTCATAAAACATACTGTGCTATAAAGTAACGTGATAATATAGAGAAAGATTAATTTTGAATAAAGGAGTCTAGACAGGTTTTGTTGTTGTTGACTTGTAAAATTTGAGCTGGACTTTGTCAGATACGTAATGAGAGCAAGGGCCTTCCAGGACATGTGACTAGTATAAGAAAAAGCACAGATGGATGGATTCAGAATGGATTTGAAAGTAGAGTAAATTGTGGTGGTTTTAGCCATAATGTGTGTGTGGGCTTATCTGGTAAGGATGCAGGGTGTGGTCAATGTAACATAGAGATCAAACAGTGGAGGCCTTTGAAAACTTGACTATGGGGTGTGTGTGTGTGTGTGTGTGTGTGTGTGTGTGTGTGTGTGTGTGTGTGTACGCACAACAGTGGAGGCCTTTGAAAACTTGACTATGGGTGTGTGTGTGTGTGTGTGTGTGTGTGTGTGTGTGTGTGTGTGTGTGTGTGTGTGTACGCACACAGTAGATAGCACAGATTTTTTTCAGGATCTAATCCATGTTTAGGGCCGGTGTGGTAGCTCACGCCTGTAATCCCAGCACTTTGGGAGGCCAAGGCAAGCGGATTACTTGAGCCCAGGAACTTAACAGCAGCCTAGGAAACACAGTGAGACCCCATCTGCACACACACAAAAATTAGCTGGGCATGGTGGCATGTGCCTGCACTCTCAGCTACTTGGGAGGCTGAGATGAAAGGATCATCTGAGCCCAGGATGTTGAGGCTGCAGTGAGCAGTGATTGTGCCACTGCACTCCAGCCTGGCACAGAGTGAGGCCCCGACTTTAAAAAAAAAATTCAGGCCGGGCTCGGTGGCTCAGCCTGTAATCCCAGCACTTTGGGAGGCCGAGGTGAGTGAATTGCCTGAGCCCGCGGGTTCGAGACCTGCCTGGGCAACTTGGTGAGACCTCATCTCTATAATAAATCAAAAAATTAGCCGGGCGTGGTAGCGCACATCAGTAGTTCCAGCTACTGGGAAGGCTGAGGCAGAAGGATAACCAGAGCCCAGCAGGTCGAGGCTGCGGTGGCCGGGTACGGCCATTGCACTCCAGTCTGGGTGACAGAGTGAGACTCCAACTCAAAAAAGGAAGAAAAAAAAAATTCATGTTTTGGAAGATTTTCAAGTAGGATGAATTTAAGGATGAAGCAAAAAGGTAGTTATTGTTGTGTGGAAGAGATACTCAGGACTTGTGGTAAGAGAGATGGATACAAAGACATTAGAGAAATAGAACATATAGCATTTAGAGTGAGTAAAAGAAGGGTTGTAATGATTCTAGAATTTGGGGCATAAGCAGTTGATCCTGGAGGGATCACAAGTTTAAGAAAAGAAGATAATTATATTTATATTTCAGATACTTGTTGAACCTTCAAATCAAGATGTCTGGCTGGCAACTAACTCTAAAAGCTGTTCTGCATTTTGAAGGAAAGAATAGAAAATATGGGGTGTGTATTTTAAGAAAGTGTATAACATAAAAGATGACTCAGAGAAAATTTGCACTAGGACACAAACTTAATGGAAAATAACTGTTATCACTAGATCAAAGTTTATAGTCTTGGCTATAATGTCATATGAATGCCAGTTGATGTAGGACGGTCACATTTTTTATGTTAGAATTGTGTATTATATAAATATATATTATGCGAAAAATAAAATATTGGAGGAAAGAAGAATCATTCAGAGTTTTATAACTTAGAAATAACATTCACTAATGTGTTTAGCTTTTTGTATATATTTGTGTATATCACATGAATACATAAGTAGCTAATATTTACTGAGCTCTTATGCTGGGACTATTCTAAACTTTTTATGTTTATTAGCTCATTTAACTTCAGAATGATTTTTTAAGGTAGGTGCTATTATCCCTCCATTGTAGATGGGGAAACTGAGGCATGAGAGGTTAAGACTTTAACCAAGGCTGCACAATTAGGAGAATATAAAACCAGAAAAAAATCTTGTTTCTCTTGTCCTTGGTCTTGCAACTACCCTGTTAAACCTCTCACATAATAAATGACATAGTTATTCTTTGCAATTAGCATTTTCATTATCTAAGTGCAGAAACCAAAGGGTTTCATGTAATTTTTTTTTAAAGTTATTTTTCTCTTATTTTTCCTACTAACAACTTGATTTTGAAAAATGACTTATTTTTTTATTTGACCCTTTGTACATTCTAATCAATATTCAGAAATCAATTAGATTCTAATAATGTACTATCTCTTGCTATCTAGACTAATTCTCTACGTGAATTCAGAATACATAATGGTACATATAAACACAAACACACACACACACACACACACACACACACACAACACAGATATACATATATTTAATAAAAGTGTCATTATATAGTTTTTTATCCCTGAATATTTCATCATTTATCTGGACTTCTATCTACCCAATTTTTGTCTAATTTAAGCCTGGATTGTGCCTGCATATAAATGTTGTATATAATTTTTATTGTTGGATGTAGATGGAAGCATTAGTTTATTTGACCTGTAAGAGTAATGCCAGGAATTCAGAAAATATTGCTGGTTCTGCTACTGAATCCTGTAATACTAGAAATTGATTAGTGCAATTAAGATACAACATTGCATATCAGAAATTTAATTACTAGTTGCTGAAATGGTAATAATTAATCCTAATTGGATGCCTACATTTTCAGAAAGATGTGCCGGATGGGGTGAAAGAGCTATCAGAAGGTTCAGAAGAAAGCAGTGATGGTCAGTCAGATTCCCAGAGTTCTGAGAACAGCAGCAGCAGCAGTGATGGTGGCAGCAACAAGGAGGGAAAAAAGAGCAGGTGGAAAAGGAAAGGTAAATTCACCTGATCCTTCAATAATGTACTAATTGCTGTAGGACAGATGCCCTTGTTAGTAGTAGTTCCTCTTTTCCCATATCAGTCAGTTTCTTTCCCTTACTCTTTGGGTTAGTACTATCCAGGAGAGTTTTCTGCAGTGATGAAAATGTTGACATCTCTACTGTCCAGCACAACACCGTAGCCACTAGCCACATTGGCCTGTTGAACACTTGAAATATGGCTAGTATGACCAAGGAATTTTCTTTTTAAAAATGCTTTCAGGCGGACTCGGTGGCTCAGCCTGTAATCCCACCCCTTTGGGAGGCTGAGGTGAGTAGATTGCCTGAGCCCGCGGGTTTGAGACCTGCCTGGGCAACTTGGCGAGACCTTATCTCTACAATAAATCAAAAATGAGCTGGACATGGTAGCGCGCGCCTGTAGTTCCAGCTACTTGGAAGGCTGAGGTGGAAGGGTTGCCGGAGCCCAGGAGGTCGAGGCTGCAGTGGCCAGGAGCGGCCACTGCACTCCAGTCTGTGCGACAGAGTGAGACTCCAACTCAAAAAAAAAAAAAAAAAAAAGCTTTTTTGGCTGGACACGGTGACTCCTGCCTATAATCCTAGCATTTTGGGAGGCCAAGGTGGGAGGATTGCCTGAGCCTGTGAGTTCGAGACCCTCCTGGACAAGTTGGTGAGACTTCATTTCTACAATAAATTAAAAAAAAAAACTCGCTGGGCATGATGACACATGCCTGTAGTTCCAGCTGCTTGGAAGGCTGAAGCGGAAGGATCACCTGAACCCAGCAGGTCAAGGCTGCGGTGGCCAGAAGCAAGCCTTTGCCCCCTAGCCTGGGTGACAGAGTGAGACTCCATCTCAAAAAATAAAAAACAGAAAAAAACGCCAGACTCGGTGTTCAGCCTATAATCCCAGCACTTTGGGAGGCTGAGGCAAGTGGATTGCCTGAGTCCAAGGGTTTGAGCCCGGGAAATTTGGCAAGACCTCGTTTGTACCATAAATCAAAAATTAGCTGGATATGGTAGTGCATGCCTGTAATAGTTCCAGCTACTTGGAAGGCTGAGGCAGAAGGATTGCAGGAGCCCTACGGTGCCCAGTAGGGCAACGCTGGGGTGGCCGTGAGTGTGCCACTGCACTCCAACTTAGGTGACAGGGTGAGACTCTAACTCAAAAAAAAAAAGAAAGAAAAAAAAACCCTTTTTTAGAGCAGTTGTAGGTTCGCAGCAAAATTGATTGGAAAGTACAGAGATTTCTCATGTACTCCCTGAATACATGCACAGCCTCCCCAACTGCCAACATCTCCCACTAGAATGGTACATTTGTTACAATTGATGAACCTACATTGACACATCATTATTCCCCAGAGTTCATTGTTTACATTGGTATTGGCTATGGGAAAGTACATTCTAAGGCTTTGGACAACCTGTATAATGTATAATGACATGTATTCACCATGTTAGTATCATACAGAATTGCTTTATTGTCCTAAAATCCTCTGTGCTCCATCTATTCCTCCTTTTCCTCCATCCTAACCCCTGGCAATCACTTGTTTTTTACTGTTTCCATAGTTCTGCCTTTTCCAGAATGCTATATAGTTAGAGCTTTTTCAGATTGGCTTCTTTTATTTAGCAGTGTGCATTATGGTTCCTCCATGTCTTTTCAAGGCTTGTTAATATACCCTCTTCTGAGTGTGCCACAGTTTATTTACCCATTCACTTACTGAAGGACACCTTGGTTGTTTCCAAGTTTTGGCAGTTACAAATACAGCTGTTGGAAACATCTGTGTGCAGTTGCTGTGTAGGCATAGGTTTTCCATATCTTTGGGTAAATGCCAAGGAGTGATTGCTGAATGACATGGTTAAAAATATGCTGAGTTTTATAAGAAACTGCCAAATTATCTACCAAAGTTGCTGTACTATTTTGCATTCGCACATGCAGTGAATAAGAGTTCCTCTCGCTTCATATTCTCCCCAATGTTGTCAGTGTTGTGGATTTTGAGCATTCTGCTGGGTGTGTAGTAGGCTCTCATTTTTTTATAGGCATTTACCTGATGGCATGTGATATGGAACATCTTTTTGTATGCTTATTTGCATCTGTATATCTTCCTTGTAAGGTGTCTGTTCAGGTCTCTGGTTCATTTTATTTTGTCTATTTTTAGTCGGGTTCTCATTCTCACCCATACTGGAGTGCAGTGGTGCGATTATGGCTCATTGTAGCCTCAATTGCTCAGGCGATCCTTCTGCTTTAGCCTCCCAAGGAACTGGGACTACAAGCACACGCCAACATGACTGGCTATTTTTTTTTTGTAGAGACAAAGTCTTGTTATGTTACCTGGTCTTGACCTCCTGAGTTCCAGCAAACCTCTCACCTCGGCCTCCTAAAGTGCTGGGATTATAGGTATGAGCCACTGTACCTGGCCTCATTTTAAAATCAGGTTGTTTGTTATCTTATTGTTGAGTATTAAGAGGTGTTTTTTTTGTTTTGTTTTTTTTTGAGTTGGAGTCTCACTCTGTCACCCAGACTGGATTGCAGTGGCCACTCCTGGCCACTGCAGCCTCGACCTGCTGGGCTCCGGCGATCCTTCCGCCTCAGCCTTCCAAGTAGCTGGAACTACAGACGCACACTACCACACCCAGCTAATTTTTTTTTTTTAATTTATTGTAGAGATGAGGTCTCACCAAGTTGCCGAGGTGGGTCTCAAACCTGCGGGCTCAGGCAGTCCGCTCACCTCAGCCTCCCAAGGCACGGGATTACAGGCTGAACCACCGAGCCCAGCTAGTATTAAGAGTTTTTTTGTGTGTTTTGGATAACAGTCCTTTACTGGTTATGTCTTTTGCAAATATTTTCTGTCTTTTTATTCTCTTGACAACTTATTTCATAGAGTAGAAGCAATTAATTAATAAATCAATCAATTACTTAATTGTTGAGTAGGAGTCTCACTGTATTGCCCAGGCTGGGGTGCAGTGTCAGGCTCCCGGCCTCCACAGCCTCTACCTCTACCTGTTAGGCTCAGGTGAAGCTGATGGGCTCAGGTGATCCTTCCATCTCAGCCTTCCAAGTAGCTGGAACTATAGGTGTGTACCACCACGCCGACTAATTTTTTGATTTATTGTAGAGACAGGGTCTCGCCAAGTTGCCCAGGTTGGTCTCAAACCCCTTAACTCAGGCAGTCCTTTTGCCTCTGCCTCCCAAAGTGCTGGGATTACAGATGTGAACTGCTGTGCTTGGCTAGAAACTTTTAATTTTAATGAAGTCCAACTTACCAATTAGGGGGGTGTATGTGTGGATTGTGCCTTTGGTGTTGTGTTTGAAAAGTCATTACCAAACTGACATTAGAGTTTTAGTGTTCTAAGAGTTTTATACTTATACATTGTGTATTTAGATCTGCATTCTATTCTGAGCTAATTTTGTGAAGGAAGTGAGATCTGTCTTGATTTCATTTTATTGCATATGAATGCCCAGTTAGAAATTTAATTTTTTTTTTTTTTTTTTTGAGACAGAGTCTTGCTTTGTTGCCTAGACTGTAGTGTAGTGGTATAATCATGGCTCACTGCAGCCTTGACCTCTTGGGCTCAAGCAGTCCTCCTGCCTCAACCTTTCTAGTTGCTAATACTACAGGTGAGCACTATCATGCCTGGCTAATTTTTAAAAATTTTTTGTAGAGACAGGGTCACACTTTATTGCCCAGGCTTGTCTTGAATCCCTGGTCTCAGGCAGTCCTCTCACCTTGACCTCCCAAAGTGCTGCCACCACACCCAGCTTAACTTAAATTTAAATAGCTACGTGTGGATAGTGGCTACCACATTGGGTAACATTCTAGATTTTTCTTGTGTTTATTCTTAGCTCTTAGTCACCCATAACTTTTTTTAGGGTGCTCTTAATTTTATTGAACACTCTAATAATCTCTTCTAAAACTTTGAGTGCTTAATATTTATTCTAACAGCTCTCTTCTTCCTAGGAGAAGAATGCTTCTCATGTATACTAGCATACACTAAATTTTGTCTGCCTTCTTCATAGCTCACTCAAAAGCTTTCTGTAGGGAATAATGTCTGTGACTGCAGCTTCCCTGGAGTGAATTTTCCAATTAAGGATACATTTTATTACCTATTCCTGCTAATTATTATGTAGCTTCTTGTTGGACTGTTTGAAGAGGGAAAAATCTTATTTACCCCAATATTTATAGTTTAGCTATACATGCCAAGGAAAGTTTAAGCCAACTCACGATGATTCTTTTAAAAGAACTGATATTCCAGAAAATAGTGATATTCCAGAGCAAAACAGACTTTCAGGATTTTCCCTTGCTCAAATATCCTTCTAGATTTGAGTGATGATAGGTGAGCTGCCTTTGGATTTAGGAAGCTAAGGTGGTGTTTTCTGAAATACTTGATTCATTCAGTTAAGTGCTTTCAGAACTGTTAACAGCCTTATATCAGAAAAATAATTCTGATTCATTGCTATCCCTGTGTTAATAATATTTGTGCTACTCCTAGAGAGAATTGACATAATTGGTGCATTCATCTATGCTATATAGCTAACGGTATAGCTATTGTACATGCAATTTGGGCAAACATTGTAATAAGTACCTGTTTTTGGAAGGGTGAAGCCAAAAGTGAAAAGGGCACTTTCTCTCCCTTGTTTCCTCCCAATTTACACTTTTCTTTTTAAGTTTGGAAATTGTAAATATAATGTTGGGAACCAAGCCAAGCCATCTGGCCAGCAAGATTTATGTTTTTTGGATGTTTTTGGAACAGGGAGATCGATATTAAAGAAGGTCATCTAGTAAAATGGGAACAAAATCATTGGGAATATGCTTGGAGTCCTTGCTTTTTTAAGAGCTCCATATTCTGCAGTAGCTGTTTGAGTAATGGCTGTTGGCATCTGTGTTTCTTCTGCTCAGAGTTAATGATAATTAATGGCTATCCCTAAATTTGAGGTCAATGTGTTAAGATGTAAAAAGATCCAAGAAAGCTGGGTACAGTGGCTTACACCTATAATCCCAGCACTTTTGGAGACTGAACCAGGAGCCCAAAAGTTTGAGACCAGCCTGGGCAACATGACCTCATTTCTACAAAAAAATTTTAAAAATTAGCTGGGTGTGTGGCGTGTACCTGTAGTCCAACTACTCAGGAGGCTAAAGCAGGAGGATCACTTGAACCCAGGAGTTGGAAGCTGCAGTGAGCCATGATAGTACCAGAGTGAGACCTGAATTAAAAAAAAAAAAAAAAAAAGAAGATTCAAGTAATAACCATAGGACTCTATTATCAATAGCTAAATAGGTAGATTTGAATAGCATAACCTTGTTCTATACTCAGCATAATGATAGAAGACATTAACAGCAAGGTAATACCCAGTTAACAGTTGGGTCCAATTAAATTGAGCTGCCTTTTATTCATTCTCCTAGAAATTATCACAGTATGGATTATTAATCCTCACTTTACAATAAGAAGAGATGTTCTGTCGTTTCTGGCTGTAGATAGTCTAGAAAGCTGAGAGGATAATGAGCTGTGCATGGTGTTTGGAAGGTGAGGTGAGAAATGCACATGATGTCACATGTAATTCATATTTATTTAAGCACCTCTGGTATTCTTAGGAAATGGATGCATGGCAAGCTTCCAATAATGAAGAATGACTTAGTCTCTCATAGAATGTGCATTTATCATTCACGGGTCATTTATGTGGTATACATAGCATATGAATGTTTGAGTATATATTATATATTTAAGAACATTTTTTAATCCAGTGCAAATTAAAATGACAGACTTGTAGCCAGAAGTGATTACTTATCAATAAAGGTAAAGCAAATTAATTGGCCTATTCCTTTTCTTATTTAGAGTTTTTACTCTCAATCTGACATCACTTTATTTCAAATGCATTGTAAGACAGGAAGAACACTGAGATAGTATCAAAACCCACTTCCTTTTATGTGCAAAAATAAAGAGCTCTGACAGCAAAACTGATACTTCTAGTTGAAAATCGATAGAAACTCTCTTGATATATGTATACCTTTCAGCCAAATAGGAAAAGAGAATAGAACTTTGAAATTCAATCTGGTATTAAAACTAGTTTAATTGATTTCTATGTAAAGTGGAAGAGCTTAAAAGTTGGTAATTTTGGTTCCTAGTTTTCAGATAGGAAACATGTTCAGAGAAGAGTTTTATGGAATTCCAAGTCAAGGTAAGGTGGAGTAACTCCAGAAAAATGATTACTAAAATCAACTATTTCTGTTGCTTTTTTATGATCATAGCTGAGTGAAGTCTCTGCCTTTTCCCCCAAATAAAATATAATATTGCATCATGAAGCAACTGCAAGAATATTTTTTTTTCTTCTGATAGGAAATCATTTGATACATTTAGGTTTACTTTTAAAGTGTCCTAAGAATAAAGTTAATTTTTGTGAAGTATACCTTTTCTCTGTAAGGAACCACTATTTCCAGGAGCATGAATTAATGTTAATTTTACTGCTTGTTCAGAACTACTTTAAATCAGGAATTTGATGTATGTTATATCTGGAGTTATTTAAAATACCATAGACCTACTTACCTTCTAACATTATGTATATATGTGTAAAGTTACTGAATGGAGTGATTATTTCTCCTTTCAAAAGTATAGTGGGGCAAAACTCCTTTTGTCAAGTTAACTTAGGTGGAGAGAGACCTTTGCGGATATTCTCTCTTCCTCTGGGATTGCTGTTTGTGGCTGAGTTGGAAGTTTTAGCTCTGTCTTCTATTAAAGATGGCTACACTATTAGGACTGTGGATAATTAGGGTATTTAGAAGCAAGAACGGGTGGTGTTTAGGTATTGCCTTTCCTGTTTTGTTGGGAGACTTTTTAAATGTAATTAGGAAACCCCTCTTCACCCCCCCAGTCTGGAGTAGATTACATTTTAGTGTCGAAAAAAGGAACTTAGAACTAAAAAGGGTCTGTTAGCTCTAAAAAAAGACTATTTTTAGAATAAAAACTCTTCCTTAAAAGAAGCATAACTGTTTTTTTTTTTTTTTGTTTTTTAAAATATTTGCAGGTTTATTAAAATAAGTCTCAGTACATGTAAAAGGATTTTTTTCTTTTTTTTTGAGTTGGAGTCTCACTCTGTCACCCAGACTGGAGCGCAGTGGCTGCTGCCGGCCACCACAGCCTCGACCTGCTGGGCTCCGGCGATCCTTCCACCTCAGCCTTCCAAGTAGCTGGAACCACAGGCGCGCACTACCACACCCGGCTAGCATAACTGTTTTTAAAGACACTTTAGTTGTTATTAGTCTCTCTACAATCATTTATTCGACTTTGTATAGCTGTTCAGTTTCATTTTTGTTATTATTGCTCCAGTTTCTGATAATCTTCTTAATACTTCACAGGTGCCCATTGAATGTTTTCAGGAGAAAATAAAAATTTAAACCAGAGATTATTTACTAAAACTTTTAACTTAAATGCACTAATGTTAATTCCATATCCTTCTGACCTTGATGAATATTGTAATCTGTTGAAATAGAAAAGTCTCAAAGCTCTAATGTATGCAAAAAGTAGTACCTTTGCAACTTACACTTCATGAGTAGTAGGTAAATATCCAGCAATCCAAAACCACTTCAGTAGCTGGACTCAGTGGCTTAGTCAGTAATCTCACACTTTGGGAGGCCGAGGTGAGTGAATTGCCTGAGCCCGTGGGTTCGAGACCCGACTGGGCAACTTGGCGAGACCTCATCTCTACAATAAATAAAAAAAATGACCTGGGCATGGTAGCACGCACCTGTAGTTCCAGCTACTTGGAAGGCTGTGAGGTGGAAGGATTGCCGGAGCCCAGCAGGTTGAGGCTGTGATGGCTGGGAGTGTGCCACTGCACTCCAGTCTGGGTGACAGTGAGACTCCGACTCAAAAAAAAAAAAAGGAAACCACTTCAGTAACTACAAACTGAGTGATATGCCTTAAGTTCTAAAACTTGTTTTAAATGTTTTTCTGAAAACACTATTGAGCTTTTAAAAAATCATTTTATCTATTAGATTACTGTTTGGGGTTTTTTGGATGTAGTGTTTTTTGTTTTTGTTTTTATATCAAATAATGGTAACTGTTGTTATGTCTGTGGGTTTATATGGAAGCAAATATTTTTGTTTCTAATTAGGTACAAATGTGTCTTAATAATTCTTTCAATCCGTTGAGAAGTCCACTTTGGAAAACTGGTGGATCAGGTTATAATCTTGAAAAGTATTATTTAAGCTATTAGTTTACTTACAGCAACCAAAGTAGCATCTCTGTTTAAACTACTTGCCACACTCATGCTTTCTCTAGTGGGTATGGTTTGCCAGGTATTTGGGAAAGAAATTTGAATAAGGTATATGGCCTCTAAGTTCTCTCATTATATGTAGAGGTATAGAAAAATAAGCAGAGAATTAATGCATGACTTAATAAGTCACGTGCTTATATTTATCATAGTATGGCAGTATTAGAGAAGGGATGTTAAGTTAACTTTACCTAGGTTACTAAGTATTGTATGAACTATAAGCAGTTCCAAGATACTGTTCTTCCTTGAGAGTTTAATCATTAGGAATGATAGGATGTACTATGGAAAGAAAACATATGTAAAGACAAGAGTGTGGGAATATGTACAGTGCTTTCAGGAAGCAATATGAAAAGTTTGGCTGGAAGAGAAAATTTGTGAAGAGAAATAAATTTGGCTTAGACTGTTAATCTTTAGTGGTAGCCCCATTCAATATAGGTTATTGGTGTGTGCAAAGTAATTTCTTAGGAAAATCAGAGACTAGAGAGAATGACAATACTGTGTCACTTCCAGATGTTCAGAGCCAGATACCAAGAGGAACAGTATTATTTATAGACCTTTCTTTATTGGTTTCATCCTCTTGTTTATTAAGTATCTGAGGTAATATACTAGCTTCTTGTTTTTGTTTTTCTGCCCACTGTTTCTAGGTTAGCTCAATTCATTTCTTATCATTGTATATAGGCTAGAATAATTCATTTCCGTTTTACTCTTGAAAATCATTTGTTGTGGATAGACCTTGGTGCAGGAGGACATTAGTTGGTGACATTAATTAGTTTAATTTGCAGTAAGACAGGTAATGGAGATGTATCAGGGAGTTATGTTTATGTAAGTGCCACTTTGTAAGAAAATATTATAAACAGGGTCTTGATTTAGTTAAAATCCAGTCTTAATGTTTATTTTTCAAGCAAGGAATTATTTTTAATATTTTTATCCTTTTAAAGATATAGTCCCAGGAAATCTTGCTCATGCCCCTTCCCTACGTTCCCTACTCATATCACCTCCTCAGTCAGTTGGTATATTCTCAAAGTTTTCATCATAAAAGACCATCCCCCCCCACATTGTTGTAGGCAGATACTCTTGTGAAATGCAGTAAGAATGATGCAGCAATGTCAACATTCTATGAAAGTACCTAAAAGTTTGTTCCCACTGCAGACCCCTCTGTATTTATATTTGAACAGTGATGGTTTGGATGATTTTTAGCCTTATGAAAAAAGAGGTAGTGCCAAATTTTATTTTATTTTATTTTATTTTATTTATGTTGAGTTGAAGTCTCACTCTGTTGCCCAGGCTGCAGTGCAGTGGTACGCTCATGGCTACTGCAGCCTCGACCTGCTGGGCTCTGACAATCCTTCCACCTCAGCCTTCCAAGTAGCTGGAACTATAGGCACGCACCACCATGCCTGGCTAATTTGTTGATTTATTGTAGAGATGAGGTCTTGTCAAGTTGCCCAGGCTGATCTCGATCCAGAGGCTCAGGCAATCCTCTCACCTCAGCCTCCCAAATTGCTGGGATTATGGGCGTGAGCTACCGCATCGGGCCCAAATATTATTTTTAAAGGAGGAAAAATGTGAAATGGTCTTGTCCTTTTTTAAAATTGAGAACAGAAAACAACCCCACCTCCAGTGAGCAAATAATTAACTATAATAATCCTTTGTTAGCACTGCAGAGACAGCATGCCATTACTCATTCTTTCTTAAAAGTAAGCACTGCCAGGGTGCGGTTGCTCAAGCTTGTAATTCTAGCACTTAGCCAGTCTGAAGTGAGAGGATTGCCTAAACCCAGGGGTTCGAGACCAACCTGGGCAACTTGGTGAGACCTTGTCTCTTCAATATATCAAAGAATTAGCCAGGCGTGGTAGCACATGCCTGTAATTCCGGCTACTTGAAAGACTGAGGCAGAAGGATCGCCTGAGCCCAGCAGGTCGACACTGGGATAGCTGTGAACATGCCACTGCACTCTAACCTGGGCAGCAGAGTAAGACTCTGACTCCAAAAAAAAAAAAAGTAAGCATCATCCTGACTTCCATCAGTTTAGGTTCTTTTTGGGTTTTTTTTGAGTCGGAGTCTTACTCTGTCGCGCAAGCTGTAGTGCAGTGGCATGCTTACGGCCACTGCAGCCTTGACTTGCTGTGCTCAGGTGGTTCTTCTGCTTCAGCCTTCCAAGTGGCTGGACTACAGGCGTGCACATGCCTGGCTAATTAAATTATTGATTTTATTGTAGAGAGGAGGTCTCGCTATCTTGTCCAGGCTAATCTTGAACCTGTGGGCTCAGGCAATCCTCTTACCTCTGCCTCCCAAAGTGATGGGATTTCAGGCATGAGCCACTGTGCCCAGCTATTTTTAGATTTTTTTTTTTTTGAGTTGAAGTCTCACTCTGTCGCCCAGACTGGAGTGCAGCGAATGCTCCTGGCCACTGCATCCTCAACCTGCTGGGCTCCGGTGATCCTTCTGCCTTGGCCTTCCAAGTAGCTAGAACTATAGATGTGTGCTACCACACCCAGCTAGTTTTTTGTTTTTTTTTTTTAATAGAGACGAGGTCTCACCAAGTTGCCCAGGCAGGTCTCGAACCCGCGGGCTCAGGCAATCCACTCACCTCAGCCTCCCAAAGCACGGGATTACAGGCTGAGCCACCGAGCCCGGCTTAGATTTTTTAATTAGGTTATAATATATACAAATTGAGTATCCCTTATCTGAAATGCTTGGGACCAGATTATTTTAGATTTTAGATTTTTTTAAAATTTTGGAATATTTATATTATATAAATATAAATATATTGAGCATCTCAAATTCAGACAATCCAAAATGTTCCATGAACATTTCCCTTGAGCATGTGTTGGTGCTCAAAAGTTTGGATTTTGGAGCATTTCAGATTTTAGAATTGTAATGCTTAATCTGTATTCATTAAGGTACACATAGGAATACAACTTATTGAATTTTTACAGACTGAACGGCATCATGAAGCAGCACCTAGATCAACAAGCAAAATATTGCCCCTGTTGCCATCTCTGTGCTTCATGCTTCAAGTTGCCCAGGTGGGTCTCGAACCCGCGGGCTTAGGCAATCTACTCGCCTCGGCCTCCCAAAGTGCTGGGATTAGAGGCTGAGCCACTGAGCCTGGTAACTCTACTTTTTTTTAAAAAAAGTCTTTTTGTACTAATTTCTGTTGAATATGTATTACAGAATGGAATTAACTATACTGTGTACAGCAAAGCAGTTTTCCAAAGTAGTTCTAATTTATACTCTCACCAGCAATGTTTGAGAGTTCCAATTATTTCTCATGATCATCAATACTTGTTACAGTTCATCTTTTAAATTTTAGGTGTCAGCCGGGCTCGGTGGCTCAGCCTGTAATCCCGCGCCTTTGGGAGGCTGAGGTGAGTGGATTGCCTGAGCCCGCGGGTTCGAGACCCGCCTGGGCAGCGAGACCTCATCTCTACAGTAAATCAAAAAAATCAGCCGGGCGTGGTAGAGCATGCCTGTAATTCCGGCTACTCGGAAGGCTGAGGTGGAAGGATCACCAGAGCCCAGCAGGTCGAGGCTGCGGTGGCCAGGAGCGGCCACTGCACTCCAGTCTGGGCGACAGAGTGAGACTCCAACTCAAAAAAAAAAAAAAAATTTTTAGGCGTCATTGAGTAAGTAGTTGTATCTTATATGGGTTATAAGTTGTCTTTTTGTGATGGCTAAAGGAATGGACTTCTTTTCATCAGTCATTTGGAATTGTTTTTTGTGCAATACCTGTTCCAGTCTTCACCTATTCTTCTAGAGATTATCTTTTTTTTAATAACTTGCAGGAATTCTTTACATATTCCTTTTTTGAATGTGTTTATTGCAGACAACTTCTCTGTGACTTGTCTTTTTATTCTCTTTAAGACGTCTTGAATGCAAATTCTTAATGTATTCAGTATATTCTTTTCTTAAGAAAATTGTCCAGTACACTGACGTGGTAATAGTTTCCTCCGTGTGTATGACACACGTGTGTCTACACAGTTTAATGAAAACCTTATTCTTTATTTTACATTTAACTTTATAAACCATTTGGAATTTTCCTATATTGTGTGCGTTAAAGTCATCATATTCCTTTATCCTATATGGATATCTAAATTACCTAGCATCTTTTTTGTGTGTGTGTAATTTATTTATTATAGAGTTGTGGAGTGCAAGTGAGGATTTACTATGTAAGTAGGCTGCATACAGGGGAAGTTTGGGTTTCTTAGGTGACCCTCACTCACCCTGGTAATGGACCAGATACCCTTTGTGTTGTTGTGTGCCGCCCACTCACCTCCCTCCCATCTTCCCTCCCTCCCTCGCTCCCCCAGCAGAGTCTAGTGACTGCTGATTCCTCCCTTTGCTAATACAACTAGTTTCAGGACTAGTGTTCAGGGCCCACTTATGAGTGAGAACATACAGTATTCAGGTTTTTTTTTCTGTGATAGTTCACTTAGTATCGTGGTCTTCAACTGCATCCAAGTTGCTGTGAAGGCCATGAGTTTGTTCTTCTTTATGGCTGTATAATACTCCATCATGTATATGTACCACATTTACTTCATCTAGTTCACTTTCATTGTACAGCAGAGTTGGTATCATGTTTTTGCTATTGTTAATAGTGCTGCATTAAACATACATGTGCAGGTATCTTTTTGGTAGAGCAACTTATGTTCCTCTGGGTATGTTCCCAAGAGAGAGATTACTGGATTGTATGGATGATCAATTTTTTTAGTTCTTTTAGGAATCACCATGCTACTTTCCATAGAAGTTGATGTAGCTTACGTCCCCACCAACAGTGTAGACGTGTTTCGTTTTCTCTATAGCCACGCCGTCCCCTGTTATTTTTTTGACTTATCAATGGCAACCATCCTTACTGGAGTTAGGAGGTATCTCATTGTAGTTTTGATTTGCATTTCTCTGATGATTACTGAGGCTGTACATTTTTTTCAAGTGTTGACTGCTTGTATGTCATCTTTTGAAAAGCCTAGCACCGTTTTTTGAAAAGACTTCTTCACTTTCTTGCAGTGTCCTCCATGTCGTAAGTCAGTTGACCATACAGTTATGGAATAGTTTCTGGACTTTGCTTTGTTCCATTGCCGTGTTTTGTCTTTCCTTGCAACAATACAACCCTGTTTTAATTACTATAGCTTTATAAATCCCAATATCTAATAGTTTAATTTTTTAATTTTGTTTTTTAAGATTTTCTTGGCTTCCTGACTCATTTAATTTCCTCTTCATGTAAATTTTAGAAGCAGTGCTTGTCAGTTTCCACATGTCCCCTGTCCCATCTTTTGGTTAGGATTGCATTGAATTTGTAGATCAGATTGAGTTCTTTTGACATGTTTTTATATCATTGAGGCTTTCAATCCATTATTGTGGTATATTACTCCATTCTTTTGTGATTTAGTTTCTTTCGTTAATGCTGTGGATTTTTCTGTCTTAGAGGTCTTACACACTTTTTATTAGATGTATTCCTTGATGTTTTAAATTCTACTGTGAATGACTTTTAAATTTTTTTTCATCTTATAATTATTTGTCACTGATATATAGAAATACGGTTAATTTTCATAAATTGATTGTCAGTGTCTGTGAAGGGTCTAGGATTTTACTCCATTTGTAAGTTAACAAGTTAGCCTCTTCTTGGATCATTGATGTTGACAAAAATATATAAGTCTTCAGGATCAGAGAAAAGGGACTATGTTACCCATGACATAATAAGCAATATGAGTATCAGCATACTTTTCGTTTTAGTTCCCCTTTGCTCTCAAGTCTCACAGGGGTGATGAGGTATAGGCCCAGCTGCTTGCTACTTATGCTGTGAGTTGCCATGAGCTTGGGGGATTCACTGCTTTTTGCTTTTTTTTTTTGAGTTGGAGTCTCACTCTGTCGCCCAGACTGGAGTGCAGTGACCGCCCCCGGCCACCGCAGCCTCGACCTGCTGGGCTCCGGCGATCCTTCCGCCTCAGCCTTCCAAGTAGCCGGAATTACAGGCATGCACTACCACGCCCAGCTGATTTTTTGATTTATTGTAGAGATGAGGTCTCGCTGCCCAGGCGGGTCTCAAACCCGCGGGCTCAGGCAATCCACTCACCTCAGCCTCCCAAAGGCGCGGGATTACAGGCTGAGCCACCGAGCCCGGCGATTCACTGCTTTTAACAGAAGCAAGCATACTTTGTCTGGGAAGAGACATTGTATCATTTCAAAGTTGTGTACTGCAAGCATAACCCTGGGTTGACCTTAGTAAAGAATGTTCTGGAACTTGTGTCCTTGGCATACCAGTGTGTACATACAACCACATTCAAGGTCCATGGTGGATTGACTGTCCCAACACTGACATTGTATGTAATAAAATTGCTAAATTAATTTAAAAAATATGATAGTTTATACCTAGGTTTATTTTCAGAATTGTCTGCTTATGCAAAAGTGACTTATACAAATGGCAGATTTATAGATTTATTTATTTATTTGGTTCCTTATTTATTGCTGTGTTATACTGACTAGGGCGTCTAGTGTGATTTATGAATAATGGCAGATTTATTTGTTTATTGCTGTGTTCTATCAGCTAGGGCTTCAGGTAAAGAGTAGAATAGGAATGGTAAATATCAATTATTCTTTCCATTCTCTATTTTTAAGGTGAAGCTTTTAATACTATGGCATTTTAAGAATGATGTTGACTATAGTAGGTTTGTAGACTCTCTTTAGTAGATGAAGTTAGTTCCCTTTTATTTGTAATTTGCTTAGAAACTTTATAATCAACAAATATTAAATTTTATCAATTGCTTTTCCATCATCTATTGAAATGATTGTACATTTTAAATATTCTGTTCATTTACTGAAGTATGTTGATGTTTACATATTAAATGTTAAACCAGCTAGTGTTCCTAAGACCAAACAACTTAGTCATAATATATTATTAATCATATATATTCCTAGATTTTATTTGCTCTCTCTCTCTTTTTTTTTTGAGTTGGACTCTCTTTTTGTCACCCAGGCTGGAGTGCAGTGGCATGCTCATGGCCACCCCAGTGTCAACCTGCTGGGCGCTGGCGATCCTTCCACTTCAGCCTTCCAAGTAGCTGGAACTACAGGCACGCGCTACCATGCCTGGCTAATTTCTAATTTTTGATTTATTGTAGAGACAAGTTCTCGCCAAGTTGCCTGGGCTGATGTCAAACCTGTGGGCTCAGGCAGTCCTCTCACCTCTGCCTCCCAGAGTGCTGAGATTACAGACTGAGCCACCTAGCCTGGCCTATTTGCTCTTATTTTGCATTTAATTTTTTTTAAATTGATGAGAAAGATTTGCCTGCATTTTCCCCCATGTAATGTCCCTGTCAAAATCTGGTATCATAAAATCGGGAATAAATATTTCCTAGTGGGCAGCCCCCTTGGGTTCTGTCCTCCCAATAAATCCTGCTTTCTTTTAAAAAAAAAAAAAAATATATATATGTATATATACATATATATGTATATGTGTGTATATGTATATTATATATTTTCTTGTTTTTGATACTCTGAAAGAATTTGTATAAGATTGTTGTGTTTTCCTTCCATAAAAATTTTGGGAGAATTTACTAGTGAAAGCCATCTGGGCTTGAAAGTTTCTTTGTGGGGATATTTTACTTCAAAGCTTAAATAAATATGGTAAAACATACAGACCATAAGTCTATATAGTGTGTGGCTCACATACATGAATGAGAATATGAATTAGAATAAATGAGAGTACTTACTATAATTTTTGGACCTAGGGGAAAATCTGCTAGCCTAAGTAGTAGCTTATACTCACTGAATGGCAGTGTTAGCTTCATACCATCTGTGCAGCTCTGAAAAATAGGCTAAATAAAAGAAAGGCAAGGGTTATGATTCGAATTGTGTCGCCCCAAAAAGATACATTGAAATCCTAATTCAGTAGGACTGGTATCTTTATAAGATGGGTCATATGAAGACACAGAGAGTGCCATGTGAAGGTGGAGACAGACTGGAGAGATGCATCTATAAGCCAAGGCTGTTACCAAAAGCTGGAACAAAGGGTGGAAAAGCGAATCCCTCAGGGCTTTCAAAGGAACTGTTCCTGCTGACAATTTGATTTTGGCCTTTCAGCCTCCGAACTAAGAGAATAAATTTCTGTTTTTCTAAGCCAACCAATTTATGGTGCTCTCCTAGGGAACTAATACAGAGAGTAAAGTTCATTTTTCATTATACAAACGAGAATTATTCCTGTGAAACTTTCTTTTTTTTTGAGTCAGAGTCTCATTCTGTCTCCCAGGCTGGAGTACAGTGGCACGTTCACGGCCACCACAGCCTCGACCTGCTGGGCTAGATAATAGTTATTAAGATGTATGCAACATAGCAAGTTTCATAAAGCAGAATCTTAGGTTATCCTTCTGTCTCAGCCTTCCAAGTAGCTGGAACTACAGGCGGCCCCTCCCTCCCCAAACTCCTGGTTAATTTGTATTTATTTATTGTAGAGATGAGATCTTGCAAAGTTGCCTAGACTGTTCTTGAACCCCTGGGCTCAGTCCTCTCGCCTCGACCTCCCAAAGTGCAGGGATTACAGACTTGAGCCACTGCGCCAAGCCATTATGACCTTTTAAAATATTTTATATCAACCAGGCTTGGTGGTTCAGCCTGTAATCCCAGCGCTTTGAGAGGCCGAGGTGAGTGGATTGCCTGAGTTCGCAGGTTCAAGACCCGCCTGGGCAACTTGGTGAGACCTCATTTCTACAATAAATCAAAAATTAGCTAGGCATGGTAGCATGCACCTGTAATTCCAGCTACTTGGAAGGCTGAGGCGGAAGGACCGCCAGAGCCCAGCAGGTCGAGGCTGCGGTGGCCGGGAGCTTGCCACTGAACTCCAGTGTGGGCGACGGAGTGAGACTCCAACTCAAAAAAAAAAAAAAAAAAAAAGGAATACATATATTTTATAGTCACCATCTCTGCTGCCATAATCTTTTTGTTAATATTTTAATCATCTTCCTTAAGTGAGACCTCCAGTTAAAGCTGAAGGGAAAGGATGCTTATGCATCCAAGGCTTTGGATACTTTTTTCCTGACACCTTGTCACCTAGTTTCATTAAAGATGTTGTCCATGGGTTTTTCCCTTTTGCTATCATAGTTGCTCTAACTATGTATATAAGGAAATTGAGGTAGAATAAAACCTGTGCCACCACATCTACCATATTGCTTCTCTTTTTTTTTTTTTTTTTTTTTATTTGAAGCCAGCAATTTTCCTAAACTTTAGTGGAGAGGTAGCTAATTGGAGGGGCCATGTTTTTAATTTTTTTTTCCATTATGAAGCGGCCACAAACTTAAAGAATAGTTGTGAATACAGTACATAGAATTTTTTTTCCTGAATCTTTGGGAACTTAAGTTGCTGAATTGAGAATAAGTTGCCCTTTTACTCTAAACATTTTAGTGCAAGGCTCAACAAACCTTTTCTCTAACAAATACCTAAAACCAAGATGTGGAATAGAAATAAAAGGAGGATAAAATATGGTAGGTCATTGTAAATATGAAGGAAACATTAGTTGCGAAGTTGAATCAAAGTCTTCAATTCGTAATGTATTAATTAAATATAACATAATAGTTATTAAGATGTATGCAACATAGTAAGTTTCATAAAGCAGAATCTATAGGAGCTACAAGGTGAAATGTAGGAACATACTAATAAGAAATTTGTATGTTCACCTTT
The DNA here is from genome assembly GCA_027257055.1 of Cephalopachus bancanus. Taxonomy (NCBI): domain Eukaryota; kingdom Metazoa; phylum Chordata; class Mammalia; order Primates; family Tarsiidae; genus Cephalopachus; species Cephalopachus bancanus. The sequence goes on along the minus strand of JAPVLO010000046.1, from coordinate 16,398,221 downwards.
CAGTTCAGGACAGGTCAAGTGAAAACTAAAGAAGGGCCAGGCTTGGTGGCTCAGCCTGTAATCCTGTGCTTTGGGAGCCTGAAGCAAGTGGATTGCCTGAGCTTGTGGGTTCGAGCCCCACCTGGGCAACTTAGTGAGACCTCATCTCTACAATAAATAAAAAAAATAAAAAAAAATTAGCCAGGTGTGGTAGCGCGCACCTGTAGTTCCAGCTACTTGGAAGGCTGAGGCGGAAGGATCACTGTAGCCCAGCAGATCGAGGTTGCAGTGGCTGGGAGCGGCCACTACACTCCAGTCTGGGCGACAGAGTGAGACTCCAACTCAAAAAAAAAAAAAAAAAAAAAAACTAAGAAGGACATAGAGAACATCTAAAAGTGAGATAGCTGTATAGATATCTATCAAACTATTTATGTAATAGAGAATGCACCTTTTCAAGTGCAAATCGAACATTTGCAAAATGTATTTTAGATCACAACAAAAACATCAAATTTGTAGTAATTCAAATAGCTTATGGAATAGTACTAGAAATAAAATCAAAAGAACAAAAAGACTCTTTCACCTGGGGAATTTTAGATTGTGTTTTTAAGTTTCTCTTGGCTCAAAGAAGGATTAAAAACCATAATTCTAGACTATATTAAACTATATTATACCAGAACCCATGAGCTATAGCTAAAGCAGTTACCAAAAAACAGTGTATAACACTGAATACATCTTGTCAATCAAGAGAAAATAAGATAAACATAACAACTAAAAAAGCTAGAAACAATAATAAACCAATAGAAAGCTTAAGAAAATAATTATTTTTTTATGCATTGATTCATTCATTCATTCCAGCTGGAGTCTCAGTCTGCTGCCCAGGCTGGAGTGCAGTGGCATGCTCATGGCTATTGTTGCCTTGACCTGCTAGGCTCAGGTGATTCTTCTCCCTCAGCCTTCCAAGTAGCTGGACCTACAGATGTGTGCCATCATTCCCGGCTTTTTTTTTTTTTTTTTTTTTTAAAGAGATGAAACCTTACCAAGTTTTCCAGGCATAGACAGTTACCCCTGGGCTTAGGCAATCTCTTGCTGCAGCCTCCCAAAGTGCTGGGATTACAGGCATGAGCCATCACACCCAGCCAAGAGAAGAATTTATAATAAAAATAGGAGAAAAGATTGGTTTTAAAATGATCCAATAATAAGTTTTCTAACTTACCTTTTTTTTTTTTAAGAGGGAAAAGGCATGAGTATGCAAATTCAGGTGGAAATAAATCAAAACAAGGCTTTTAAAAATACCATCAAACTTTTTTACAGTGCTTTAAAAATGTGGATGAAATGGGATAATCTTATAAGTACAATGCACAAAAACAGAGCCCAATAAAGATAGAAAGTCTAAATAAATTTCCATAGAATTACAGCTATAGTAGAACTTTCCATCAAAAGAACATCATACTCATAGGTTCTTCAGGGGAACATATGTTTAAAGATTAAACAGTTCTAGTATTTTTAAACACTATTCTAGAGCTATAATAAAGGGGATTATCTAGATTCCTTTTGAAAGTAAATTTCAAAAATTTCCAGATAAGCTGGGCTCAGTGGCTCAGCCTGTCATCCCGCGATTCGGGATGCTGAGGTGAGTGGATTACCTGAACCCACGGGTTCGAGACCCACCTGGGCAACTTGGCGAGACCTCATCTCTACAATAAATCAAAAATTAGCCAGGCATGGTAGCGCGTACCTGTAGTTCCAGCTGCTTGGAAGGTTGAGGTGGAAGGATCGCTGGAGCCCAGCAGGTCGAGGCTGCACTCCAATCTGGGTGATAGAGTGAGACTCCAACTCAAAAAAAAAAAATTTTCCAGATACTAAAGAGTTAACTTATGAATATTGAGGCAAAATTTTAAATAAAAGTTTACCATATAGAACTCAAGTATATATTTCAATTATATATCAGAAACAGGGATTTTGAAGTGTAAGTATGGTCACTGCTGAGAAGTCCATTATTACTCATATTAATAGAGCTAATATGAAAACATGATTTGATCATTTCTATACTTACTGATAAGACCTTTGAGTAAATTTCATACTCAGTAAAATTTAGAATTTTGGCTACTTCTTTAATACGATAACTTACTCAAAAAAACCAGCTTCTTAAGGGGGCAGCACCAGTGGTTTTCTCTTCTGCCAGAACAAGTCAAGAAAAAGATGCCCACTATCTCCATTCTTATTTTATTTTATTTTATTTTATTTTTTTGAGTCAGAGTCTCACTCGCTCACACAGACTGGAGTGCAGTGGCCGCTCCTGGCCACCGCAGCCTCGCCTGCTGGGCTCCGGCGATCCTTCTGCCTCAGCCTTACAAGTAGCTGGAATTACAGGCATGCGCTACCATGCCCGGCTAATTTTTTTTTTTTTTTTTATTGTAGAGATGAGGTCTTGCTGCCCAAGCGGGTCTCGAACCCGTGGGCTCAGGCAATCCACTCACCTCAGCCTCCCAAAGGCATGGGATTACAGGCTGAGCCACCGAGCCCGGCTTCTCCATTCTTATTTAACATTATGTTAGAGGTATTTATTTCAACAGAAGTAAGCAAGAGAAAGCTATTGGAGAAACGTGACAAGAATCAGACAGGAAAAGGTAAAACTGTCTCTGTTCTTTTTTCTTATTTTTTGTTTGTTGAGCTGGAGTCTCAGATTGTTGCTTAGGTTGGAGTGCAGTGGCATGATCACCTGGGCTCAAGTAATCCTTCCACCTGAGCCTCCTGAGTTGCTGGGACTACAGGCATGCACTGCCACACCTAGCTTATTATTTTTTTTAATTTTGTTTTTTTGTGGATACGAGATCTCAGTATGTTGCCTAAGGCTGGTCTCCAACTCTTTGACTCAAGCAGCCCTCCCGCCTCAACCTCCCAAAGTGCTGGGATTATAGGCACCTGATTTATCTCTGTTTTGAGATGATATGATTTTACATCTGACAAGCACAAAAGAAGCAATGGAGGTAAATATTGATAAAGAAGATAATTTAGTAAATTAGAAGGATGTAAATAAAATGACCACATATGTTAATAATAGTGAAAAAAGAGAACACATTTGTAATAACATCAACAACAAAAAATTCTGAGCATTATCTTTGTAAGATATATGCTGAAACAGCTGAATAACCAAAGATGAAAGTGCATTTATCTCTCACAGCATATACTCCAGGATAAGTTTTAAACAAATTAGAGATATAACAAATGTAAAATAGGAAACCAAGTACTAGAGGAAAACATAGCTGAATTTTTTTTTAAACTTGAGAACAGCAAAACTTTTTTCTCTGATACTTCTGAAAGCGTTTGTGTTTATCTTTTGGCCTAGCAAACCCACGTCTAATAATCAGTCTCCAAGATACACTGACAAAAATACAAAATGGCTTAGATTAAGACCAGTGTTTCTCAAACTTGAGCATGCATCAGAGTCACTTAAAAAACTTACAGTGCAGGTTCCTGGTCCCTTCTTAGAGCTTTTGATTTAGTAGATCTGGACTCAGACCCAATAATTTTAATTTGTGATAGATTTTTAGACAGTAATGGTGTTGTTCTCGGTACCATACCTTGGGAACCCCTGGTCTTAAGACACTGGAGTAATAAGAACAAAAGACTAGAAAGAACCCAAATAACCATCCCCAAAGTCTGGTGGAAGAAATATGGTACATCTATACCATGGCATTCTCTGCAGCTATTAAAAGGAATGGGGAATAGTTCTACATTTTGTTCTAGGATGGTCTCCTGGATATATTGAGTGAAAAAAATCAAAGTTAGCCGGGCTCGGTGGCTCAGCCTGTAATCCTGCACCTTTGGGAGGCTGAGGTGAGTGGACTGCCTGAGCCCGCGGATTCGAGACCCGCCTGGGCAGCGAGACCTCATCTCTACAATAAATCAAAAAATCAGCTGGGCGTGGTAGCGCATGCCTGTAATTCCGGCTACTCGGAAGGCTGAGGCGGAAGGATCGCAGGAGCCCAGCAGGTCGAGGCTGCGGTGGCCGGGAGTGGCCACTGCACTCCAGTCTGGGCGACAGAGTGAGACTCCAACTAAAAAAAAAAAAAAAAAAAAAAAAAATCAAAGTTAATAGTATGTTATCTTTTGTTTAAAGAAGTGAGTAAAAGTAATAAAATATATAGATGTATTTTCACCAAAAAGGAAAAATACAAATAAAAAAATAATAGAAGGATAAAAGCTATTAGATGATTTTCTATAGTGGAAGAGAGATAAGAGGTATAGTGGTATATAATTAAGGGAGCTAGACTTACATGAAATTTGTTTTATAGCATTATATAATTAAAACAAATATATTTTAAGGTATACTTTATAGAAATGTGCAGTAATTTAGAGTAAACTGAAGTATATGTGAAATTTGTAGCATAATGACGTATATAAGTAACTGTGAGATATATCTTAGATATAGGAGACCATACATAAATTTTTTTTTCTTTTAAAGAGACAGTGTCGTTGGGCTCGGTGGCTCAGCCTGTTATCCCGCACCTTTGGGAGGCTGAGGTGAGTGGATTGCCTGAGCTTGTGGGTTCGAGACCCGCCGGGAGCGGCCACTGCACTCCAGTCTGGGCAGCAGAGTGAGACTCCAACTCAAAAAAAAAAAGAGTGTCTCGCGTTGTCATTCAGGCTAGAGTGCAGTTATGTGATCATAGCTCAGTGTATAACCTGAAACTTCTGGACTCAGGTGATCCTCCTGCCTTAACCTCCCGAGTATTTGGGACTACAGGTATATGCCACCACATCGGCTAATTTTGACACATTTTTTTAGAGAGAGGATTCTCAGTTTGTGGCCCAAGCTGGTCCTGAACTTCTGGTCCCAAGCAATCCTCCTTCCTGCCTTGGCTTTCCGATAGCCCTGGGATTCCAGTCATGAGCCACAATTCCTGGCCAGACACAAATCTTAAATTCTGCCTTCTGTAGTCTTATTTCTAGTAATCAGATTGGTATGGTTTCTTTGAAACTAGATCTGTAATACTAAGTAAATTAATAATTATGGTAATGCTATTAGGAACCAGGATTATTAGGGGAGAAGAAACAGACTAGAAATTAAAAATCAGAGAAGTTAAGTGACAACTTTGTTAACTTAAATTTGAATTTGGTATCTAAGCAATTTCGATTTCTCTTTCTAAAAGACTTGTTTTCTTGTTCCAACCACTGGAAAGTCCTAGAACCAGTGGTAGCCTAGTGTCAATGAGCACCTGTACTATGCAGACCATGGTCTTTCAATGCCATTTCCAATTAAAAGACATAAGAACTTAGGTGGCTGATTCAGGTCTGGACAAAAAGTTATGCAAGATTTCCTTAGCACTTCTTTTTGTGACAGATATCAAGAAAACCGTCAAAAGACTACTGGAGCTATGTCCCAAAGACAATTACAACTTGATGGAGCTTTCACTAGCTTAAAGCAGGATGAGTTGAGTGCCAAATCTTTTTTTTTAACTTTAGATGTAATTTGATGTAGAATGTCTAATCTTTAATAATTGCTTTTGATTTAAGTATTTCAAGTATATAAATATCTATGAGAACCTATTAGTTTTAGATATGATATGGTGAGTTTCCTGAGGTTGCAATTTACCACAAGCTGGGTGGTTTAAAGCTACAGAAGTTTATTCTTCCACAGTTATGAAGGCCAGAAATCTAAAAAGAAGGTGTTGGCAGGTCCGCACTCCCTACGAAGATTTTAAGGGAAATCTGTTCCTTGCTTTTTCTAGCTTTTGGTGGATGCTGATTTACTTGTCTTGTGAACACGTTATTCCAATCTCTGCCTCTGTTTTCACCTTGCCTTTTCATCTATATCTTCTTCTCTTATGTGTCTTTTATAGACACCACTTGTTATTGAATTTAGGATCCACTCAGATAATCCAAGAAGATCTTCTCATCCCAAGATTCTTAATTGCATCTGCCAAGACCTCTTTTCCAAATAAAGTAACATTTGCAGATTCTGGAGATTAGGATGTAGACATATATTTTTTGGTGGCCACCATTATCAGCCCACCTCAGGTACACATTCATTATTCTCAACATGAAGTTGAAATTTTAGCTCTGCTCCCTACTAACTGTGTATCCTTTGTCATGCTAATTCTTTTCCTGTTATGTAACATTTAGATAATAATATCGTAATATGCAGATGATTGTGTATCTTTGAGATTTAGTTGTATGTAAATATATATCCTTAAAATATTTTTATTTGCATTAAAAATATAATAAGGATGTCAATTAAACTATATTATTCAGTTATTTCTGAAAATAGAATTTGAGGAGTTTGGATGGGGGTAGAAAGAGAGCTACCCTAAGAAAGGGTAGTTATTATAGTTCAGTGAACTGTTAAAATGAACCTAGTACAGTGTTAGACACATAGAAGATCTTTGGTTGCTGTTATTAATAAAATTATGCTTTGAAGAGAATTAGTTGAGCTACTAAAAGGAATGATCAGAGAGATAAGTTTATTTTATGTGTTTAAATCTTATTTGCTATTGACAGATCTGAGCCTTTAATATCTAAAAAATTAGAACAGTTGGACACAGTGGCTTATGCCTGTAATCCAGCATTTTGGGAGGCCAAGGCACGAGGATCATTTGAGCCTAGAAGTTTGAGACCAGCCTGGGCAACATAGCAAGATCTTGTCTCTACAAAAAAAATCAGAAAATTAGCTGGGCATGATGGCACGCACCTGTAGTCCCAGCTACTCTGTAGCCTAGGGGGGAGAATCGTGTGAGTCCAGGAGGTTGAGACTACAGTGAACTGGCATCATGCCACTGTACTCCAGCTTGAGCCATCCTGTCTTAGAAAAAAAAAATACAGACACAGAGAGAGACAGAGAGAGATGGAGAGAGAAGAGTGTTTAAGTTTCATAGAAGTTGAGACTGTAGTGCAGTCATTTTGGGAAACAGTTTGGCAGTTCCTAAAGTTAAACATACTTGGCATTAAGTCAACTCTGGGAGATGTTTATCACTAGTGGGTCCTTAATTTTCATGATTTATCAGTTGGCTTAGTTACACTTGGCTCCTTTGTTAGAAAGTGCTTTTGCCTTAAGGGGAAACATTCCAAGCAATTTGTCCTGGTAATTACAGATTGCTTTATTGTGTCTTTTCTACCTTGCAAAATAGAATTCTTATGTTTTCTTTTTTTTTGAGTTGGAGTCTCACTCTGTCACCCAGACTGGAGTGCGGTGGCCACGTTTGGCCACCGCAGCCTCGACCTGCTGGGCTCCGGCGATCCTTCCGCCTCAGCCTTCCGAGTAGCCGGAATTACAGGCGCGCGCTCCAATTCTTATGTTTTCTAATGGGATTATTTTGGTTTGGGGGCAGGTGAAGTAATGTATAATCTCAGATTTCTATAAGACATTTAAAAAGAAAACAGTTAAATATTAATGGTTTTAATATTTTTATTATGTCTCTTTAAAAACATTGGTCATATAAAAAAGATAGGCAATAATAAGTGTTGACAGGGATGTATAGAAAGTGGAGCCATTTTGGAAAACTGCCAGTTTGGCAGTTCCTCAAGCTAAACATACATTTATTGTAAGACTCAGTAATTCCACTTCTAGGAATGAACTCAGGAGAATTGAAAGCACATACACACAAAACCCTGCATACAAATGTTTTTTATAACATTGTCCATAAGGGCCAAAAATTGGAAATAATCCAAGTTCCCATCAGCTGGTCATAAACAAAATGTGGCATTTGCATGCAGTAGAGTATTGCTTGATAATAAAAAGGAATGAAATATTCATCCATGTTATAACATGGGTGAATCTTCAAAACCAAGCGCTATGTTGAAAAAGCCATTCACAGAAGAGCACATAATGTATGTTTCCATTTTATGAAATGTCTGTAATAGGCAAATCCATAGAGACAGAAAGTAGATTAGTGCTTACCTAGGACCCAGGGGTTTAGGTGGGGAAAAATGAGTGATAACTAACAGTATAGTGTTTTTTTGGTGGGTGATGATTGCACAGCTTTGTGAATATACTAAATGCCATTGAATTTTCCACTTAAAATAGGTGAATTATATGTCATATAAATGATATATTAATAAAGTTTTTATTTAAAAAATTGGCCGACATCAATTGCGCTGAGCCTATGGTTTCTTTTCACTGCTCAGCTGTCTCAGGGATTATTCAGCTCCATTTTTGTGTGATATATTATAGTGAATAATTTGTTCTTTTTTTGACATCAAACTTACAGTACAACAGCTTTTTTTTCTTTTTTTTTTTTTTTTGAGTTGGAGTCTCACTCTGTCGCCCAGACTGGAGTGCAGTGGCTGCTCCTGGCCACCGCAGCCTCGACCTGCTGGGCTCCGGCGATCCTTCCGCCTCAGCCTTCCAAGAGTAGGTGGAATTACAGGCATGCGCTACCACGCCCGGCTGATTTTTTGATTTATTGTAGAGATGAGGTCTCGCCAAGTTGCCCAGGCGGGTCTCAAACCTGTGGGCTCAGGCAATCCACTCACCTCAGCCTCCCAAAGGTGCGGGATTATTGGCTGAGCCACCGAGCCTGGCAATAGCTCTTTTTTATATATGAAGGTTCGTAAAGTTTGGTATACAAAGCTAAACTAAGTATGATAATAAGTCATTTAATAATTGTCTGCTATCTTTAAAAATGTATCAACTGTGTATTCCTTTCTTAGGACATCTAAGTAACGTGAGATGCTGTATTTCAAAACATACGTATTCCAATAAACTATGCTTCTGCATTTTCATAGCAGATAGCTAACTACCTACCAGGACACACTTTATATGATATTATAAAGCTTGTTGACCTTACCATGGGATGCATTTGGCTATTCGGGCCTTTTCAGTTCAACTATTATGAAAAGGGAAAAATATTAGCAAACATGCACTCTTTGAGAGTCATCACTAGCAGTATGATTATAATTTCTATTTTTTTAAAATAAGGGGTCTAAGTCAGCAATTTCTGTGTTCTTTATCATAAACAGTACATACTGTTGAGCTTTATGGAACATAAAGATTTACTTGCTGTTTATTGTAAGAAGTATAGGTTCTTAAAGGAAGAACCTTCTTTCACATAAGACTTGGTCAGATTTGGCTAAGCTCTAACAGACTATATAAAAACAGCTAGTGATGAAGTAGACGGTGAATAGGAACATCCTGTGCAAACCTACATTGCTTCCGTTAGAGAAATCTTAAAATGCCCTCCCACAGATTGGTAAGCCTGAAACTATTGATTTAAGCCATGAAGAAAAATAAGGGCTAAAACTATGGTGAAGTTTTGAGATGAAATGGCTTTGTTGCCTTCATTTTAAATGGTCACTTTCAGGCTCTTCCACCGTATCATGTTGACATTAGATTTACCTTGAAAACAAAGGGCCCTAGAATCTTCTCTAAATTTTATCTAATTTGATGACTCATAGTTTATATTCCACATCCTACTACTTCAATCAATTCTACTGAAAAATTAAAGAATGAAAAGTAATGAATACTAACACCCATTCCTTCCCCACCTATCATCCTTCAGTAGAGCTTTCTGAGGAAATAAACTGCTAGGGAGGATGTTTGCAGTAGAACTACAAAAAGAAGATCCCTCCCAAAATATTTGATTACAGTTCTTAATACAGGTAGCAGCATGTGATTGGGGAAGGAATGGTGCTTGATATCAGTGATATCAAAATCATTCATTGTCACTTTTCCCCTCTAGTATCGTCTAGACTGTCACAGCCATCCTCCCCCCAGTCAGGCTGCCCATCACCCACCATTCCAGCAGGTAAAGTCATTTCTCCATCACAGAAGCACAGCAAGAAGGCACTCAAGCAGGTAAGCAATGCTGGTCTGTGTTTATCAGAAGTAGAGTCTCCCCCATTAAAAATGTGTGACTCTGGCAGGCATTGAAAATTTCTTGAAAACTTTTACATTGGGCCCTTGTCAGGGGAAATTTTATGCTGTATTGTGATTTTGTTTTAGTAATTTATGCACCTTTTTGTATAATACCTATTATAGGTTTTTTGTAGGTGCTCTTTTTATCACATTTTTAAAGTTTCTTATTTCCTAGTTTGCTAAGTCTTTTTGTTTGTATTTTTTTAAAATCGTGAATAGGTATTGAATCTTTCAGATTTGTTTTCTCTGGGATTTATGAGATTATCAAGTAGATTTTTCTCCTTTAATTTTTCTGTTTTAATTTTTCTCTTTTAATCTTTCATTCTTTTAATACAGAATCACACAGCTAGGTTTTCAAATACTGTACTATACTTAACTCTTTGGAATAAACCCTACATGTTTATTACATATCTTTTAAATATGTTAATTGAATTTTGTTAAGATTTTAGTTTGGATTTTATGGTTTTCTTGTAGTATCCTTATGCGATCTTAAAATCAGGATTGTTGCCCTGAAGTTAGCTGTTCTTACAAACTCATTCTAATGAAATACTTAAGTGTAATACCTTGAAGAGAAGTCATTTCAAAGGTTTATTAACAAATACTTTATTGATTGCTGAAGACTTTAAAGAGTTAATAAATAAATGGGCTTCAATCTAGAAAATTTCTTATTTAATGAATCACAAAAATAAAAAATGAAGCAATAAAAAAAATCAGGATTGTTATAGTCTCATGAATAAATTATGTAGCTCTCTATATTTTTCTAGATTGCAGAGCAAATTTGTAGAAATTATCTTTTCCTTGAAATTTTATCAAATAATACCTTTTAAAATTGTTTCTTAGAGCCGGGCTCGGTGGCTCAGCCTGTAATCCCGCGCCTTGGGGAGGCTAAGGTGAGTGGATTGCCTGAGCCCGCGGGTTCGAGACCCGCCTGGGCAGCGAGACCTCATCTCTACAATAAATCAAAAAATCAGCTGGGCATGGTAGCGTATGCCTGTAATTCCGGCTACTTGGAAGGCTGAGGCGGAAGGCTCGCCAGAGCCCAGCAGGTCGAGGCTGCGGTGGCCGGAAGCGGCCACTGCACTCCAGTCTGGGCGACCGAGTGAGACTCCAACTCAAAAAAAAAAAAAATTGTTTCTTAGTATTATAGTTTCATCTATTATTATTCTCTTGTTTTTTCTGGTTTTTGAGCCAATTCTGGAAATTTATTTTTCTTAGAAAGTTGTCCATTTTGCCTAATTTTTCAATATTAGCATAGAGCTTTATGTAGTATTATGTCATTTTTTAATTCCCCAGTGTTCATTTATAATGCGTCTTTCCCCCAAATTTAGTTGCCAATAGCTTGTCTATTTTATTGGGCTTTTCAAAGAACTAGCTTCAGATTTTTTCAAAATGCACATGACCAATAAATAAAAACTTACTAGTAGTTAGGGAAACGTGAACAGATTACTTTCATCCTCAGATGTGGGGATAAATTAAAGTGCTGAATTATATCACTTATTGGAAAGTGTATAGGAAAATAATTACTTGTTTGCTGATGGGACATAAGTTATTATAGCCCCTTTGGAGATAAATTTTACAATATCTATTAAAAATTTGAACGCACACATCCCATGATTAAGCGGTTGAATTTTTTGAAACATATATTAGAATACAGAGCTAGGCATCATGGCTCAGCCTGTAATCCAGTGCTTTGAGGCCCAGAGGGAGGATCCTGAGCTAGAAGGTTTGATAACGTGGGGCAGCATACAATAAAATAACACATTCCTATTACAATTATTTTAAAAATTAACTAGGCATGGTGGTGAGCTTCTGTAGTCCTAGCTGTTCAAGAGGCTGAGGTGAGGATCATTGAGACCAGGGGCTTTGGAAGGCCAGTTCCCGGAACAGGGATTGAGGAAAACCCTGTCTCTAAAAAAATTAAAAAATTAGCTGGACGTGGTGGTGGGCGCCTGTAGTCTCAGCTCTTCTGGAGGTGGGAGGATCACATGAGCCCAGGAGTTCAGTCTGGGTGGCAGAGCCAGACTCTGTCTCTTTAAAAAAAAAAAAATAAAGCCGGGCTCGGTAGCTCAGCCTGTAATCCGTGCCTTTGGGAGGCTGAGGTGAGTGGATTGCCTGAGCCCGCGGTTCGAGACCCGCCTGGGCAGCAAGACCTCATCTCGACAATAAATAGAAAAATCAGCTGGACGTGGTAGCGCATGCCTGTAATTCCGGCTACTTGGAAGGCTGAGGAGGAAGGATCGCCGGAGCCCAGCAGGTCGAGGCTGCGGTGGCCGGGAGCGGCCACTGCACTCCAGTCTGGGTGACAGAGTGAGACTCCAACTCAAAAAAAAAAAAAAAAAAATTGGGCAACCCCCTTAGGTCCCCTCCCACTGTGGGAGCTTTTCTGTCGTCTCAATAAATTCTTTTTAAGAATATATAATAATAGTAATAATAATAATGAAAATATATATACATATGTAAACAAACAAATTGAAAAATATATGCATTAAGGTTTATAATAGCAAGAACTTGCAAAAAGTCTATTAGATATATATGTGTGTATGTATATATATCATTTCAGAGAGTTCCTAAATAAACAATGGTTTTTTCATATGCTAGGCAGTTACATAAGATTAATAGTTTATTTTGTAATGGTGTTGTTTAGACTAAGGTATAGTATTGAATCATTAAAATTAAATTAAAATTAAATTTTCCTGCAATATACATATATCCACAAAACAATGCTTTATTTTTAATAAAAAATGTACATAGGTATATACACAAACACTCATATATATAAATTTTTTAAGAGTAAGGAAAAATAAATTGACAACTGTGGTTCCCTCTGAGAATTATATACCACGACTAAGAGTGGTGGTCAAAAGGAGTTAATTTTTGTAGTAAAAATACATCCGTGAACAATTAAAATTAATAACATTTAAAAAATTATGTAGGCCAGGCTCTGTGGCTCTACCTGTAATCCCAGCACTTTGGGAGGCCGAGGCAAGTGGATTGCCTAAGCCCTCGGTTTTGACAACCTGGGCAACTTGGCGAGTCCTCGTCTCTACAATAAATTAAAAATTAGCCAAGTGCGGTCGCACACACCTATAGTTCCAGCTACTTGGACGACTGAGGTGGAAGGATCGCCAGAGTCCAACTGGTTGATGATGGGGTGGCCATGAGACTCCAACTAAAAAAAAAAAGAAAAAAAATGTAAGTTTTAAAATGTTTAAACCAAGAGTGCTTTTATTAAAGGATACCTATAAATTTGTTAAGAATGATCACTGCTTATCTGGGTATCTCTGGCTCTTGTTTTTCTGTAAGTTCTTGAAAGATTTTTAAAAGTATAAAATGCTGCTTTTCCACACGAAAAAGGCAAGTATTTTCTTAAACTCTATTAACTAATTCGTGACACATTTACTACTCTTGTAGTATATTCCTGTAATCTTATATGAAATGTCGTATTTTCTTTAGGGAATATCAGCATGAAAAATCATACAAATTAGATTGTTGGTATATAAAATAAGTTCTTGCCTCCCATGTATGTTTTTTATAGTATTAAGTGAGAAAAATTATTTTAATTTTAGTTATCCTTTGCCACAAATAAGAATGTTTTTGTTATTTATTAATTTTGAAATAGAACTAGGAGCAAGGTTTGTAAACTACTGGTGAAGGGAACTGTGTACAGTAAATCTAAATAGGGTTGATACAGATAGGGCTCTTCTTGGTGCATGGTCACAACAGAAGCAGATGCAATCAGGTGATTCTATTAAGTTTTACATTGCCCTGGAATTAACATGATTACTGTGAGTACCAAGGAATGAATACTGGTGGCTACCACCCAGGAAGACTATGAAGATCTTCTGGTCTTATTTCAGAGAATGAGAGTTTAAGCCATAATCAGTGGTCAGTCAACTGCCTTCTTTTGCACATTGTTCTTCTGCCTCACCTGCTGCAAATGTAGGTGAATCTAAGCCAGACATCCAACTTTCTTGTCTCCAACGGCAGCTTAAAGCAAGGAGATCATTTGCTACCATGCCATAGTGCCTATAGCAGAGCCAGAGATATGTATGAATGTTAAGTGGGAGGAAAATATATTGGAAAGAGGAAATGGGAAACCAGAAGTGGCTAATCATTCCATACTTTTTTACATGAATGTCTTGAAGGTTAAATAAGCTTGAAACTGGCAACTTAGCAAAGTCACGTTTCCAATTCTTTCTTGAAATTACTTTGTTGGTTTCTTTGTTTCTCTTTGTAAAATCTTGAGTTAAAATGTTGCCTTCATAATATTTTTGTGATTAAAACTTGGGTATTTATTATTTTTTCTGTTTATTTTAAATAGTATTGTTAAGTGTGTTTTATAAATCAAGAACGTCATAGAAATAAACATATTTTGAAGTGGACAGAAAGAACCATACTATTCTTAGAACCAGTATTGTCTTGTCTTCTTCTCTGTTTACTGCATTGCTGTAAGTTGTTGAGATTTGATCATTGGGACAAACCTCATTACAGATGGCTCAAGTAGTTATTTACAACCTTTTGTTGAAACATAGTACCTCTGAAGTATATGTAAGCTAAATATTTACATTTCTAAATAGGGTCGATACAGATAGGGCTCTTCTTGGTACATGGCTTAGAATTCTGTTTCTAGAAATGTTTGAAAACATAAATCTTTGTTTACAAGATTGGAAAATGTTTGACTTCGTGGTGACTTTTTTTTTTTTTTTTTTTTTTTTTTGGAGTTGGAGTCTCACTCTGTCGCCCAGACTGGAGTGCAGTGGCCGCTCCCGGCCACCACAGCCTCGCCTGCTGGGCTCCGGCGATCCTTCCTCCTCAGTCTTCCAAGTAGCCTGGATTACAGGCATGCGCTACCACGCCCGGCTGATTTTTTGATTTATTGTAGAGATGAGGTCTCGCTGCCCAGGCGAGTCTCGAACCCACGGGCTCAGGCAATCCACTCACCTCAGCCTCCCAAAGGCACAGGATTACAGGTTGAGCCACCGAGCCCAGCTGACTTTTTTTTTTTAATTCTAAAAAGATGTTAATAACTATTTCTCACATTTATATAAAGACTTTTTTTAATTCAAAAAAGATGTTAATAGCTATTTTTCACATTTATATAAAGAAGTAAATGCTAGCAAAAAGTATCCAAATTATAAGGATCATTTAGGCTTTGTGTTTATTAGTTGGTTTAATTTTTTTAAATTTATTTTATCTTATTTTTTTGTAGAGACAGAGTCTTGCTTTGTTGCCCAGACTTGTCTCGAACTCCTGGCCTCAAGCGATTCTACCACCTTGGCCTCCCAAAGTGCTGGGATTACAGGTGTGAGCCACTGCACCTGGCCTAGTTGGTTTAATTTAGGTTTTTGTTTGCTTCAATAGAGTTCAGAGAAATTGAATAATCAGCATGCTTCTCACCAGTTAAAAAAGAAGTCCTTTACCTTGTATTATTACTATAAAACTGATTTGTTTCTTATAGTCCGTTTTCTCTTTATAGGCTCTAAAGCAGCAACAACAGAAGAAGCAGCAGCATCAGTGCAGACCAAGCATGTCCATCTCCTCCAACCAACATCTTTCTCTAAAGACTGTCAAAGCAGCCAGTGACTCTGTACCTGCCAAACCTGGTAGGCAGTTTGAGCGTTTTTTTCAATGGAAGTTTCTTTTTCCCAGTATTTTTGTGTTGGTTTTCCAAATTTGTATACTACATCATTTACTTTTTAGATCACTATATTTATATAATCCTTGTACTGCCAGATCATCTGTATAAATCCTACCAGGATAAATGGGCAAAGTTGTATGCACAATAATCATACAGTTATTAAGAATACATCGATGGGATTTTCATGTAAGAAGGAAACTCGTGACTTACTTTCAGGATATCTAATCTAATAATATTTGCAAGCCTCTAATAAATAGCCTTAAAATCTGATGTTTCCTAGAGGCTGAAACTGAACTCTGCTTTATTTATTATTTATTTTATTTTTTTGAGTTGGAGTCTCACTCTGTCACCCAAGCTGGAGAGCATGCCACCACAGCCTCGACCTTCTGGGCTCAGGGAATCCTTCCACCTCAGCTTTCCAAGTAGCTGGAACTACAGATGCGTGCCACCACACCCAGCTAATTTTTGATTTATTGTAGACTTGAAGTCTCACCAAGTTAGCCAGGCTGGTCTTGAACCAGTGGGCTCAGGCAATCCTCTCACCTCAGCCTCCCAAAGTGCTGGGAGTATAGGCGTGAGCCACTGTGCCCAACATTTATTTTTGTTTAATTGGAATCTCACTCTGTCACCCAGGCTAGAGTGCAATGGCAAGCTCTTGGCCACTGCAGTCTCAACCTGCTGGACTCAGTTGATCCTTCCCCCTCAGCTTTCCAAGTAGATGGAACCACAGGCATGTGCCACCGTACCTACCTAATTTTTTGATTTATTGTAGAGTCGAGGTCTCGCCATGTTGCTCAGGCTAGTCTTCCTGAGGTCAGGTAATCCTCTCACCACCGCCTCCCAAAGTGTTGGGATTACAGGCGTGAGCCACTATGCCTGGTTTGCACTCTCCTTTAAAAATAAATGGTTTTCCTAAGAATACATATTACCTTTGAGTTTCCATTAGACATGTCTACAAGGTCTTTGGGGTTTTTTGTTGTTGCTTATTTTGTTTATAATCGAAACTGGTCTAGATATAAACTTTGTATTGTATTACATAATTCAGTTTGATACCATAAGTTCATTCTATGGGCCTATTGGACTCAATCTGAGTCTTAAACAGAACTTTGCATTTTTGTTAGGAGAAAAGTTTAACAGCAGAAGCAGATAGTATCAGGCAAGGAAGAAAGGGATTTTATTCTATTTTTTAACTTTAATTCTCAAAGTCAAAATACATTAGCAGGAATATGTTGCTGCATACATACCTTTGTTTAGTTGACATTGAATGATTGTTTAATTGATTTAACTTAACTGATTTCTGTCTATAACCTCAGTGCCACCAGTCTTTACATATTTTTTCCCCCTAGCAATATGGGAAGGAAAGCAGTCTGATGGACAGTCAAACAGTCCCCAGAACACAAACCCCAGCTTTGCTTCTTCAGTTAAAGTGGAAAATACTTTGCTCGGCCTGGGGAAGAAGTCGTTCCAGAGGTCTGACAGACTCCACACAAGTAAGTTAGTTTGGAGACACTTCAGTTTTTATTGCCATGACTTGTCAGCTCTACATTTGAAATTCATCAGCTATTTGACTTAGGTGTAGGTATGACTTGAGTTATGTAGCAAAGATTAGACATAATTTCTTTTTGTTGTTGTTGACATAATTACTTTTAAGAAATGAAAAGAAATGGGCAGAATGGTTAGTGTGTCCTTGTCCCTTGTTACCCCTGTTTACCTTTGAGTTCTGGGCTTTCTTCATAGTCTTCCTGTCCTCCTCTTATCAAACTTTATTTTACAGAAAGATCTGTTATCAGCAATTTTCTGGTTTATTTTTCTTTCTGCCAATAGGTTGCTCTGTCTAGCATTATTCATGTTTATTATTTCTGTGCATAGAAAGACTTCCAGTTAAATATGACAAACTGAACCTTTTTCCTGTTTCTTCTGAAATCCACTGAAGTGAGACTATGGAGATACAAAAATAAATCCATACAGGTGAAGGAAAATAGGAAGCCCACAGATGGGCAAGCAATGTCAACACATTTAGAAACAAGAAACCGGATTGAATTTTTCACTGAGCTGAAGAGCAGTTGCCAGTAATAAGCCAGCCAGCTAAGGCTGCAGAACACCAGGAAGGCTCAAGAATTGGAGATATGATGTATCACAAAAGAGAAGGGTGAGGTATAGGGTTAGAAAGAAGATTCTTATTGGGAAGTTAGTAAGAAGCAATTTGATGCCTCACCCTAGCTGGTGACAGGAGTTTTATTTTGAGGTGAAATTTGACCCAAGTAAACCCCAAATTCAGGGACACCAAATATAGCCAAGGGCAGATGATGAGGCGCTGTACTGAAATCAGGGAAATTAAGCAAAATACAAATACTAGATAATGATTCTCCTCTCTGGCTTCTGGTGGATGAGGCATATTTCTACTACCACTACTTCCTCCCCTCCCACCCCCCCATGCTGTAGCAGGAGATTGGTGAATTGGTACCTAAGGAAATTGAACCACCTCAGGAGAAAAATGTGCAGGCAGATGTAGGTTCCCAGCTGAACAGATATCATCTTGATAAGATATCAATAAAATGGAAGACATATCCTAGAAATTATGTGGAAGAGGAAAAGAAGGTTCAATAGTAGAGAAAAGGTAAGAAAATTGGAACACCAATCCAAGTTTTCTGATGTCTTAGATTGTAGGACTATCAGAAAGGAAGAACACTATAACAACATTTTTTACAATTGGAAGCCACAGGATTCCAGATTAAAAGTACATTATGGAGCCGGGCTCGGTGGCTCAGCCTGTAATCCCGCGCCTTTGGGAGGCTGAGGTGAATGGATTGCTGAGCCCACGGGTTCGAGACCCGCCTGGGCAGGCGAGACCTCATCTCTACAATAAATAAAAAAATCAGCCGGGCGTGGTAGCGCATGCCTGTAATTCCGGCTACTTGGAAGGCTGAGGTGGAAGGATCGCCGGAGCCCAGCAGGTCGAGGCTGTGGTGGCCGGGAGCGGCCACTGCACTCCAGTCTGGGCGACAGAGTGAGACTCCAACTCAAAAAAAACAAAAAGTACATAATGGGCATTAAGAAACATGAATGAAAGGAAACCTATGCCAAGACACATTCTTTTGAAATTTCAAAACATCCAAGATAATGGGAATGTTCTAAAAAACTTCTAGAAAGCGGGGGGAATCTTCACATAGACATATTCAAGAATTGGGTTTACAGACATCTCAGAAGCAACATGGAAGCTAAAACTGCAGCAATACTGACAGAATCCGAAGGACATTTTTTTTCTATATTCATTTACATATTTCATACCAATTCAAGCTAGTATGAGAGTAGAATTAATAATATTTTCAGAAAAATGCTTTATAAAAACATCCTTTAATTCTAGGATTGTATATTTTTTCTTAAAGACAGCATCTCCCATATTTATATATTTTGAGTTGGAGTCTCACTCCGTTGCCCAGGCTGGAGTTGCAGTAGCACCCTCACAGCCACTCCAGTGTTGACTTGCTAGGTTCCTGCAATCCTTCCACCTCAGCCTTCCAAGTGTCTATAATTACAGGTGTGCGCTACCACACCCGCCTAGTTTTTTATTTATTGTAGAGACGAGGTCTCACCAAGTTGCCCAGGCTGGTCTTGACCCCGCGGGCTCAGGCAATCCACTTGCTTCAGCCTCCCAAAGTGCTGGGATTAACAAATATTCAAAGAATGTATACTAATATACCAAGCATAGGCTTAGAGTAGTCCTAGGACTATATTGATAGAACAGTGCTGCTTTCTTAGGCAGCCCATATTCTACTTAAGATCCATTTTTAAAAATCACAATGTTAGTATTTTTATTCAATTGCAGTAGAAATACAGAGGTACGAAATTGAGAAGTTATGGATGGAGAATTTCTAACTTTCATGGAAAACTAGGGAAAATGAACCATAAAAAAGGGGACATGGCCGGGCGCAGTGTTCCATGCCCATAATCCCCAGCACTTTGGGAGGCAGAGGCAAGAGGATTGCCTGAGCCCACGGGTTCGAGACTAGCCTGGGCAACATGGCAAGACCTCGTCTCTACAATAAATAAAAAAATTAGCTGGGCATGGTGGCGTGTGCCTCTCGTTCCAGCTACTTGGAAGGCTGAGATGGAAGGATCACCTGAACCTAGCCGGTTGAGGCTGCAGTGGCCATGAGCATGCCCCTGCACTCCATCCTGGGCAACAGAGTGAGATTCCGAGTCAATTAAAAAAAAAGAGACATGGTTTATTTAAGTTTGACCTAATGGCTGAAAAGTAAATAAAAGTTTATCTTCTTTCATGCAGATACGTATTAACGGAAATCGAGTGAGAATGTTTAAACATAGCCACGATGAATATTTTCAGACTAAACAGAATACATAATATATTTTATGTAAAACATAAATGATAAAACTAAATTTAAAAATTTACATAAAATACTTTTTTTAGCTAACATTGGTATAATTTGTATTAACTTCAGTAAGATTGATAATCTGTCATATAGTTTTACATCCCTGATTCAGTCAGAAGAATAAACATAGCTCAGATTTGAAGTATAATATTAGGTTGATGCATAAGTTTGTAGTGTTTTGTTTTTGGCATGGCGACAACACTGCAGTGTTGGGAGTTAGTTTATTGTTTGTCATTTTGAGTGACGTTGTGCTTGTGAATACATCTTGCATTTTGCAGATTTGAAGAAGGTTAGTGCTATTGTGAGCTAAAGAAGAAGGAGTGTCAAATGGGAAACAGAAAGACTTCTGACGTATCCTTCTGTTTGAGTTTAACAGAGTTGTAAAGGCAGCGGAGGCGGCTTGAAACATTTGTGCCATGCTTGGGGAGAGTGCACATCACAGCAAGAAAATGGTTTTGTTGTTTCAAAGAGGGCCACTTTGACCTGAGTGATTTTCCACATTCAGGAAGACGTTGGGCTTTGATGAAGACCATTTAAACGCTTTAATACACAATTATCCATGTCAGTGAACCCAGGAATTGACGGATGTGATGAACTGTGACAAGTCAATCATTGTGTAACATTTGCATTCCAAGGGCAAGCAAAAACGCTGCAAACTTATGTATCCTCCCAATATACTTGACTAAGGCAACCTAAAGTGAAAAAAAAACAGTAAGGTCAACTTAACCAAAATTAAAGGACTTAAACTAGCTACTTTGTATGAGGTACATTAAGGTATCTTCAGGGTATAGTTTGATCAATACTAGAGAATAATTTACAGAAGCTTCCCGTCTCACATAAGTTAAAATTTTAACTATAGTTTGATTGAAATGTGACAGTGTAATGAATGCACAAGTAGTAAAAATTATTCAAGTAATGCTGACACTCCAGTTCTACGAGTAGTATGGGAAAGAGAAAAAGGCTGTTGTTTTTCTAGAAGCATTGCAGTATTGTTTATAATAAACAGACTAAAAAATGATAAGCACCTATATTATCATCAGTGGGATTCCAGTTAAGTTAATCATGGCACATACTGTTGGAATAGTGTAGCTTTTTTAAAAGAAAAAAGATGGATTAATAGGTGATAAGTTGAAAAATGTTCCATCAAGTTTAAAATGTCACTTCTGGCAGGAAGGTTGGAGTTTGAGTGTAGAAATCTTAACAGTTTTGTATCTTTTAGTAAGTACTGTTTGAATTTCTTTGGATAACATTTTCCTTTACCTCATAGATACTGTTTTATTATCATTCACTTTTGAAAGGTTTTACTCTTTTGTTGTTTCTTCTTGTCCCAGGAGTTATTTTGAATTGAAGTTTATTGTTGTTATTGTAGTGAATTTCCAAATGTATAGATTTTTGTTTATGTTTCTTTATGTACTTTTAAATACTGGTCAGAAATCATGGGCTGTATGATACCTGTGCAGTGTAGTGATAAACAACAGACTCTGAAACCAAAATGTATGGGTTTAAGTTCCTGCACTAACAGCGTGATAGTGTAATTTGGGCAAATTATCGTATCTTAGCCTCACTTTCTTCATCTGTAAAATGAAGTGGTGATACTTACCTGCTTCATAAAGTTTTGTGAAAAATAAATGGGTTAATTCATTCAAATGCTTAGAATAGTGCCTGGCACTTAGGAAGCCTTGTACAAGTGTTTGCTGCTGCAGTCATTGTTGCTGCCACTACTGTTACTTGAAATTTACTGAGACTTACTTTTTTTGGCCTAATGATATTGAATTTTATAAGTGTATTCTAGTTGCTTAACAAAGAATTCTGTTTATTGGATCAAGCTTGCTAATCTGAAATAATTCAGCTTTGTTTTGGGGGGTGCTTTTGCTATGCTTGATTTATTAACAATTCAGAGTGAAGTGTTGAAATCTCCTTTCCCAATAGAATTGTCCAGTTCTCCCGGTGTTCTGTCATCTTTTTTTTTCCTTTTTCTTTTTTTTCTTTCTGTCACCCATGCTGGAGTGCAGTAGCATGATCACAGCCACTGCAGCCTCCACCTGCCTGTTTCAGGCAATCCTTCCACCTCAGCCTTCCAAGTAGCTTGGGCTACAGGTGCATGCCCCCATGCCCAACTAATTTTTTAATTTATTGTAGAAACAAGTTCTCACCATGTTGCCCAGTTGCCCATGTTGGTCTCAAACTCGTGGTCTCAGGCAATACTCTTGCCTCAGCTTCCCAAAATGCTGGTATTACAAGCATGAGCCACTGTGCTTGGCTCTGTCAGTTTTTATTTCACATGTTTTGAAGTTATTTTACATGAGATGTTTTTATGTTTTAAAATTTTTCTTGTAGAGTGAATTCTTTATCATTATTTATTGACTTTATCAGTCATTAATAAGACTTTTTACTTAAAATGACTTTTGTTTGATATTTCTAAATGTATACCAGCTTACCTTTGTTTAGTTTTTCCTGGTGTATGACTTTTCATTTCTGTGTCCTTGTGCTTTGTGTAACTCTCTTTAAGCAACATATTGCTAGTTGAATTTTCCTTGTTTTGGTTTTAATCCAATGTAATAGTATCTCAATTAGATTTAAACATTTACTGTGTTTGTTAATATATTTGGACTTGTTTCTACAGTCTTTTGTTGCTTTTTGTCCTAATGCTGTTTTTCTTGTTTCCTTTCTTATTCTTTTTAAAATTTCTGAAAAGTTGTTTGGGCTTTATTGAGTTTTTTTGTTGTGGGGGTGCCTTTTTGTACATTTAAATTCTCTTCTAGCCTTTTTGTCTGTCTACTGTGTTTGGTATGCACTTAATTTTTATTTTTATTTTTTTAGTGGTTGATAATTCTTAAATAGTACTATATGTTTCTTTTTTAATTGGTATATAATAGTTGTACATATTTTGGGGTTACATGTGATAAACATGTTTAATTCTTAAAAGTAACCATCTTAGGTGGGCTTGGTGGCTCAGCCTGTAATCCCGCGCTTTGGGAGGCTGAGGTGAGTGAATTGCCTGAGCCCGCAGGTTCGAGACCCGTCTGGGCAACTTGGCAAGACCTCATCTCTACAATAAATCGGAAAATTAGTCAGGCGTGGTAGTGCACGCCTGTAGTTCCAGCTACTTGGAAGGCTGAGGCGGAAACATCGCCGGAACCCAGCAAGTAGAGGCTGTGGTGGCTGGGAGTGGCCACTGCACTCCAGTCTGGGTGACGGAATGAGACTCCAACTCAAAAAAAAAAAGTAACCATCTTAGGCCAGGCACAGTGGCTCACGCCTATAATCCCAGCTCTTTGGGAGGGCAATGCGAGAGGATTGCTTGTCTGAACCCCAGGGGTTCGAGATCAGCCTGGACAACTTGGTGAGACCTCATCACTACAATATATCAAAAAAATTAGCCAGGCATGGTAGTGCACGCCTGTAGTTCCAGCTACTTGGGAGACTCAGGTGGAAGTATCACCTGGGCCCAGCAGGTTGATGCTGGGGTGACTGTGAGCTGTTCCACTGCACTCCTGCCTGGGCCACAGACTCAAAAAAAAAAAAAAAGTAACCTTGATTCTCCTCCAGAACAGTGGAAATACTTAATACCAATTCAGTGCTAATCTTTTCTGTCTGGGCTTATTGTTATTATCTAACATTTCTGTACTTTGTTTTTAGCCTCACAAATCAGATACTAGAATACTAGTATTTTATGTAAATGATGTTAATGTAGATTTATCTGCATGTTTACCCTTCTGCATTGTATCCAATCCATCCTTCTCCAGTGATTTTCTTTGCTGAAGTACAATTTTTAAATAATTTTATTTAGAGCAGGTTTCTTAGTAGCAAATGGCCTTAGTTTTTATTTATATGTATAAATGTCTTTGATTCATATTCATTCTTTTTTTTGAGTTGGAGTCTCACTCTGTCGCCCAGACTGGAGTGCTGTGGCACGTTCCCGACCACCGCAGCCTCGACCTGCTGTACTCCAGTGATCCCTCTGCCTCAGTCTCCCAAGTAGCCGGAACTACAGGCGTGTGCTACCACACCCGGCTAATTTTTTTTCATTTACTGTAGAGATGAGGCCTCGCCAAGGTGTCTGGGTGGGTCTTAAACCCGCGGGTTAGGGCAATCTACTCACCTCAGCCTCCCAAAGTGCTGGGATTACAGGTTGAGCCACCGAGCCCAGCCCATATTCATTCTTGAAGGATAGTTTTGTGGACATGTCTTTATAGATTGATGGTTATTTTCTCTCAACATTTTATAGATATTTTCTTTTTTATTCTAAATTCCTTTGTTGTTAAGTTTACTGATGCTCTTTTGTTCCCTTTATTAGGTAATCTTTTCCTTCTTTGTGGATGTTTCAAGCTATTGTCTTTGATAAACACTTTTACTATGCTGGGTCTGGAGCATGGATTTTTTTTTTTCTTTTAATCCTTCTTGAAATATGTTACACTTCTTCTTCTTCTTCTTTTTTTTTTTTTTTGAGTTGGAGTCTCACTCTGTCTCCCAGACTGGAGTGTAGTGGCACGCTCCCGGCCACCGCAGCCTTGACCTGCTGGGCTCCGGTGATCCTTCTGTCTCATCCTTCCAAGTAGCTGGAACTACAGGCGCACGCTACCACTTCCAGCTAATTTTTGATTTATTGTAGAGACGAGGTCTCGCCATGTTGCCCAGGCGAGTCTTGAACCCGTGGGCTTAGGCTATTCACTCACCTCGGCCTCCCAAAGCTCGGGATTACAGGCTGAGCCACCGAGCCCGGCCCTCATTTATTTTTTAAAAGTCTGTCATTTTTTGGTTTTGTCCTTCTTTTTGTAATTGCATTCTTTATTTCTTTAAACATTTTATACATAGTTATTTTGTATTCTACATATCTGATAGCTTCAGTACTTACAGGTCTAAGCCTATTATTTCTGGTTTCTGATGATTCTTTTGTAGTGGCATAATTTCTGACCTGTTGAGTGATCTTTGAGAGGTAAGGCTGGATTTTAATTTGTAGGGATCCTATGGGCCTAACTTCAGAAATTCTTTTATCAAAAAAAGAATTACTTTTGCTTGTGCTTTGGAAAGGAGACAGAGGGTGCCCACATAACTTTGTACAAATTCTACATTCTAAATATAGAATTTCTGAGTCTTAGAGTCCTATGGGCATTACCGTTTTGCTGGATTTTGTAAAATATTCTTCTATAAGGTAATTTTGATTTCAGCCACACCAGTAGCATTTGAAAGAGCTTTTTACCCCTTTCCCTGCATATTTCTCTCACTGTATTACAATATTTGCCATTTTGATAGGCAAATAATTTTTGTATTCTTTATTTTAAGTTGCATTTTTAAAAATATTAGTATCTTAGTGTCTGCCTATGATAGTGGACTATGAATTAATTACTTGTTATTTTCATTTCCTCACTTTTCTCTTTGTGTTGTCTTTTTTTAAATTGATTTGTAAATGCACTTTACTTATAAAGAACAGTAACCTTTGTCATGACTTGCAAATTTTTTTCCCAAGTTAGTCTTTTGTTTATATGTATAATTAAATATATAAATTTACATTTTAATTCTTTAGGTACTCAAATCTGCTCCTTGAAAGATTGTAACCTTCTGATTGTAGACAGATTTTTCTGAAATTGCCAAGCTATTCTAATCATAGCATTTTTGACGAATGTAAATTAAAATCAGTAAAATTTTAATTTGCATTCTCATGGGAAGAGGAAAAAGGTGTCAGTATGATTTGTATATTTGGGTTTTCTATTTTTGAGATATTCTTTGTATGTGTCATTTAGCATGAACTTCTTCAGTTTCTTTTCAAAAATAATCTAGTCTCAAACATAAAATGCAGTTTTAGTATGGCAGAAGAACCACTTTTATAGACCTTGATCTGTTTTTGCAGAGAAGATAAATTGTATTCTTTCATCCTCTATAAATAAAACTTGTTTTTTTAAGTCTTAGAAGGAATTCCTGAGATTCTCAAGTGTTACCTTCTTCACAGTGTGATATTTAAGTGCTTACAAGTGACTTTTTTGTACTGCACAGAAAGCGATGGTTTGGGTGGAAACAGGTCTGTGAGGGTGGCCCAAATTATTCTCTTCCATGTTTTTGTAGGGCAAATGAAAAGAACTAAATGTGCCGACATTGATGTTGAGACTCCAGACTCCATTCTGGTTAATACAAATCTGCGAGCACTGATCAACAAACATACCTTTTCAGTCCTTCCTGGAGATTGCCAACAGCGACTGCTTTTACTCCTCCCAGAGGTGGATCGACAGGTGTGTCATCTCAAGCATAAGCAGTTTCATAGCCCTTCTAGAGCTTCTTTCATGCCTTACCTTTAGGCTCCTTAATTCTTTTAAAATAGCTGGTTGTGTATTATGTATGAGATGGTATTAATGATACTAAATAAGAGTATTTTTATGTAAGTATCTTAATAGGTGGACTTTGTAAGGCTTATACAAAGAAAACATTTTCTTACCAGAATGTCAAGGTTATGGAATAATTTTGACTTGCTATCTCGTTAGAAAGTAGACATCCATAGAAAACAGTTCAGAAAGAAGAGTTGCCCTGTTTCAGTATCAGCAGGAGGTGAACCAGTGCCTCAGTGGAATGGGAAATGACAGGATAATCCAGAAACATGGATTCAGATAGGTAGGTCTGGAAGAACAAACAACATGGTATAACAGTATTCAAATTAAGAATGTTCATTATTTTTAGCCAGGCACAGCAGCTTATGTCTGTAATTCCAGCACTTTGGAAGGCGAAAGTGAGATAATTGCTTGAGCCCAGAAGTTTGAGACCAGCCTGGGCAACTTGGTGAGACCTCATCTCTACAATAAATCAAAAAATTAGCCGGGTGTGGTGGTGCACACCTGTAGTTCCAGCTACTTGGAAGACTGAAGTGGAAGGATCACCTGAGGCCAGCAGGTTGAGGCTGCACTGTGAGGGTGCCACTGCACTCCAGCCTGGGTGACAGTGAGACTCCCACTCAAAAAAAATGTTTGTTATTTAAATTCTTTGTTACATGTTTCTAAAAAACATTTATTACTTTATAATAACTAACAAACTTAAAACTCAGTATAAGTTACAGTTTTTAAAAAACGTAGCAAGGAGAAATTCCAAAGGTTTGGGAAAAGTCAAGGCAGGGACCAGAGAGGTTTAGCTTAAAGAGGCATAAGGTTAAGGGCTGAGTCTTAGGCTTTCATCAAGGAAAACAGTGACTACCAAGTCATTCCCCCTTTTGATCTTCTGTCTCCTCCTTTGTAAAAGGAAAATAGAACCATTATGATTTTTAGAGTTTTCTTAACTTTTGAGACTTAAAAAAAATTCATTATTATTTCTGAATACCCACTATGTTCTAAGTAATGTAATAGGTCCTCCCAACCCCTGCCATTTAAAAATCATTGTAAGCCAGGCTTGGTGGCTCAGCCTGTAATCCCGCGTCTTTGGGAGGCTGAGGTGAGTGGATTGCCTGAGCCTGCGGGTTCGAGACCCGCCTGGGCAGTGAGACCTCATCTCTACAATAAATCAAAAAATCAGCTGGGCGTGGTAGTGCATGCCTGTAATTCCAGCTACTTGGAAGGCTGAGGCGGAAGGATCGCCGGAGCCCAGCAGGTCGAGGCTGCGGTGGCCGGGAGCGGCCACTGCACTCCAGTCTGGGTGACAGAGTGAGATTCCAACTCAAAAAAAAAAAAAATAAATAAATAAATATAAAAAAAATAAATAAAAATCATTGTAAAAGTGGTGAGAGGGAGATGTTTCCACTAGTTTACATGAAGACTCGTTATATTCCCTTGTTTATAGTAAGACAGTAACAGAGTGTGTTAGCTACAGAATTAATTATAGCTAGTTGGTTATAGAGTTACAGCTAAATTTTTCTAATTCTGACAATCATCTTTCTGCTAGACTATATTGATAACAATTTCATAGTATGACGAATCAGAGCATGTCAAAGCATATCCTATTGTCCAAAGAGTTCAAATAAAGTATTCTTACAGCAGTAGGGACAAAGAAATTAATAAACTAGTCTTTCCCAGTGACTGCTTTCCCTTCTTTAACTCTTCTTGGAGAAATTATAGCTTTGGGGATACCCAGTTCTTGGTTAGAACGAGTTATGAGATTGAAATTTCAGCAGAGTTTTAAAAGAACTTCACTGGAGATTGTTCTTTTCTTTTATTTTTCCTTGAGTCTGCATCTCCTTCTGTCACGTAGGATGGAGTGCAGTGGCACGCTCAAAACCACCCTTGACCTGCTGGGTTCAGGTGATCCTTCTTCTTTAGCCTTCCAAGTAGCTGGAACTACAGGTGTGTGCCACCACATCCAGCTTTTTTTTTTTTTTTTTTTTAAATAGTGACGAAGTCTCGCCAAGTTTTCCTGACTGGTCTTGAACCCCCCTGGGCTCAGGCAGTCCTCTTGCCTCCGCTTCCCAAAGTGCTGGGATTGTAGGTATGAGCTACTGCTCCCGATTATCTTTTTATTAATATTCAAAGTTATTGGGCTGGGCATAGTAGTACAAGACCTAACTGAGGGCCTGTTTGTAGAACTCTAATACCAATTCCTCAGAACTGTCTTTTGACTGATGGCCCTTTTCAGGCCCTCTCAATCTGCCATATAATTTTAGAATTAGAAGGACCTTAGAGATTATCTAGTTCAGCTTCCCATAGGGTGCATTCTTTGGGGATAGTCTTAATTGAAGCTTACTTGCCTACAGTATTTATAAAGAATTCTGAGCCAGGCTCGGTGGCTCAGCGTGTAATCCCACGCCTTTGGGAGGCTGAGGTGAGTGGATTGCCTGAGCCTGCGGGTTCGTGACCCGCCTGGGCAACTTGGCGAGACCTCATCTCTACAATGAATCAAAAACTAGCCGGGCGTGGTAGCGCATGCCTGTAGTTCCAGCTACTTGGAAGGCTGAGGTGGAAGGATCGCCGGAGCCCAGCAGGTCAAGGCTGCGGTGGCCGGGATCAGCCACTGCACTCCAGTCTGGGCAACAGAGTGAGACTCTAACTCAAAAAAAAAAAGAATTCTGATTATCACTAGGATTAAAAGTTGGAAACCGGCTGGGCTCAGTGGCTCAGCCTGTAATCCTAGCTCTTTAGGAGGCCGAGGTAAGTGGATGGCCTGAGTCCATGGGTTCAAGACCAACCTGGGCAACTTGGCGAGACCTCGTCTCTATAATAAATTTTAAAAAATAAATTAGCTGGGCGTGGTAGCACGTACCTGTAGTCCCAACTACTTGGAAGGCTGAGGTAGAAGGATCGCCTGAGCCCAGCAGGTTGTGGCTGCCGTGGCTATGAATGTGTCATGGCACTCCAGCCTGGGTGATGGAATAAGACTCCACCTCAAAAAAAAAAAGGCTGGAAACCATACTTCAATGTGTGACGTATGTAGCAGTGAATAGTAGAAAGTTATTTAGGCTTTACCTAGTCTCCAAATAAAAATCTAGCAAGGTATTTCACATAGGATAACTAATTATACCCTATGGAAACATACCGAACAAGAATGTTCAGAAAGATTTAGTTGTAGCTATTTGGAAAGATTTAGTTGTAACTCTATAGTTTAAAAAAATAGGAGATTTTGATTTAAACAACTCTCTTTTAATATATTTGAAGGTCCGTGGTATGGAAGAAGTAGACTTCTTTGTTCAGAAAGTAGATTTGGGGTTAAAATAACTTTTTAACAGTTGGAGGATTAAACTCCAGAGTGGATTGACTTGCAGTGGACTAACATGCTCTTTAGTGGAATTTTTTTTTTTTTTTTTTTTGAGTTGGAGTCTCACTGTCTCCCAGACTGGAGTGCAGTGGCTGCTCCCAGCCACTGCAGCCTCAACCCGCTGGGCTCCAGCAATCCTTCCGCCTCAGCCTTCCAAGTAGCTGGAACTACAGGCGCGCGCTACCACGCCCGGCTAATTTTTTGCTTTATTGTAGAGATGAGGTCTCACTAAGTTGCCCAGGCAGGTCTCGAACCCGCGGTCTCAGGCAATCCACTCACCTCAGCCTCCCAAGGCGCGGGATTACAGGCTGAGCCACCGAGCCCAGCTTAGTGGAATATTTGAGTGGAGGCTGGATGAACTGCTCTTACAGAGGACCAAGTTACCCATATACCAACTCTAAAGTACAAATCAACAGTCATCAAAACTACAGCCTGCTGGGCAATTTCCAGCCGACTGCCTGTTTTTATAAATAAAGTTTTATTGGCATACAACCACTCTTGTTTGTTTGCATATCGTCCATTGCTACTTTTGTGTTACAGTGGCAGAATTGAGTACTTGAACAGAGTCTATATGTCCTGCAAAACCTCAAGTATTTGTAGCCTAGCCCTGTACAGAAAGTTTACTAATTTCTGCTGTACAGCCAAGGGAAGGTATTGTTGGGGCCTAGATTTATTTGGAAAGTATAGTGGGTTAAGAAGAGTTTCTTAAATCCTGGAATATCCAAATAGTTTCCTAAATTTTCTTCAGAAACTTGTTTTTGACTTAAAACATTTTCAAACATTTCAAAACATTTTTACATTTAGATTTCTAATCCATCTAAATATTTTTGCGTATTACCTGAATGTGGAATTCAACTTTATTTTCTACTGGATAGATAGCTAGTTGTTTCAGCACTACATGTATATTTCTGTGAGTAGGTTTTTAATTACTGGGGAATGGAGTTGAAAGGAGAGAAGGAAGGGAGGAGAGGTAAACAAGAAAGGAATGTTTTTGTTTTTTTTTGAGTTGGAGTCTCACTCTGTCGCCCAGACTGGAGTGCAGTGGCCGCTCCCAGCCACTGCAGCCTCGACCTGCTGGGCTCCGGCAATCCTTCCGCCTCAGCCTTCCAAGTAGCCGGAACTAGAGGCATGCGCTACCACGCCCGGCTAATTTTTTGGTTTATTGTAGAGATGAGGTCTCGCTGCCTAGGCGGGTCTCGAACCCGCAGGCTCAGGCAATCCACTCACCTCAGCCTCCCAAAGGCACGGGATTACAGGCTGAACCACCAAGCCCGGCGAAAGGAATGTTTTAAAACAAAATGATGTTACTTTAAAAAATAGAGGGCCGGGCTTAGTGGCTTAGCCTTTGGGAGGCCAAGGCGAGTAGATTGCCTGAGCCTGTGGGTTCGAGACCAGCCCAGGCAACTTTGCGGAACCTCTTCTCTACAATAAATAAAAAATCAGGCCAGGCTCGGTGGCTCAGCCTGTAATCCCGTGCCTTTGGGAGGCTGAGGTGAGTGGATTGCCTGAGCCCGCGGGTTCGAGACCCGCCTAGGCAGCGAGACCTCATCTCTACAATAAATCAAAAAATCAGCTGGGCATGGTAGTATATGCCTGTAGTTCTGGCTCCTTGGAAGGCTGAGGCGGAAGGATCGCCGAGCCTAGCAGGTCGAGGCTGCGGTGGCCGGGAGCAGCCACTGCACTCCAGTCTGGGCGACAGAGTGAGACTCCAACTAAAAAAAAAAAAAAAAAAATTAGTCAGGCATGGTAGAGCGCGCCTGTAGCTCTGGCTACTTGGAAGGCTGAGACAGAAGGAACACGGGAGCCCAGCAGGTCGATGCTGGGGTGGCTGTAAGTGTGCCACTGCACTCGAGCCTGGGCGACGGAGTGAGACTCCAACTCAAAAAAAAAAAAAAAAAAAGGTTGTAATGTAAAACTTGTAACTGATTAAAGCTATGACTTGATAGGAAAAAAAAATAGAGACATCCAGAATACATAGCATAGTATGATAAGCAGCATGGTGTGAGATAATTGTGTTTCTATAATATTGAATGGGCATACTTTCTTTTCTAAAATGAAAGCCAAACACCACATGATATCTTTTACTTTCTTTGTAAGCTTTCCTTGGCTTATTCTTTGACCTAGGTTGGTCCAGATGGTTTGATGAAATTAAATGGCTCTGCCCTTAACAATGAGTTCTTCACTTCAGCAGCCCAAGGCTGGAAGGAACGGCTCTCAGAAGGTATGTGTTCTCCCTCATGTGTCTCCCAGGATGTGTGTGCACTTGGAGCCACTGTGAGGGCATATTGGCACCTTTCCACCTCATCAGGTGTTGGAGCAATTTTGAAAGGTAAAGGACAGAATGTTTCCATAGGGTAGAAATAACAGTCCTATGTGAAATACATTGCTAGATTTCTATTTGGAACCTGTATAAAGATTGACTCCAGATAGAGTCGAGCAATATTTTTCTTTAATGACTTAAAGTCACCAGAGAAACTAACATATACAGAGTTTTAGGCCTACTCCTAAAGATTCTGATTCAGTAATCCTAGATTAATGCCTCAGAATCGAAATTTGAATAATTTCCCCAATAAGCAGAGTATAGCATTAGAGTTATTTTATGGTGCTGTACATACCAGGTTGGAGGACAGTGAGATAGCCTCTTTATTATTACCAACCTCAGTGAAACTAACAGTAAAAGGAATCAGTGAGAACTTATAAAAAACTTGATTGAGATATATTTCATATTATATTGTTTTAATTGGTATAGGTTGACACTTGAGCTTTACTTTGTTTTTTTAAGTTTTCAAGTGATTCTCATTTAAACCACTATCTATTAGTTTTTCAAATATTACTTCTGTTTTCCAATATACAAGAAATACAAGATAACACTTGAAAAGTCATATATAGTTATATCAAAGAATAGCTTAAAATAAGTATGAGAAGCTTTAAAATAAATACACTTATAAGGAGAGCATTTGAAATGCTGTTCATTGCTTACTTGCTGTTAGATTCCTGACAATTAGAGTTAAATGAACAGTTGATATATATCTATTTTGCTCACAGTAATTATTGACTTCCCCTTCCTCTTTTCTTTTTTTTAGAGCAGATTCTGTGTAGAAGGGATCTCTTGCTGATTACTCTGGTCCTTTCTCTCTGTGCAGCGATCCCTCCTTTTTTCTAAAAGAATTGAAATCATATAAGCATTTTAAAACATACCAATTACCAGTACCCTTTAAAGAATAAATTAGTAAAAATGTATTTATTTAAAAATTCTCCAACCCTCACTTTTTTTTGAATGGGAGTTTCACTCGGTCACCCAGGCTGGAGGGCAGTGGCACGCACCTGGCCACCGCAGCCTCAACCTGCTGGGCTCAGGTGATCCTTCCACCTCAGCCTTCCAAGTAGCTGGAATTACAGGTACATGCCACCATGCCCGGCTAATTTTTTTATTTATTGTAGAGATAAGGGCTCACCAAGTTGTCTAGGCTGGTCTCGAATCCATGGGCTCAGGCAGTCCTCTGACCTCAGCCTCCCAAAGTGCTGGGATTGTAGGCGTGAGCCACCACGCCTGCCCTCTAACCCTCACTTTTTTGTAAGTAGGTGCTATCAGTGATTCTGTGGATTGTCAGTGTTACTTTTTTTTTTTACATGCTTGCAAATGACTTCTTTACCTATAGCCCTGTGATCATGATTTATGAGCAACAAAAATTTTGAACACTGTACATATGTGAACAGAGTTCAGTATTTTTTATTCCTCTTTCTGTGATACACGGTAGACTCAACAGCAGAAGTTTTGGGTTGGATTCTGACAGCCAGATCCCTCTTTTTCTAATCCTTTGCCCATGACTGTGATATCCACGGTCCTCTAACACTTTTCCTTTCCTTCTTCTTACCCCCAGGAGGTCTTAAACTTCAAATCCTGCCATTTCTACCTCTTATTCCCTAATGTCGTGGGTATTAGAGTATAAAAGGGAGCAGCCTATCTGAGCCACAAGTTTGAAGATAGCCTACCAAGCACATTCACTGTTCTCTGCTGATGGAATGGGAAGGATTGGGGTGGTTGGTAGTCTATGCAAATAAATGGCATATTCACAGCAGCTGGGTCTTTGGCATGTCTTGTTGCTAGGACACTAGCCTGGTACAATTTCTGGAATAATTAGAAAACCGGCAACTCCAGAATAGCTCCCTACTTTTTTTTACTGGACTCTCAAATGCTTTTAAGCAGGGGCCATAGCTTTTCTTTATGTAGTTAGAGGTAAAAGGCCTAAAATACAAATTTGCCTTGTAGAAACAGAACTTTAAAATAATATACCCAATAGTGTTATTTACTGAAAGCACATCACTTGTTTTTCCCAGTGGAAAAATAAATTAGAATGTCAAAGTAAGAGATAAACAAAATCTGTATGGAATGTGCTGTTTGGCACAGGAGGGAGGCTCTAGAACAGGGAAGCCCAAAGAAAAGGCTGCCAGCTTCAGCTGAGTACTGAATGCTACAGGGAGTGGTGTGCTGAACATACTTTTTATTTCACCTAATGGGTATAGGTCCTCTTTTATGTGAGGGGCTTTGGGAAGTTACGATTACTTTCACATAACAGTATTCCGTTTCCTGCATGATTATTTCATGATTTATAAATGGTTAAACATTGCAGATAGCATCTTTCTATTGAATATCCTTTTTTGGGTACATTACAGGTGAGTTTACACCTGAGATGCAGGTGAGAATTCGACAAGAGATTGAGAAGGAGAAAAAAGTGGAGCCGTGGAAGGAACAATTCTTTGAAAGCTACTATGGTCAGAGGTAATATTAAGACAGTTTCAGTAAACCAAATATTAACTCCTGCTTAGATGTCATATGGTGCTTTATCTCATTAACGTAAAAGAAAATCTAGTACCCCAGTTTTCTATTTTTTAATTCACCAAACTTTAGCGAGGTTGTTTTTTTTTTAATTATCAATCACAGGTTCACAGAATTATTGGATTATTCATAAATTTCTTAACACACTATCATTGTGGTAAGAAGGATTTTTTCATTTGTGTTTTTTTTTTTTTTTGAATCAGAGTCTCACTCTGTTGCCCCAGCTGAGGTGTAGTGGCATGCTCACAACCACCTCAGCCTCAACCTGCTGGGCTTAGGTGATCCTTCTACCTCATCCTTTCAAGTAGCCACCACGCCTGGCTAATTTTTTTGTTTATTGTAGAGACGAGGTCTTGCCAAGTTGCCCAGGCTAGTCTTAGACTCTGCAATCCTCTCACCTCTACCTCCCAAAGTGCTGGGAGGGATTACAGGCATGAAACACAGAACCCAGTGAGATTTCTTTTAAAACAACAAAAAAAAACTTTGTATTTTAAAGTCCCTTTCTTTGAAAAGATTAGCTTTTCTAAGATATAAGAATATTGAAGTTCTGTTCATGTTTTATAGTAGTTAATTATCCCACAACGTAACTATCCAGAATTGCTAAGGAATCCTGTGATGTGGACCATTATACCCAACCTGTAACTAAACAGCCTGTCCTCTGTGAAAGGCACTCGGAGAGATGCACATAGCTGAATTAAGATACAAACCCTGTTTCAAAGAGGCTGTAGTCTAAATCAGTTTTTTTCTAACAAAAATTCCAAGGGACGGCCGGGCTCGGTGGCTTAGCCTGTAATCCCAGCGCTTTGGGAGGCCGAGGTGAGTGAATTGCCTGAGCCCGTGGGTTCGAGACCCACCTGGGCAACTTGGAGAGACCTCATCTCTACAATAAATCAAAAATTAGCCAGGCGTGATAGCGCATACCTGTAGTTCCAGCTACTTGGAAGGCTGAGGCTGAAGGATCACCGCAGCCCAGCAAGTTGAGGCTGCGGTGGCCGGGAACATGCCACTGCACTCCAACCTGGGTGACAGAGTGAGACTCCAATTAAAAAAAAAAAAAAGTCCAAGGGAATGGGGACATTTAAAAAGAATAATGGAGCTGTTTTGTTTGAGATAGGGTTGACTCCTGTTTGTCAGCCTCTCTTCCTCCTTTTCTGCATACCAAGTGGCAGGCCTTAAGGAGACTTCATAACACAGCTTGAGATCTAAGGGCTCCTTTTCCCTGTCTTTGTGTAATGTTTATCAGTGTCCTTCACAGTCATTTGGGAAAGATTTATGTTGAGTTTAAGAGTCTTGTAAGCTGATTTTTCTACATTCTTCTGTGAGCATTGAGCTTATAGAAATGATGTTGTATACATTTAGACCATCATTATAGGTAATAGTAATTCTGTATATATTTATTTATTCCTCCCATCTTAGGCAGATAGAGCATAACAGCAGTTCTTGGGTCTATTTTCAGTTATTACTTTTTGCCAGCTTTTATAGCAAGACTGTTTTTGATTACTGCCCAGTTTTGCCCTTAGCCATTTTATATCAGAGGTTCATTACTGATTCTTTGAAGTCACCAAAGAGAGAGCTACATTGATTATGCTTATTACACAATATTCTAAAGCATTAGTAAATTCAGCTAGTGACCCTTACATATTAGCCTAGATTTTGACAAGGCCACACTATAGAAGTTCCAGTTAGCCAACACACTCAGGATAGCTCAGAAGTACTCAGTCTCAGAATTTTAGACCAAGTGGGATTTAAACAGGCTTTCTACAGACTCAACTCATAGAAAACATTGACAACCGACTGTCCTACTGTCACCTCAGGTTCCCTTTTAGGGAACCAGTCTTTAAACAGGTGCTGCAGAGCAGAATTGATCAGAATCCGAGGGTGAATGGATCTTAGCCTTCCTTCATATCTCTCTCTCTCTCTCTCTCTCTCTCTCTCTCTCTCTCTCTCTCTCTCTCTCTCTCGTGTGTGTGTGTGTGTGTGTGTGTGTGTGTCAGGGTCTCACTCTGTTGCCGTGACTGGAGTGGCATGATCATGACTTACCACAACCTTGAGCTCTTGGCCTTATCCTCCAATCTCAGCCTTCTGATTAGCTGAAACCACAGGCATGTGCTACCATACCTGGCTAATTTTTTATTTTTATGTTTTTGAGTTGGAGTGTCACTTCATCACCCAGGCTGGAGTGCAGTGGCACACTCACAGCCACCCCGGCGTCGACCTGCTGGGCTCTTGTGATCCTTCCACCTCAGCAGAAGTTCCAAGTGACTGGAACTACAGACATGCTCTGCCACACCCAGCTAATTTTTGATTTATTGTCGAGACAAGGTCTCGCCAAGTTGCCCAGTCTGGTTTTGAACCTGCAGGCTAAGGCAATCCACTTGCCTCGGCCTCCCAAAGTGCTGGTATTACAGAGTGAGCCAGCAAACCCAACCAGCTAATTTTTTTGTGTAGAGATGAGGTCTCACTGTGTTGCCCAGGCTGGTCTCAAACTCAGTGGCTCAAGCAATCCTCCCATCTTGGCCTCCCAAAGTGCTGGGATTATAGACCTGAGTCACCACACCCAGCCCCTTTACTTTTTTTCTAGGTAGACTATGATATATACCTATAGATAATGTGATCCCTTTATAAGCAGAAGTAATAATAATAACTACTATTATTGAGTTTTTGTTAAGTGTCATGTAAATACTTTACATGGAGCAACTTAATCATAGCAACACTGTGAAATAATTAACCCTAGCGTACAATTGAGAAAAATTGAGGTACAGAAGTCTCATTACTCCCTTAAAATCACATGGGCAGTTGGTATCAGAGTCAAAGTTGGAATCCAGGCCCCTTGGCTCCAGAACCTGTACCACTATTAATAGTAGTAAAGATAATACATGACGAATACCTCCTGTGTGTCAGGGGTTCTCCAGGACATCGTCATATTTCATTATCTCATAACGCCTTCAAATAACATGTGCCATTTCTCAACTAGAATATTTCTTTTTTCCCTTCTTTAGTTCTGGCCTGAGCCTTGAAGATTCAAAGAAATTGACAGCTTCTCCCAGTGATCCCAAAGTAAAGAAAACCCCAGCTGAGCAACCAAAAGCCATGCTGTCTTCAGAGGTCGCTCCTATCAGAATAGTCCCAGTAGTCCCCCAGTCAGAGTATAAAGAAGAAACACCGCAAATGTCGTCACCAGACAAAAAAGAAGAACACGAAAGCCAAGACGAGGTGCAGCCTAGCTTCTCCACATCCACAGAGCCCCTCCTTTCCTCAACTAGCAGCACACAGGAGCTTAGCAGTGCTCTTCCCGTCACATGCCCAAAGGATGAGGATCTGTTGGAGCAGAAGTCAGTTGCCTCTATTGAACAGGAATCTGAAAAAGAGAATCATCTCACTATAGCTTCTAAGTGTAACAAAAATGAAAGCCAAGAATCTTTAGTTATGTCCCCAAGCAAATCCAAGAGTCCTGGGATAGAAAAGCCAATAATAAAGCCCATAGCAGAAGCAAGCCCACAGGAGACCCCTATGAAAGAACCTCCAGCAACTCCTGTTGATCAGAGCCCTGAAAGCCTCAAGAGGAAATCTCTCACCCAAGAAGAGACCCCTGTGAGTTGGGAGAAAAGGCCTCGTGTCACTGAGAATCGCCAGCACCAGCAGCCATTTCAGGTCTCGCCACAGCCCTTTCTCAGTAGAGGGGACAGGGTCCAGGTGCGAAAAGTACCACCTCTCAAGGTAAGGGAGTGGGGAGAGTCAAAACCGGAGGATGGTCTAAGCACTATGTTTTTGGTCATATCTACTAAATTTCAAGTAATTTTTGGTATTTCTCAGTTGCATATATTTGATAAGCATGTAACTGTGGTCTTATACAGATAAAAGTACTGACAAACAGGCATTTAGAACTGCATTTCTATAGGTCTTTCTTGATGTTTGAATAAGGAACATACCTGGGTATCTAATGTAAATTACCCTCATGCTCACTACTGTTGTAACTACACATTCACAACCAGAAAATTTTTCACTTTCCTAATACTGAGAGCGGGTGAAAATAAAAAAATCTGAAGCTAGTTGCCACAAACTTCTGTCATTCAGCACAAGTGAAATGGTCATTTCTAAATTGTCACCTTTTTCACAATACAGCTGAAAGTTGCAGCCTTCCTTCACCCCTCCCTCCTCCCATTTTAGGGACACCTTCTGACTAGCATTCTGTACTTTGTGTTTTTATTCGGATTATGAACTCAAAAAGACAGTCTTCCACAGTGAGGTAAATTCATGGCAGTGGCAACCAGGAACAGAATTTGGTATGATGTAAATTCATGTCAGTGGTCGCAAATGAATTAAGACAGTTATGGAAGTTATTGTCTTATATGACAAAATAAGTATGAGACTAAGCTTGAGGGGGCCACTGGTATGAACAAAAGAGCCTATGTTTGTACCAAGAGCCATGGTACTTGAGTATACCCTGGCTCTTTTCATGTTACTGTAACTGATTTGATGTTCTGTGAGTCTGAAACTACCTTCAGCTCCCTCCTACTAAAGGAAATATGTGTGGCTGTACTGTGTTACCACTGGTTAGTTGAGGAACTTTAGTAAGATGGAATAGCCTTGCTAAGCTCCATTGTCTGGCATATGTCATTAACTTCTGTTTAGCCTTATATTGCTGCATGTCAAATCTTTCCTTTTCCTCTAGACAGTGCCTCTGTCTTAGTATAGAAAGCCCTTTAAAACACAAACATCTTTTTACTCTTGATCTGAAGGGTTTATTAATACTTGGACTTGTGCTTACTAGCAGCTTGGAGTTCATTCATTTACTATATAGTATTTCTTTATTAGTACTTTTTTATGACTAGGGTCTATTAATACTGTTGTGCCTAACAAGATCCCAGGCATCTGAGTATTACTCATTCACATCAGAATATAAATAGAAAAATAAGCCCAATAAAAATACTCTTCCCCCTTTTTTATTCATCTTTGATGAGCCAAAATTAGTTTCATCAGGAAATACTCCTTGGAACTATTCACTTACTAGAACTTGGCCCATTTCATGCACTACTTGGCTTCTCTCTCTCATTGTACTTCCT
The DNA here is from genome assembly GCA_027257055.1 of Cephalopachus bancanus. Lineage (NCBI taxonomy): Eukaryota > Metazoa > Chordata > Mammalia > Primates > Tarsiidae > Cephalopachus > Cephalopachus bancanus. Next base: position 16,358,803 of record JAPVLO010000046.1, on the reverse strand, counting down.
ACTCTTGAATTTATGCCTTTTTAATTTTAAGATTTGTAGTTTTAGCACTTAGGAATCTGTGGGGCTTTTCTTTAAAAAAATTTTTTCCTACCGTTTATACATACTGTCTTGCTTTGCCAGAGCTACTGATTTTTATTATAATCACTTTTATTATTCTTATAAAAAATACTGGCAGGGCATGCTGGCTCAGCCTGTAATCCCAGCACTTTGGGAGGCCGAGGCCAGAGGATTGCCTGAGCCCTGGGGATTCAAGACCAGCCTGGGCAACTTGGTGAGACCTCGTCTCTATAATAAATAAAAAAATAAGCCAGGCATGGTAACACGCACCTATAGTTCCAGCTACTTGGAAGGCTGAGGTGGAAGGATTGCCTAAGCCCAGGAAGTCAGGGCTGCAGAGCGTGCCACTGCACTCCAGCTCAAAAAAAAAACAAAAACAAACTAGAAACTTTTCTTTAATAAATGTCAATTAGAGCTTATCCTTAGACCTGAGAACTGAGTTACAGCTTAGGTTTTGCTGTAAATGACGCCAAGACACATCATTTCTATTTCCTCATCTATTAACAGGCTGGGTTAGATCATTCTGTTTGCCTCCTGCAAATCCAGAGAGACTCTACACACTGAAAACTTAAATCCACTGTGACCAAGTTAATATAATTTTACTTTTTTTTTTTTAATTTCTTCTCACTCTTTATCCCTTCCAAAAAAGACTTCATTAGAAGTTGCTGTAGTAACTCACTTACCTTAGACCCTATCTCAGATCCCACTTTCTTAGACAAAACTTAATGTAATTTATAACAGAACAAAACCTTTTGTGTGTGTGTGAGTTGGAGTCTCTATCCCTCAGGCTGGAGTGCAGTGGCACACTCACTGCCACCCCAGCGTCAACCTGCTGGGGCTCTGGCGATCCTTCTGCCTCAGTCTTCCAATAGCCGGAACTAGCAAAACCTTTTAAACAAAAAAAAATTTTATTTCTTGAATTGGGGTCTTACTCTGTCACCTAGGCTGGAGTACAGTGGCACAATCATGGCTTATCGTAGCCTTGACCTCCTGGGCTGTAGTAACTAAGCTATAACATTTGTACTAAGTTTCATCCTCCCAAGTACCTGGGTTATAGGCACATGCCACCATGCTTGGTTACTTTTTTTTTTTTGAGTTGGAGTCTCATTCTGTGGCCCAGACTGGAGGGCAGTGGCATGCTCAGGTCCACAGCAGCCTCAACCTGCTGCGCTCAGGTGATCCTTCTGCCTCAGCCTTCCAGGCCACCACGCCTGACTAATTTTCTTATTTACTGTAGAGATGAGGTCTTGCCAAGTTGCCCAGGCTGATCTCGAAACCATGAGCTAGGCAGTCCTCTCACCTCGGCCTCCCAAAGTGCTGGGATTATAGGCATGAGCCACAGTGCCCAGCTAATTTTTAAAATTTTTTGTAGCGACAAGGTATTGCTGTGTTGTCTAGGTTGGTCTTGAACTCCTGGGCTCAGGCAATTTTCTCACCTTAGCCTCCCAATGTGCTAGGATTACAGGCATGAGCCACCACACCTGGCATAACAAAATTTAAGTAGAAAACAAAATTTGAAATTTAGTACAAATGTTATAGCTTGGTTGCATACATATATATACAAAAATTATATACACACATGTGCACATTCCTCTATATCTGCAGGCAGACTATATAACTGGATATAAAATAACACAATGTTTTACTGCATCCTGAGATTCAACTAACCACCTATTGAAAATATTCAGAAAAGATGGCAGGGCATGATGAAATCCCACCACTTTGGGAGGTCAAGGTGGGAGTTTGAGACAAGCCTGGGCAACATAGTGAAACATCTTCTCTACAAAAAATTAACTGGACGTGGTGGCATGTGCCTATAGTCTCAGTTACTCAGAGAGGCTGAGTGGAAGAATCGCCTGAGCTCTGAAGGTTGAGTCTGTATCAAGGCTGAACTGTGATGGTTCCACTGCACTCCAGCCTGGGTGACAGTGAGACCCCCAACTCAAAAAGAAAAGATCAAGAAAATAAAAAAGAAAAAGGATAAAAACATAAGACAACAGTAAGAAACATACGAATGAAATTATAATATAACAACTACAAGCCGGGCTTGGTGGCTCAGCCTGTAATCCCGTGCCTTGGGAGGCTGAGGTGAGTGGATTGCCTGAGCCCACGAGTTCGAGACCCGCCTGGGCAACTTGGCGAGACCTCATCTCTACAATAAATCAAAAAATTAGCCAGGTGTGATAGCGCGTACCTGTAGTTCCAGCTTCTTGGAGGGCTGAGGCAGAAGGATCGCCAGAGCCCAGCAGGTTGAGGCTGTGGTGGCCTGGAGCGGCCACTGCATTCCAGTCTGGGTGACAGAGTGAGATTCCAACTCAAAAAATAAATAAATAAATAAGCCAACTACATAGCATTTACATTATGTTAGGTATTATAAGTAACCTAGAGATGATTTAAAGTATTCAGGAGGTTATATTTGAATACTGTACTATTTTAAATAAGAGACTTGAGCAGCATTCTCAGATTTTGGTGTCTTTGGGGGTCCTGGAATCAGTTCTCTATAGATACTAAGGGACGGCTGTACATTTAAAAAGAAAATAATGTATTCCTGCTTCCCAGGATAGAGCTTTGCAGAAAGTTAAATTGTTATCACTGCTTAGCCAATTTTGAGTGGTTTTGTACTTTGAAGGTATGCTTTATTCTGCATAATTAGGTAATAGGGCTATTTACATAAATAACTGAAAGTTATTTTAAAGTATTAACACTTTTTATTTTAACTACTTTTGATGGTTGTTCTTATTTGATTTCAACATGTGTTATCTGTGATTTTCAGTCATTACGCTACATAGCATGTTATGCTATATATAGTGTTAATCTCAAGAGTATTCTTATATAAGATTTTTTGTCCCTATATAAAATTTCCCTAAACAGTTTTCTTATATTTGACTGTTTAGTTTTATCTTTATTTTTTTTTTTTTCATTTTTCTCCTGCAGACTCTTTCAGATGATATTAATAAGGGACAATAATTGCTTCTTTCTTACTGTGGGGCAGCTTCCGAAATACTATGTGTTGAGTAAATATCCTATCTAGGCTTGTTAGAATTGGATATAAAATAGATTCAGCATCTCTTAGAGAGATTAAGTAAATATTATGGACTTTGTGATATCTGTTACAAAATCCCAAGGCTCTAACTTCTGAATTACAAAGTATCAACTTTTCAGGGCTACTGACCTTTTGAGAAATGGATATTACAAATAATAAAAAATTGCTAGTGACTTTTTAATTTTGGGGGGCGGAGGGTGGTAGACAGGGTCTCACCCAGTCTGGAGTATAGTGGTCTTATCATGGCTCACTGCAGCCTCAACCTCCTGGGCTCAGGCAGTCCTCACACCTCAGCTTGCTAAGTAACTGGGTGTATAGGTGCACAACACCACGCCTGGCTAATTTTTTTTTTTTTTGGTAGAGATGGAGTCTATGTTACCTAGGCTGGTCTTGAACTCCTGAGCTCAGGCAATCCTCCTGCCCTGGCCTTCCAAAGTGCTGAAATTACAGGCATGAGCCACCACACCCAGCCCTTTTTTATTCTTAATTTAAAGATATGCAGAAAGATTACATGCATTTCCTTTGAGCTTACTGGCTTAATTTTTTTTTAATTAAATGCTTTAGAGCACTTGTACCAGTTATTTGCTCCTTTAAACTCAGCCAACTACTAGAAGAGTCCACATCTTGATGCATTATAATGAACTCTACTAGCTTTCAAAGTATCATTTTGAACTGGAGGCAGATTTGTTTCAGACATGCTTTCTGAAAATCATGGTTTCAAACCTGATATAGTCATCAAAATCTCACAAGTAGTTTTTTAGAAATACATCTTGTCCTAGTGGTTCTGATTTGTAAATTTAGTTTAGGCTCCAGAGACAAACTGGTATTACTGTCTCCAGGGTTGGACCTCTCAGCTATAGACCTTCCATGTTTCTCACACGTGCTGTAGTGTTTATCTGTTATAAAAATGTAGGGGCTAATGTGCTTGTGTTATTCTTATCAATGAAAATTGAGCTCTGTTGTTTCACCCCTCTGCTTCTTTCAGATCCCGGTCTCCAGAATCTCCCCCATGCCGTTTCATCCATCGCAGGTCTCTCCCAGGGCTCGTTTTCCAATCTCCATCACTAGTCCTAACAGAACAGGAGCCAGAACTCTTGCAGACATCAAAGCAAAAGCCCAGCTGGTCAAAGCACAGAGGGCAGCAGCCGCTGCCGCTGCCGCAGCTGCTGCAGCCGCCTCAGTTGGAGGGACCATTCCAGGACCTGGCCCAGGGGGTGGACAAGGTCCAGGGGAGGGTGGTGAAGGGAAGACTGCCAGAGGAGGCAGTCCAGGCTCAGACAGAGTCAGTGAAACTGGAAAGCGCCTCACACTGGAACTGGCAGGAACTGGAAGCAGGGGAGGTACGGGAGAGCTTTTATCCTGTGGTCCAGAGACTCAGCCCCAACCTGAGACCAGGACCACCCCCGGCCAGCCTCATAGTGTCTCTGGAGCACAACTACAGCAAACCTCCTCAGTGCCTCCAGCACCTGCTGTCGGTGGAGCATGCACAAGTGTCCCATCATCAGCCCACATAAAGAAATTGGAGAATGAAAAACTGAACCCCTCCAGAGCAGCAGCCACGGTGGCCTCCCTTAACCACCTACAAGGACCCAGTAGTTGCAGGCAGGAGAAAGCACCTTCTCCTCCAACAGGTCCTGCTCTAATCTCAGGTGCCTCACCTGTTCATTTTGCAGCTGATGGCACAGTAGAGCCCAAAGCAGGCTCTAGAAAGAATACACCAAACTCTTCAGCCTCAGCAAAGACAGATGTTGGCATGCCAGTGGCTGTGATTCCCTCCCCTTTAACATCTTTAATGACAACAGCCACTTTAGAAAAGCTTCCTGTCCCCCAGGTTAGTGTAACCACAGCATCTTCTAGCCTTAAAATCCCAGGAACTCCTATAAATATGAATGGGCCCACTTTAAGACCAAGCTCTAGTATCCCTGCTAATAATCCTTTAGTTACTCAGCTGCTCCAGGGCAAAGATGTGCCCATGGAGCAAATTCTGCCTAAACCTCTCACCAAAGTTGAAATGAAAACTGTCCCACTGACTACAAAAGAAGAAAGGGGCCTGGGAGCACCCATGGGTACCAGTACAGCAGAAAATAGCACCAGAGAGGAAGTTCATGAGAGACAGTCCTATCCAGCTTCACAACAGCAGCTGGGCAAGACCTTGCAGAGTAAGCAGCTCCCCCAGGTTCCAAGGCCCCTTCAGCTCTTTTCAGCTAAGGAGCTGAGAGACTCCAGCATTGACACACACCAGTACCAAGAAGGTCTAAGTAAAGCAACCCAAGAGCAGATCCTTCAGTCTCTCATCCAGAGGGTTCGGAGTCAGCATCTTCTCTCAGCCATGCCACCCTCCCAGTTCAACTTCGCTCACTCAGGTTTCCAGTTGGAAGACATCTCCACGAGCCAGAGGTTCATGCTGGGTTTTGCTGGCAGAAGGACATCCAAGCCTGCAATGGCAGGTCACTACTTACTTAATATTTCCACCTATGGCCGGGGCTCGGAGAGCTTTAGGAGGACCCATTCTGTCAACCCTGAAGACCGTTTTTGTCTAAGTAGCTGCAGTGAATCCTTGAAAATAGGATATACAGACTGTAAAAACGCAACAGGCGATAGTAGCAGCAGTAAAGAAGATGATACTGATGAGGAAAGTACTGGTGATGAGCAGGAATCTATCATGGTCAAGGAGGAGCCCCAAGTTTCCCAGAGTTCTCGCAAGTGTGACTCAAGTTCAGGACCTCACAACAGGGAAACTCTCACCACCAGTGATTGCTTAGCTAACAAGAATGTGAAGGCTGAGACACCAGTGAATGAGCAGACCACTTTAAGCAAGGAGAATTACCTGTTCACTAGAGGCCAAACATTTGATGAAAAGACGCTAGCCAGAGATTTAATTCAGGCAGCACAGAAGCAAATGGCTCATGCAGTGAGAGGTAAGACAAGGTGTAGCAGCCCTGAGCTTTTCAATTCTACTGGCCCTCCTTTACCTACAGACAGCCCCACCCGTCAACCTCTACTCCTTCCTCCTCTGCAAACCCCAAAGTTGTATGGAAGCCCCACACAGATAGGTCCAAGCTACAGGGGCATGATCAATGTCTCCACCTCATCTGACATGGACCATAACTCTGCTGTACCGGGTAGCCAGGTATCTAGCAACATAGGTGATGTCATGTCCTTTTCAGTGACTGTCACTACCATCCCTGCTAGTCAAGCTATGAATCCCAGCAGCCATGGCCAAACCATTCCCGTTCAGGCCTTTCCTGAGGAGAACAGCATAGAGGACACACCTTCGAAATGCTATTGCCGATTGAAAGCCATGATCATGTGCAAAGGATGTGGAGCTTTCTGCCATGATGATTGCATTGGCCCCTCTAAACTGTGCGTCTCATGTCTTGTCGTTCGGTAATGAGACTAGAAAGAGACATGCTGTAAACGGGGGAAAAGGAAGGGTTGACCAGATATGGGTTGGTTTTTTTGTTGTTGTTGGGTTTTTTTTTTGCGTCCTTTGGAATCACAGAAATAAGTTTCAGTTGTCTTAAGAGACAAATGTTACTTAATCAGGAATAAAGAGTACAGATCTTTTACATTTAGAGGAAGAGCACCTTGTATAGTAAGTCTAAGTCAAGCAAGACTTTGTGAATTTGTGACAAGTTTGCACTTACAAAATCATGTAAATATGTCACATTTTGTTTAACATTATTTTTCCAAGTGTTTAGGTAATAATGTATTACTTTAAATTCAAATTTATGCTTCATTTCGTGTGAATCTAGAAAAGCTTAGTGGCATGCATGGTGAAAGAAAGCTGTCTCCCTTCTGACCTTTCCTGAGAGACTAGGAAAAGTGAAGGAATGGTCCAAAGAACTGACCATTCATGCTGATTATGTCTTGCCAGTCTGGCTGCAGATTATTTAGCCTTGGCAAGATTTGGGTTCAAGGTTTTCTTCGTTTTTTTACTTTAGATGGAACCTTCCTAAGTTGAAGTTTTGGTGAAGTACTCATTTCACAGGTAGTGGTTCAGACTCTGAAAGCTCTGACTTGGTTCTTGGCTTCCGTGAACCAGTACTATTGCCAGGTAGGTACTCTGCCTGCCCTTTGGAGATCCCTGCTGTTTCTCAATCTCATCCCCTGCCCTGAAACAGCAAATGTGGCTTGTGACGCGAGTGCCTCTCTCTGCCCCTCTGCCCCACATGTTTTTATAGCCTATGCAGGGCAACAATTCCAGCAAAAATATCCCCATACTTATTCATGGGAACTAACAGTTTTGAAATACTAATATGAAATGAATGGAAAAGTGTTTAATGATAAGGTGATTTGGGCTCTGTCTTGTTGGGCAAGTGAAATCCAGCTGCAGAAACCGTTAAGTTTAATGTAAAAGCATTGGAAAACAGTTTTAACACTAGAAACAAGGTAGCTTCTCTTTTCCTCTTCTGCCAGTTCCTTTCCTAGTGCTGCATACATAGTTAACTGTCATCAAAGGTAGAAAAGTTCTACAGCACATTTGCTCATTCTGTTCAACCTGTTTTGACTTCTAGGCATCTGAAGAGGATGACCTAATCTTATTATATCTTACTTTGCACACATAGTACAAAACACTTTTCCTGTTTTAGAAAATACGTCCCCCATTTTATATTACTGCTATCTATGCACTAGAAATTTCTAATGTAAAGGGTCTTCAGTGAATGACTAAAGGATCGTCTGGAAAAGAAGAAAAATTAACTCCAAAGTTTTATTGTTTGTTTTTGTTTATTTTGTTTGTTTGCTTTTTCCATTTTGGTTTTTAATTTCTTCTCTAGCAACAGAAGATTTTTTGAGTACATAATATTTAGGTCATGGCTAAAGAACATTAAGATAAACCTATAGTTTTCCAGAATTTGGTATTAAATTGAAGTGTCAATTTGCATCATTTGCATATTGATTTCAAGTCTCCTCATTTGAAATGTGTAAAGTAAAAATATTAGTGCAACATACTAGTTAGTTGTATTTGTCCTTAATATTCAGGATGTGATATTTACAAAATGCAGAACTGTCTAAACTTCTTAATTAAATCACATTCCAGTTTAGAAGAAAATAGGCAATAATAATCTCTGTTTTGCCCCCATTCTGCTACCCACCCCCCACCCCCCTCCAGCCTCTGCATCAGACACTCTTTTATGCTTTCCCATAGTCTCTGCTCCAAACACCATAACTCACTTCACTACTCTTCATTTTTCATTTCTGGCTTTTTTGTGGCCCAAGGCAAATAGAGGATGAATATCTGTGTTTCAGTTTCAGCCAAGGTGATAAGATGTCCTTCCATTTTCCCCTTTTCTTCTAGCACACACACAACTAGAGATAAGCCAGAGATAAGAAGTAAGTTTTCTAGCCGGGCGTGGTAGCGTGCGCCTGTAATTCCAGCTACTTGGAAGGCTGAGGCGGAAGGATCGCCGGAGTCCAGCAGGTCGAGGCTGCGGTGGCCGGGAGCGGCCACTGCACTCCAGTCTGGGCAACTGAGTGAGACTCCAACTCAAAAAAAAAAGAAGTAAGTTTTCGAGCGAAGAACAAGTAGGAAACAGAGACTATGGTTGTGATCCCAAACTTACAGTACCCTGAGTACTCCAAAGGAGGTCTAGGTTTAAAAAGACCTCTTGTGGACAGAACTTCGCTCTGTGCCCAGCCCCTTCTCTTTTTATCTTAGTGCCAGGGTGAGGGTTGGTCTGTGTGCTGAAAGAGGTCGAGTATTTTAGAATTGACCCCATGCTAAATGTCAGTTAAGCGTTTGGGTTGATGAAGGTGATTTTTTCTGATTTACTCCTTTGCTGTCAAAAATGTTTCTTATGGTTCCCTTAATCTGATGATGAACAGCGTAACCAGAACGAAAGGTATCGGGATTTTCAAGTCCATGTAGAGAGCAAACCATATTGTGCCTCTTCATCTTGACCCAGGCTCTTATTCACCAGATTCTCTTAACAGATAATACTAAGCTAAATATTTGCATTTAGCGGTACTCCTAAAACTAAACTTGCCAACTGGATACACTGCCTCAATCTTGACCAAATGAGAGAGATAAAAGTGAAATTCTCCTAGGTGGGTAGTAATTTAAATACTGATCTATCATTTTGTTTCAAAGCAATGATTTCAAGTAGAAAGCCATTTATCTTATAAGCTGAACAGAAAAAAAGTGTGGTCTGGTGTTTTAGAAAATGCAGTAGTAGAAACAGGAAGACCTTTAAATTATTTCATTATGATGCTCCAACAGCACCTTTAAAGCAGTTTTTATCTTAGCTTTAGAGTTGTTTTACCTTTCAGTTCAGTGTGGAATTTTTTTTTTTTGAGTTGGAGTCTCACTCCATCGCCCAGGCTGGAGTGCAGTAGCATGCTTACAGCCACACGCCTGCTGGGCTCAGGAGATCCTTCCGCCTTAGCCTTCCAAGTAGCCGGAACTACAGGCTTGCACTACCACACCCAGCTAATTTTTTGATTTACTGTATAGATGAGGTCTCACCAAGTTGCCCAGGCTGTTCTCAACCCCGTGGGTTCAGGCAATCCCCTCACCTTGGCCTCCCAAAGTGCTGAGATTATAGGTGTGAGCCACTGTGCCTGGCCCAGTCTGGAATGTTTTAATAAGTGCTGATCTTATCCTTTGAGTGTGACCTGGCATTATTTCCATTGACTAGTCAGAATTATGTCTGATGCACATGCCTCCAGCATACTCTCTAACCTTCAGGCAGGTCACCTCAGGAAATAGCATTAATAATATGTCATCTCAGTCTTAGTTATAAATATTCTAAGTTGCCTAGTAAAGAAGTCTCCCTGAATCCTAAAGAAGCTTGGTTAGCCCGGCGCAGTGGCTCACGCCTGTAATCCCAGGATTTTGGGAGGTGGAGACAAGAGGATTACCTGAGTCCAGAGGTTTGAGACCAGCCTGGGCAACATGATGAGACCTCATCTCAACAATAAATAAATAAATAAATAAATAGCTGGGCTTGGTGGTGCATGCCTATAGTTCAGGCTACTTGAAAGGATGAAGCGGAAGGATCACCTGAGCCTAGCAGGTCTGGGCTGCAGTGGGTGTGAGCTGCTCCACTGCACTCCAGGCTGGGCGACAAAGTGAGACTCTGACTCAAAAAAACAAAAATAAAAAAAGAGGCTTGGTTAATTAAAATTCTCCATCCTATTAAACAGTAAAGCCAAATAACCTGGAGTTGTTTGTCCTGGTTTTTCTACTCTATAACCCCTATGCACAAGTTGCTGAAGCTATCTGTGGTATTCCATGGAACATTTCTAAGAATAAGAGCTGGCCAATGGGAAATTTTTCTTGGGGTAGGGGACAGCATACTTAACATAGGTTGCAAAGGCACATAGATATTCATATTTTAGAGCTTATCTCAGATTTAAATAAATAGCCAAAGTAAGATCTCATTGCCTTCCAGGTGAAGGTGCACAGTCATACATATTAAAGACCTGCCAGTTACCATTCTGTTGCTTATTGCCTTTCTCCACCTTAGGGATCCTTAAAGAACTCTCTGGTGAAATGATTTGTTACATTGAGGGGGTTCTTCTCTGGTCATTACACTGCTATTTATTTCTAGAACTCACTCTCGGCCAGCATTGTTTTTCTCTTTGACCTAGAGGTTTCACATCATAGCAAGGGGAAAAGTTTCCTCATTGCATTACAACAGTGTGCTAAGTAAAAATCTTGGTCAAGGGTAGTTTTCAACTCAATTTATAGAACAGTCCAAAGAGACTTTGAGAAACATGATGATAGGCAGGAACCTTTCCTACCATGTTTCAATACCTACATACCTATTGAAAGAGAACAGTAGGTAAACATCTCCTAAAGTTGAAGCAATAGCTTCATAGATTCTTGGTTACTTTATTTTTTTTAATGCTTTACATTTGATACAACTATTAAAGATCAATTTTAAAAATAGCTTTCCAGTAATATATTTTAAGTAATATATATTTTAATATCTATGTAAAAAGTGACAGTGGAAGACTGAATTTCTCATATATGGTATGTTTAATGTAGGACCTCACTGTTAAGGCACAGATTATTTCAAAGGAAATTACTCTAAAGATGCTCAGATTATTTCAAAAAAAAAATGCAATAAGGGGAATAGTTTTGGGGTTTATTTTTTATTTTAAAAGAAAATTTACTTATTTGCCACAAGCTATTTTTTTCCCTTCTGGCTATAAGGTTTGTACAGACTGGTTTGGTAAATGCTAAACTTTTGTGTCTTTATGCCTTTTTAAAGGAATTGTTAACATTGGAATTGAGGGTATGTACAGAGAAGTTGGTGTCAACACCATTTAAAAGTCATATTTTTTCACAAATATAGAAAAAAATCATTTTACATAAGAATTTTAAGTATTTGCAATAAATATATGTATATAGATTGTATGTATTCCTATATTCTTATTTTTCATTTTATTATTAAGTAAAAGATCATTAAAGGTGAAAATAAAAATCGTGGAGTTTTTGGTGAATCTTGAGGTCTGATGCACATCTGAGAGTGGCATGGGGAAGCGCCCTCCGCTGTTGCCTTATACTATGGGAAGGTACCACAGTTTGTATGGAAGAGAAAAAAATGAGAATTTGGTGATAAATCAGGCTAGTGTATTTCTTTTAAAACTTAAGTAAAAATGTGATTAAATTCTTCTCATTTGTCTGTCTCCATGTTTTTCCCCTTGATCTGTTCTGTCTCCTAGCCACCTAATGTTACTGTAAAAGGGAAGAAACACGGTACGGTCTCTTCTTTAATGTGCTGTTGTTTGCTTCTAAATCAAAGAATACTAAGGAATTAGCTCAGGGGAAAAATAGGTTTTCCTTTCTCCACAGTGGTTAATAATTCTTTAGCAGACATTAACTGCCACCACCTTCCAGGCCCTAGGAGTAATGTGAAGATATAATCTCTTAGAGCTAACAGAAAACTTTTTCAGTCTCCTGGTTCTTCTCTGAGATATTAGTTTTATAGCCAGCATCATGTCCTGCCTGACTGATATGGAGAGGTTGAAAAGCTAGGAGAGCCATGTGGAGAGAAACACCTGTGCCTTGATTAGGTTCTATTTCACTGGACTCTGGGATTTTTAACTCCCTGATGTCATGAAGAGCAGTTATGGAAATAAGGACTAAGCCAGATGTTAGGAGAGGTCAGTTGTCTACAGGCCCTTCCTTAGATTGCTGTCTACTCCAAGATAATTCATTTTGTAGCTGTAAATACTTGACTTTAGAATATGATTAGAGGGAGCAAAATGATGCCTAGATAGATGGTCTTTGAAAGGAGTGAATTATTTAAACAGTCTTTAAAATTAATAATATATAGATTCATTGATGACCTGAAAGAAAAATTATTAAGGTTAGATGTTCAAGAATATATTCATGACCCATGAAACAGCTTTTGTTGTGTTTCACTAGTTAGACATCCCCATAATTGTTCAGCCGTGGTTATTTTCACTGGAAAAAGAAGCATATTTTCAAAATTAATGTAAGGCTTTTTTTTTTGAGTTGGGGTCTCACTTTGTCGCCCAGGCTGGAGTGCAGTGGTATGCTCATGACTACTGCAGCCTCAACCTGCTGGGTTTAGGTAATCTTTCCGCCTCAGCCTTCCAAGTAGCTGGAACTACAGGTGCAGGCCACCACACTTGGCTAATTTTTTGTGATTTATTGTAGAGATGAGGTCTCATCAAGCTCCTCGGCTGGTCTTGAACCCCCGGACTTGGCAATCCATCACCTCAGTCTCCCAAACTGCTGGGATTACATACAGACTGAACCACCACGCCCAACCAGTAATGCTTCTTAAAAGGCAATATTCCTTTCCAAAAATTGAAATTTCAAACATCTGGGTTGCCCAAAGATGTTGGAGCTAATTAGCTGTCCAAGGGAACAACAGCACTCTAAACCTTAGCTGAAAATGTACTATTCCTAAAGGAAACTTTAAGTCTCAGGGAACATCTGCATCTTCATAATGTCCGTGTATAATAGGAAAGGAGGTAAAATAAATGTGTGCAAACTCATCTGTGATGAATATTTACAAAGACTGAATCCCCATTTCTAGTACATACTTATATAAATGGGCCTACCTCATGGGAAATAAAATTCATATTTGGTTGATGACATAGAGTTTAAAGATACATAGTCTGCACTTGAGAAAGCAACACACCAGAACACAGGACAGCTTCAACTTGGATTCCAAGTAAACTTTATTGACTACAGAGTTTTTGAAACATGTTCATTGCTTGTGACACTACTTGATCTCAACTGGTTTCAGAAGTCAAATTTTGCATAATGTTTGTAACTTTTTATGTACAAATCATGTTGCTCCCTAATTCACATATTTATTGATCACCTACTGTGTACTAAGTACTATTAAAGTGCTTTTTTATGCAAGGGTAAGCAAAATAGTCATGTGAGTTGCAAGAACATCTTCCTAAAGCAGTGCCCATGCAGCATGTTTCCAGTTCAGCGCTCAAGGAGTAATAAGCGCTACCTTCTTCCCAAGGCATATTGAAAGTTTCAGCGTAAATGAGTTAGGAAATAGAAGCATTTGTGGCACTGGGCAAAACATGAAGTGCGGAAAGCATTGATTGTCCCAAGATGGAGAAACAGGCAATGTGGAAGTGAAGGACCATATTAGTAAAATACCTCTTTTTGAGAATGAAATGAAATGGCCAGAGTGGTTTATAGAAATTTCAAGAAATCTGAGTAACATCTAAATTAGAGAAGCAGGCCAATAGCAATCCTTTCATTCATTCCGGTCAGTATTGTTCAGCTAATCCTTGCAAATGACAACTGGGTAAATGATGCAGCTTTTCTGTCACTGTTCAAATCAAAAAGAAGCTAAAGGGAATTTTTAAAAATATGATTTTCATCTAATATCTAGGTGATAAGGAACTATATCCCTTAATTTTGAGTTATTGTATCCAAGTTTTTCTCCATAATGGATAAAATTACTTTGGTGGTATTTTCTAATATTATAGCATTGACCTCTTTTTTTAATCTTAAATCACAGAACTTGAATTAACAAGGACTTCAGGACCTCCCTTTTCATCTTAGGGACCCCAAATCCTAATTTCTTTAAGAGTTTTTGGTTGGAAAGTTTAAAAGGATAAATCATTGTGTTTTGTCAGTGCTTACTCTTGAGTTTTCCTTACCTCGTCTTTAACCTGGATGATTGGATTTGAACTCAAAGTCTGAATGCCAGAATACTATATTCACACCTTTCAGTCAAGGAGGTGTTCAGTGTATGCGCCTTTGTAATGTAGTCTCAGCTCTGTGCAAGATCTAAGAGTTTGAGTGTCCTCTGTTTTGTCAGTATTTGGTTGCCTCTAGCAGAAGTTCGGCTTTTTTTCATGGAGGCTGTGCAGTCTGAACTCCAATGTAGCTTTCAGCATTAACTTGAAAGATAATTCGTGGGAGGAAGTCTCCTTATAACCAGAAAAGGCAAACAAAACCTGCAAAAGAGCCAGAGATGATCAACTGTGGAGATGGGCTGTGCCTAGATAGTGGGTCCTCCTGAAGAATAACTTCAAACTTGTTTTTCCTGGTTCTTCAAGACCCAAAAGAGCTCAAGGGAATCAAGTGTGTACTACACACACACACACACACTGATTTTCATCTTAAGTAAAACCTAGATGATGCCTTGGGGAGAAGAAGGATAAACCTGGAATTTGACTTTCAATGAATTTAAATAAACTTTAAGTTAAGTAGCTTATTCTTTTTGAGAAGAGGGAATTTTTCTTCTTTTTTTTAGAGTTTTGGGTTCACTTAACAATGTCGAATTGCCATGATTGTGATGTGGAGTTTGAGACAATTGGTGGGTTAAGAAATGTTTTTCTGTTGAACTGTGACAGCTTTAGGGTTTAGGATTGTGCAACTGTATCTGTTAAGTGAAGTGGCACTTGGCTTCCTAAACACTATATTAAAAGACCAACTTGAAGCCGGGCTCGGTGGCTCAGCCTGTAATCCGCACTTTGGGAGGCCGAGGTGAGTGGATTGCCTGAGCCCGTGGGTTCGAGACCCGTCTGGGCAACTTGGCGAGACCTCAGCTCTGCAATAAATCAAAAAATCAGCTGGATGTGGTAGCGTGTGCCTGTAATTCCAGCTACTCGGAAGGCCGGGGCGGAAGGATTGCCAGAGCCCAGCAGGTCTAGGCTGCGGTGGCCGGGAGTGGCCACTGCACTCCAGTCTGGGCGACAGAGTGAGACTCCAACTCAAAAAAATAAAAAAAAGACCGACTTGAGTCAACACAATTTTAAGTTCAATCAGATATCCTCTTTCCTAAATATCTAAAATTTAGCCCAATAAGAAAGCAGCACTTTAATGTTATCAAAATACCTGAAGATACTTTAGAACTATTTACACAAGCCTATCTCCTTCCCATGGAAAGTATAATACATGAAATTTTACGTGTTTTGGGTCAGTTCTTTAAAAAAAATCAGAGTCAGGCTCCCCCTTGGGTCCCCTCCCACTCTGGGAGCTTTTCTGTCCTCTCAATAAATCTGCTTTCTCAAAAAAAAAAAAAAAAAATCGTAGTCGTTTTCAGATATGTAGAGCTTGGAAATCAAGCTTTGGTGGACTTTGGCCCTCAAAGTCGGCAATTTTTCAGTTTAGGTTTTCAGGCAACAGCAGTTTGAAGACTTCTTCAGTAGTGACTCCAGTTTAACCTACATACAATCATTTACGATCATTTGCACAAGTTTTAAATTAATCAGATTAGAGTATTGGATTTGGTTACCCTTTTGTTAGGTAAGGAGATAGAGTCTAGGCTGGGAAGGACATGATAATCTATTCTCTGATAATAAAGTACTGATTAAAGACCAAGTGTGTTCTTGGAGGATTCACAAAATTTTCGGGTATCCATGAACGATCTAGAAAACATGACAAATGAAACTCTAGAAACAAAACTTTCAGCCATAAGTGCTTTGACCAGTTTTTTCAAACCCTATCTTAATCCAGTGATCTGCACTAAGCGATCTCACCAGCGCTAAGAGAAGTCAGAATGAAAGAAACAACCTTATGCTGGTCTAGTTCACTTAAAATCTCTGAGCTCATAGGCCTTAGCACTTTCACAAATAAACTGCCTTTTAGCTCCTTGTTTTCATCTTTATTCCTCACTTTTAGACTGTTCTTTTGTTGGTCTTATAAAAACTACCTTCAGAGTTGAATGTATAATATTTCTGCACATGGACAAACTGTATTTTAATGGCTCATGTTGAATAAAGGCATACAGTTTTACTTTAATGACTGTGCCTTTTATTTTCCAAAGAA
The DNA here is from genome assembly GCA_027257055.1 of Cephalopachus bancanus. NCBI lineage: Eukaryota > Metazoa > Chordata > Mammalia > Primates > Tarsiidae > Cephalopachus > Cephalopachus bancanus. The sequence goes on along the minus strand of JAPVLO010000046.1, from coordinate 16,342,472 downwards.
ACCAGACACCATGCTGGATGACTTACACCTGCTCATTGTCTGTTCCTCTGTGCCTGATTACACGACTGTCCCAGCATTCCGACTAAAGTTGGGTACTGGCCGGGCTGGGTGGCTCAACCTGTAATCCCAGCACTTTGGGAGGCCGAGGCGTATGCATTACCTGAGCCCACAGGTTCAAGACCAACCTGGGCAACTTGGCAAGACCGCATCTCTACAGTAAATCAAAAAATTAGCTGACTGTGGTAGCGCACACCTGTAGTTCTAGCTACATGGAAGGCTAAGGCAAAAAGATCACCGGAGCCCAGCAAGTCAGCTGGATGATTGTGAGTGTGCCACTGCACTCCAGCCTGGGTGACAGAATGAGACTCCCAACTCAAAAGTTGGGTACTATAACAAGTGCTAATCTCGCTGGTAAACATGAGATTACCAACCCTCTCAAAGGGGGTTTAAAACTCAACATGAGTCCGACAAAGTGTGTATCTTTTTATTTATTTTTGGGTTTTTGTTTGTTTGTTTTTTTTATTTTTTGAGTTGGAGTCTCACTCTGTCGCCCAGACTGGAGCGCAGTGGCCGCTCCCGGCCACCGCAGCCTCGACCTGCCGGGCTCCGGCGATCCTTCCGCCTCAGCCTTCCAAGTAGCCGGAATTACAGGCATGCGCTACCACGCCCGGCTGATTTTTTGATTTATTGTAGAGATGAGGTCTCGCCAAGTTGCCCAGGCATGTCTCAAACCCGCGGGCTCAGGCAATCCACTCACCTCAGCCTCCCAAAGGCACGGGATTACAGGCTGGAGCCACCGAGCCCAGAAAAAGGTTACAATTTGAAACAGCAATTGAAAAAATAATAGTAAAAATAAAAAGGAAACCCATACTACAAAGTTACAGTAATTAAAAAAAACAAAACTGCAGTAGTGGCTTAAAAAGACAAAATTGCTCAGAAATAACTCCTTGCATATATATGGTCAAATGACTTTCACTATGGATGCCAAGATCAGTCAACAGGAAAAGGACAGTCTTCAACAAATGGTGTTGGGAATACTTGATATCCACATGTAAAATAATGAAGTTGGATCCTTGCCTAATACCACATACAAAAATTAATTCAAAGGGGAAAAAAATTATGAAGCTTAGAATAAACTGGGAAAAGCTTTGTATTGGATTTGACAACGATATTTTGAATATAAAGCCAAAAGGATGACCAGCAAAAGAAAAATAAACAATTTTTAAATTGTGCATCAAAGGAAATTATCACAGTAAAGAAGCAAACCCAAATAATCAGAGAATATATTTGAAAATCATCTGATAAATTTTCATTAAAGCGCTATAGCTCAAAGCAAAAATAGGCAAAGGACTTGAATTGCACAAAGAACCTTGCGCATTGCTAGTGGGAATGTTAAATTGTGTGACTTATGGATAACAGTATGGTGGTTCTTCAAAAAATTAAAATTCTAGCCGGGCTCGGTGACTCAGCCTGTAATCCCGCACCTTTGGGAGGCTGAGGTGAGTGAATTGCCTGAGCCCGCGGGTTCGAGACCCGCCTGGGCAGCGAGACCTCATCTCTACAATAAATCAAAAAATCAGCTGGGCGTGGTGGCGCATGCCTGTAATTCCGGCTACTCGGAAGGCTGAGGCGGAAGGATTGCCGGAGCCCAGCAGGTAGAAGCTGCGGTGGCCGGGAGCAGCCACTGCACTCCAGTCTGGGCGACAGAGTGAGACTCCACCTCAAAAAAAAAAAAAAAAAAAAATTAAAATTCTATGGTCCAACAATTCCACTTCTGGGTGTATACCCAAAAGCAGTGAAGGCAGAGATGAACAGATTTGTACGCCAGTGTTCATGGCACTATTTAAATAGCTGTAAGGTGAAAGCAACTCTTATATTCATTGACAGATGAATGGGTAAACAAATGTAGTATATATGTACAATGGAATGTTATTCAGTCTTAAAAAGTAAGGAGATTTTGACACATGATATAATGGATAAACCTTGAAGACAATATGCTAAGTGAAATAAGATACAAAAGGACAAGCACTGTATGATTCCACTTAAGTGAAATACCTAGAGTAGTCAAATTCTTAGAAAGAATAATGGTTATCGGGGCTGGAGGGGTAGGGAAAGAATCGGGGAGTTAATGTTTAATGAGTACAGACCTTATGTTGGGAGAGATGAAAAAAGTCTGGATGGAGGTGATAGTTGCACTACATTGTGAGTGTACCTAATGCCACTGTACACTTAAAAATGGTTCTCAACGCCGGGCTCGGTGGTTCAGCCTGTAATCCTGCGCCTTTGGGAGGCTGTGGTGAGTGGATTGCCTGAGCCCGAGGGTTCGAGACCCGCCTGGGCAGCGAGACCTTATCTCTACAATAAGTCAAAATCAGCCGGGCGTGGTAGCGCGTGCCTGTAGTTCCAGCTACTTGGAAGGCTGAGGCAGAAAGATCGCCGGAGCCCAGCAGGCCGAGGCTGTGGTGGCTGGGTGACAGACTGAGACTCCAACTCAAAATAAATAAATAAGTAAATGGGTTTTGTTTAAGGAAGTAAAGGACATAGGGTCCACCTGTAGAATTAATAATGCTAGAAGCAGCCATGTATCGTTGAAGGGATCCAAGACTCTTGGAGGCCACTCTGTGTGATGACCAGGAAAAGTGTCATCGGACCTAAGAAGCTGCAGCTGAGAATGGAAGCAGCCACAATGACTAGTACAGCCAGGAACCCAGCATATGGGATTGGACTTAAAAATGAAGATACAGATTACCAGGATATCATAGGAATTGATGACAACAGAGAGCAAGCATCTTTTTTTTTTTTGAGTTGGACTCTCACTCCGTCGCCAGGCTACACTTACAGCCACCGCAGTGTCCACCTGCTGGGCTCCAGCAATCCTTCCGCCTCAGCCTTGTAAATAGCCAGAACCACAGGCGCACACTACTTTTTGATTTATTGTAGAGATGAGGTCTTGCCAGCTTGCCCAGGCTGGTCTCAAATCCCTGGACTCAGGAGTCCTCTTGCCTCGGCCTCTCAAAGTGCTGGGATTACAGGCTTGAGCCACTACACCCGGCTCCAGCTGATTTTTGACAGAGGTGCAAAAGCAATCCAATGACTGAAGGATAGTCTTTTTTCTTTTTTTTTTTGAGTCGGAGTCTCACTGTCACCTAAGCTGGAGTACAGTGGCATGCTCACAGCCACCGCGGCCTCAACCTGCTGGACTCGTGATCCTTCCGCCTCAGCCTTCCAAATAGCTAGAACCACAGGCATGAGCCATCATGCTTGGCTAATTTTTTGATTAATTCTAGAGACGAGGTCTTGCCATGTTGCTCAGGCTGGTCTTGAACCCCTGAGCTCATGCAATCCTCTCACCGCCACCTCCCAAAGTGCAGCATTTAGTATTTCGTATGAAGTCTGGTGTTACCTGTCCTGTGTCAGACTGAGGCAGTTCTGTTCTATTGCCTGAGAGTTTTGTTGTTTTTTTAATCAGGAAGGGATGCTGGCTTTTGTCAACTGCTTTTTTCTGCATCTATGAACATGATATGGGTTGACTTTTTCAGTTTGCTAATATGATGTATTACGTTGATTGACTTCAAAATATTAAACCAACTTTGGACTCATTGATTTTCTGTATTCAGTATTCTAATGATTTTCGACTCAGATACTTATGTTTTCTTGATTTTGCTTACTTTTAAGCTTAATTTGTTCTTTGCCAATTGTTTAATTTGGAAGCAGATGTGATTCATTGGACACCTTCCTTCTTTTCTAGTATAGGTGTTTAGTACTATAAATTTCCCCCTAAGTGCTGCTAAGTCTGATATGTTGTTGGATCACTTCTCTTCCGTTCAAAGTATGTTCTAAGTTTCATTTTAAAGTGGTTTATTAGGATGCACAGATTATTTTTAATGTGTTAAATCTCAACCCCTGAGTACCTATCATTTCACTATGTATGAAGGAAGAGGGAGTTTATATATAAACACTAATTTTTTTTTTTTGAGTTGGAGTCTCAGTCTGTTGTCCAGGTTGGAGTGCAGTGCCACGCTCATGGCCACTGCAGCCTCAATCTACTGGGCTCCGGTGATCCTTCCGCCTTCACCTTCCAAGTAACTGGAACTACAGATTCACACCGCTACTTCCAGCTAACTTTTGTGGTTTATTGTGGAGACGAGGTTTCACCAAGTTGCCCAGACTGGTCTCGAACCCCTGAGCTCAGGCAATCCTCTCGCCTTTACCTCCCAAAGTGCTGAGCCACTGCACCTGACCTAAACACTAATCTTGAGAAAAAGCATTTGTGTGGTTGAATCATGAATAACTAGTGCTTTTTTTCTCGTAACACCATTTAGGAGAATGACAATGACTATTCCATTTGAGAATGTTCTGGAAAAAAAAAAACAAAAACAAAGTGAGCCTGTCACTTAAAAACAATTGACAGAATTTGCTAACCACGAGACAGTTTGAGCTTTAAGTAAAAAATTTTTGGAAAATGTATACCACCATGAGCTTGACAGCTTCCCAAAATATGATTGTAAGAACTCAAATATAGGCTGGGAGCGATGGCTCAAGCCTGCAATCCCAGCACTTTGAGAGGCTGAGACAAAAGGATTGCCTGAGCTCACGGGTTCGAGACCAGCCTGGGCAACATGGCGAGACCTCGTCTCTACAATAAATCAAAAAATTAGCTAGGCATGGTAGCACTCGCCTGTAGTTCCGGCTACTTGGAAGACTGAGGTGAAAGGATTACTGGAGCCCAGCAGGTGGAGGCTGCAGTGACTGTGAGTGTGCCACTGTACTCCAGCCTGGGCGACAGAATGAGACTCTGACAAAAAAAAAAAAGAACTCAAGTATAAAATAGTTTAAATTTTAAAAAAAGACTGAGAAATAAAAAAAAGGAAGATTATACACACACATTTGATATTGTATAATGAATTTGAAGAACACCCTAGATAAACAAGTTTTGTAGACACTCAGTCTGCCTTCTTGAGACCAAAAGCTTTGAGACTCCTGCTTCACCAGCTGTGGGTCACAGGGTGTTCTCAGGCTGACCCCTGCCCCACTGCTTGGGCCCCTCCCTAAGCCACTGCTACTCTTTCAATCCCATGCCACAGTTTCTGAGACTTGTCATTAGTACCTCCACACTCAGTGCAGGGAACCGGGACACCAGCCTTGATATTCTTAGAACACCCCAAACTTGTCTGCATGTTTCACTGTTACGGTTTTGACCCTACGATGAGGCTAGAGCCCCGCATTCGGATTCTTGCTCTTCTCTTTCTTGTGGTGGTGGGAGGTCTTTCTCCTCCATGTGTGGCACGAATCTATGCTTCTTACTCTCTGTGCTTTATTCTGTGGCCAGCCCTCTGAGAGGCTTTGTTTCTTTTTATGCAGAAATCCAGCTTTATGATTTATGAGAAATGCCTCTTTCTGTCTCCAAAAAGCTTTCAAGATTATTGTTTCACTATGAACTTTTCTTTGAGTCGGGATCTCTGTCACCTAGGCAGTAGTAGAGTGGCATGGCTCATTGCAGGCTTGACCTCCTAGGCTCAGGCGACCCTTCTGCTTCAGCCTCCCAAGTAGCTGGGACTATGGGCATGTACCACACTCCCAGCTAATGTTTTTGTAAAGATGAGGTCTCACTATGTTGCCTATGCTGGTCTTGAACTCCTGAGCTCAAGCAAGCATCCCACCTTGGCCTCCCAGAGTGCTGGGGTTACAGGTGTGAGTCACTGCATTCAGCCTCACTATGAACTTTTGAGAGTCTAATGTGAATTCCAAAATTGAGCCATAACTTCCTTTTTTTAGCGCATGTCCATTGTTCTCTTTCCTGGGACATTAAGCTTCAACCTCATTGTTTGATTGAAAGGCTTGCCGGTTGGAGGGTGAATTGCTGTGAAGGGAAAGTACATTATTATCTCATAGCTGGATTGCAGATGTTAATGAAGTTGAAAGAAAAGTTTAAGCCGGGCGCGGTGCTCACACCTGTAATCCCAGCACTTTGGGAGGCAGAGGTGAAAGGATTGTCTGAGCTCAGGGGTTCAAGACCAGCCTGAGCAATTTGGTGAGACCTCGTCTCTACAATAAATCAAAAAACTTAGCCAGGCGTGGTGGTATGCATTTGTAGGTCCACCTGCTTGGAAGGCTGAGGTGGAAGGATTGCCTGAGCCCAGCAGGTCGAGGCTGCAGTGGCCATGAGCGTGCCACTGCACTCCAGCCTGGGTGACAGAGTGAGACTCTGACTCAAAAAAAAAAAAAAAAAAAAGTTTAAAACACTGAGGGTTGTGGTACCGAATTGCAAGTCCATATGTGTGCTGTAACTGGAGTTTGATGACAGGGATAAGTAGGAGAGAAAAAAAGTCATATATTTCTATCTTTTTTTAGTTCTGCATAATAGAATATATGTGTTCCATATATGTTGAATTCAATAGAATTCTTCATTTGCGATTTAAAAATTATTTTACACCTGGTAGAGGAAACAAGAAGAAAAAACTTTCTTTAAAAGTCTTCTCAGAAGCTGGGCTCGGTGGCTCAGCCTGTAATCCTGCGCCTTGGGAGGCTGAGGTGAGTGGATTGCCTGAACCCGCAGGTTCGAGACTCACCTGGGCAACTTGGCGAGACCTCATCTCTACAATAAATCAAAAATCAGCCGGGCGTGGTAGCACGCGCCTGTAGTTCCAGCTACTTGGAAGGCTGAGGCGGAAGGATTGCCAGAGCCCAGCAGGTCGAGGCTGTGGTGGCCGGGAGCGGCCACTGCACTCCAGTCTGGGTGACAGAGTGAGACTCCAACTCAAAAAAAAAAAAAAAGTCTTCTCAGAGAGGTAAAAGTTAAATATTTTAATATCATATACTTTAATGTAACCTCATTATATTTAAATTATTTTTAAAAACTTAGAGCTGAATGGAGAAACAAAACCCAGGCTGGAGAGCAGTGGCATGATCACAGCTGCTGCAGCCTCGACCTGCTGGGCTCAGGGGATCCTTCCACCTCAGCCTTCCAAGTAGCTGGGTCTATAGTCGTGCACCACAAGGCCCGGATGATTTTTGTATTTACTGTAGAGATGAGGTCTCACTATGTTACCCAGGCTAGTCTCAAATTCCTGGGCTCAGGTAATCTTCTTGCTTCTGCCTCCCAGAGTGCTGGGATTACAGGTATGAGCCACCATGTCCAGCAACTACTTTAAGTATCCCTGTTGTGAAAAACATGCTCTAAACATGCATCAATTTATTTGCAAATATGTATATTTAGGCAATTCAATATACGCTTCCTGTGGTCTGAATGTGTCCCCCCACAAATCATGTGTTGGAAACTTAATCCCTAATACAACAATATTGGGAAGTGGGGCCAAATTTTGTGATGTGTTTAGGTCAGGAGGGCTCCACTCCCATGAATGAATTAATGCTGCTTTATTATTTCTTTAAAAGGAGGCTGGGTGCAGTGGCTCACACCTGTAATCCCAGTTTTTGGGGGGCTGAAGCAAGAGAATCACTTGAGGCCAGGAGTTAGAGACCAACCTGGGCAACACTGAGACCCCAACTCCTTAAAAATCTTTAAAAATTAACTGGTGTGGTGGTGTGTACCTTGTAGCCCCAACTACTTGGTAGACTGAGGCAGAAAGATCACTTGACCCCAGGAGTTTAAGAATACAGTGACCTATGGTCACACCATGGCACTCCAGTTTGGGTGACAGAGTAAACCCTTGTCTTTTTTTTTTCTTTTTAAAGCTTGAGAAGTGACCAGGCTCAGTGGCTCAGCCTGGAATCCCAGCACTTTGGGAGGCCAAGGCAAGTGGATTGCCTGAGCCCTCGGGTTCGAGACCAGCAAGGTAACATGATGAGACCTTGTCTCTACCATAAATAAAAAATTAGCTGGGCGTGGTAGCACATGTCTGTAGTTCTGGTTACTTGGAAGGTTGAGGTGGAAGGCTCTCCGGAGCCCAATGGGGCGACGCTGGGTGGCCATGAGTGTGCCACTGTACTCCAGCCTGGGCAGTAGAGTGAGACTCCAACTCAAAAAAAAAAAAAAGCTTGAGAAACAGCTGCGCTCTCAATTGCCCTTCCACCTTCTACCATGTAAGGACGCAGCAAGTGGCCCACATCAGATGCTGGTGCCTTGATCTTGGACTTCTGAGACCCCAGGACTGGGAAAAATAAATTGTGTTCTTTTCACATCACCCAGTCTCAGGTATTTTGTTATACAACACAAAATGTTCTAACACAACGCTGTGTCTCTTCTGTTTCCTAAATCAATACTTCTCTGTTTGTTTATTTGTTTTCTCTGAGTTGGAGTCTCACTCTGTCGCCCAGGCCGGAGTGCAGTGACGGCCCCCAGCGTCACCCAGGCTAGAGTGTAGTGGCATACTCACAGCCACCGTAGCCTCAATCTGCTGGGTTCAGGAGATCCTTCTGCCTCCGCCTTCCAAGTAGCCGGGACTACAGGCATGTGCTACCAATGCCCAGGTAATTTTTTAAAAAATTTATTGTAGAGATGGGATCTCATTAAGTTTCCCGGGTTGGTCTCGAACCCGTGTGCTCAAGCAATCCACTTGCCTCGGCCTCCCAAAGCACTGGGATTACAGGTTGAGCCACTGAGCCCAGCCACTTCTCTGTTTTGATTGCAAATAGTAATACTAGCAACCAAACATTTATTGAACATTGACTGTGTGCTTGAGGAAACAGTGGTCTCAGGCGGAAGGAAGAGAAAATGACAAACTTTCTTCATACTGTTACAGAGCCTCACCTGCCGAGGTAACGTGGGCACCCGTCCTTAGAGAAGAGAGAAATCTGGGCATTTTTGTTATTTATAGAAATTTCTGTTACTTCTGTCATTCTGTTGTTTATGTCCACCTCCATTTGTATCACACATACAATTCACAAAGCACATGGCAAACATCACATTTTATCCTCACTACTTTCTGGTGAGGAGATTATCATGCCAATTGAACATATCAAACACAGAAGCTCAGAGAGGATCAAGGGTCCTCAGTCCACAGCTAGTCGATGGCAGAGTTGGGGGTTGAACCCCATTTCCTGGCTTCTGGACTCCATTTAAGCTGTCCACTCCCACCTCCCTTCTGAGAAGGGGTGAGTGCCCCTCCTGTGGCTATGGCTGGCCTGCCACGCATAGTTCCCTTTCTGGCACAACCATGGTGGAGGGAGGGTAGAGAGGGTGTGGGGTGGCACCCTTGCTCCTCCAGGGAAATAAAGCTCTGCAATTAGACTAAATATATAGTCTGGGAGAGGCTGCACCTCATTTGGACTAATTATCCTGTCACCCGTCAGAAGAACAAAGAGTGAAGGATGTTCAAGTCTCATCACTTCCATTCCTCTCACCAGCGTGGGCCTCTGTATAATCGCCCCGCACCCCCAGGCCTGGAGATAAATGGTAGCAGAGCAGACATGCTGGCTGGCTGGGAAGCATCTGGGCTGCCCAGAAGGATCGTGGCGATGATCCTGCTTCAATGGCCAGCACAGCTCCATTGGAATTGGAGGGAGGCCGGCCTGGCGAGAGCTCCCTCCGTCCCAGCAATGCCCTGATGAGAGACCGGAAGAGGAAAAAGCCAGCCGCAGATGGCGATCAACCCTGCCAACAGTCCATTGCAGAATGTGCTGATAACCTATCTTGCAAAGGCCTTCTTGTTCTTCCATCTAATACATACTTACGAAGGACATAGGATGTTGACGGCATGTGGACAGTTTATTAAATCTTATGTTTTAAGGCAGCCAGAGGAAACTTCCACTGGCTTCCTAAGAGCTGAACTCAAAACCAAAGCTAGAGAAATTCAAGAGAAGAAAATGCACTTTGGTCATGACATGTGCTGAAGCCATCAAGGTTTGGGGTAAAGAGGAGTTTCATTATGGAAGGCCAATGCAGGGTAAGTGGAAGCAATAAAATATTGTTTCGGGAGCTTTTATTAAATTCTTTCTTTCCACTCTCACCACTCCTATTCAAGCTTATATTAAATTCTTGCTTATTTTAGGTAAGTGCTGTAGAGCACTTGGCATCAGCCCATAAGAAAATTTTTAAGGAGAGTCAGCTAGGCATGATGGCTCACGCCTATGATCCCAGCACTTTGGGAGGCAAAGGTGAGAGGATTGCCTGAGCCCAGGGGTTCGAGACCAGCCTAGGCAAATTGGTGAGATCTCATCTCTACAATAAAGAAAAAAATTAACTGGGCATGGTGGCATGCATCTGTAGTTCCAGCTACTTGAAAGGCTGAGGCAGAAAGATCGCCTGAGCCCAGCAGGTCGAGGCTGCAGTGGCCATGATCGTGTCACTGTACTCCAGCCTGGGCAACAGAGTGAGACTGACTCGAAGAAGAAGAAGAGGAGGAGGAGGAGAAGGAAGAAGAATGAAGAAGACTGATGCTTAATAGAACACAAAACGCTGTTAACCACAAGCATTACAAACAATTCTGATTAATTTGTTACTTTCCATTGTGGATGACTTTATTATCTGCAGGTGGGCTCAGAAGTTGTCATATCTGAAACAAGACTATAATAGCACACTCCACATCTGCAACAAGTTCTAAGTAAAAGACTGCATTGGAAATAAATGTTTTGCACATTTCAGATCAGATGTTGCACATTTTCAACTCAAATCTCATTTCTAAGAAGAGGGATGTAGCTTGTTCTGCCAATGAGACACGTGATACAGAGTTTAAAAGCTTCCCGTCGCAGTTTGACTCACCATCCACCCAGAGCAGAGACATGATTCATGCATCTTGTGTCTGGCACTATCCGTGGCTAGCTAAGCTTCAGCACCGACAACAATAACAGTACATATGTACAAAAAATCCCCACAATAAAGCAAATGAACATGCTGAAATAGTCATGAGTGTCACATGCACCTCCTAGTTTCCCTTCAGAGGGAACGCTGCTTCAAGGCTTCTGCTGTGAAACAGGAGCTCCCACTTCTACCCAGAAGCCAGAAGAAAGGGAAGTAGGTTGGAATCTAATGCAATGCTTCTGGAAAGCGGTGTGTGAGGCAAGGAAGTAAGTTGGGGGCGGGAGGAGCCAGGTTCTTGAAGCCAACCAAGGTTAGGGCCTGGCCATTCTCATTTTCACTGAAGTGCGCGTTCTGGATCTCTCGTTCTCTCTCTCTCCTTGTCTCCTTCTCTTTCTCTCTCTCCCTCCCTCTCTCTCCCCCTCCCTTCTTCTTTCTCCCTCTCTCCCCCCTTTTTCTCTCTCCCCTCCTCCCCCTCCCTTATTTTACCACACTCTTCCTCATCCTCTGCTTTGTCCAAAATCTGATTTTGCAGCAGATCAAGCCCCAGTCACTGGAAGTCTGCGCTGTCCCAAAGACCAAATTGGATTAATTATGCTCAAACAGGCTTTTGAAACACTTTAGAGAGAAAGAAAAAAAGCCAAATGAACTGAAAACTTAGGTCCAGCGACCTTGAGATGATTTGGCTCATTTGCACATTTTGGTACAGTTTTCTTTTTCTTTTTTTTTTGAGTTGGAGTCTCACTCTGTCGCCCAGACTGGAGTGCAGTGGCTGCTCCCGGCCACCGCAGCCTCGACCTGCTGGGCTCCGGCGATCCTTCCGCCTCAGTCTTCCAAGTAGCTGGAACTACAGGTGCACGCTACCATGCCCGGCTGATTTTTGATTTACTGTAGAGATGAGGTCTCGCCAAGTTGCCCAGGTGGGTCTCGAACCCGCGGGCTCAGGCAATCCACTCACCTCAGCCTCCCAAAGGCGCGGGATTACAGGCTGAGCCACTGAGCCCGACTGGTACGGTTTTCCATGTACAGAAAAGGCAAGATCTTTTCCAGGAGCTTTTTGTTTGAACTACTTATTTATATAAGAGAACTAGCTAAATATAATCCCCACCAAATGAATGAAGTTAGAGTGGTGAACACTTAGACTCCAGGTCCATTCTTTCTGCCCCAGAAGAATGTGTTTCTGAATCAAGCAGTTAGAAGCACTTCACCCACTCTCAAACGTGGGCAAGTGTCACAGAACATGGAACAGAAGGGCCCATTTTCTAAGACTTTTAAGGGTGAAGATGATTCTCTCCCTTTGCAGTCAAAAATAAATGAATGTGCACTGCCAAGTACCTGCTAGACCATGGTTTCTAAGCATTGGCACTATGGCAATTTTGAGTTAGGTGAGTCTTTGTTATAGGGGCTGTCCTGGGCATTGTAGAATGTTTAACGGTATCCCTGGCCGCCATCCACCAGATGCCAGGAGCATACACACAAGGGTTCAAGGCCGCACACACACGCATAAACTTATAACAACAAAGAAATGTCTCCAGACATTACCAAATGTCCCTGGGAGATAAAACCATCCCCTGCTGAGAACCACTGCTTTAGAGGAGGGAATGGTATATTCTCTTCCAAAATATACATGTAAGAGCCTAAGTGTTGTAAAGTATTTAGAGAAGATGGTGTTTTAGAAAAACTATGATGATAGCTTAACCTTTGTCACTTCCAGGACACTTTTCCAAGCTCTTATTTTTTTGCTAAAGTATATGCTTCGAAAGGACAGGAACAGCATGTATTTTATTTACTGCTATAGCCATAAGACCCAGTGTAGTGCACAAGGCATAGCAGACGCTTAAAAACATTTGTGGAATTGTTGCCATTTAATGAGTAAATACTGCATGCTAAACACTGGGGCACATTTCTATATCATCCTTAATCCTTACGACAACACTACTAGGACAGACATTAGAATAGAACCCCAATAAAGCAATTCAGACATCACATCATTTGTATTGGATCCCCAGTGCCTTTCCTGCCCCTGGCTTCGGTGGGAATGAGCTAAAATTCCTACAATAAAAGGGGGACACCCCAGGGAGGCGGGAGGCAGAGAGTCAGACCCATGTCCTCAGGCATCCCTCAGCCAAATTTCCCTGGATCCAAAAGACACAACGGGACCAGGAGGTCCCTGGAATTACTGCCGCTGTCCTGGGAACTTGAGCCAGCCACACAGCCTGTACTTGGCCCTGTCAATATTTAAACCAGAGTAAACAATGCCCAGGTGGACCAAACCATAGCTGGACTGGAGAGGATGTGGCTCATGTAACCGGAACCCCGGAAACCCAAGTCAGGTCAGTTACTTCTCAATAATGTGCGCTTTCATTTGATGAGATCAACCTCTTCTGACCCACGCCTCACCCTGTAGTGAGACTTTATCGTATTATCTCTATGGCACAAATGAGGAAACAGATGCCCCACGGGGCTGCATGACTTATTCAAACCACAACCACGATGGGGTCCCCCGAGATCTGAGTACAAGCTGACTCCAAGCTCTTTCCTAACACATCCTCGAGAGCAGAGCTGGTGGTTGCTGTTCCTGCATTCCACGTGTTCTGGTTTCCTGAATGGTTTTGAGTGTGTGGGGGGGTCATATTCTCCACTGTGGGGGCTCGAGAGGGGCAGATGAACAGGACCTGGTTTGGACCCAACAGCCCCTAAGCTATGCCAAGCTGGCGTGCAGCAGGAATGCCAGGATGAGTGGCAGGCAGGACCGGACTGGCCTGGTAAGAATAGGCAGAGGCAAAACATGCAGGCATCTCTTACAGGGTAGGACAAGATGGGGCAGGACCCGAGCTCCGGTGCTGGCTAACCACTCCTGCATAGACGGGATCACTGAGCAGATCGCTGCCTCCCCAGGAGGCCTGAGCAGGATGCCTGGTGTCAGACACACCGGGGGAATTGGCAGGCTGCCCAGACCCCACTAGGGTAAGGCGTGGTGTTGAGAAGCATGAGTGTCAAATTACGCACACGTAGGAAGGTTTGTGGGGCAGAAAGCTAGCCAGGTACAGGAGAAGGCCCGTGTTCCTTAGGCATACTTTTTATATCGCAAGGGTCTTTCGCTCTTTTCTTTTTGCGTTGGAGTCTAATTCTGTTGCCCAGGCTGGAGCACAGTGGCACACTCATGGCCACCCCAGCATCCATCTGCTGGGATCAGGCAATCCTTCCAAGTAGCCATAAATACAAGTGCGAGCTACCACGCTGGCTAATTTTTGATTTGTTGTAGAGACGAGGTCTTGCCAAGTTGCCCGGACTGGTCTCGAACTCGCAGTTTCAGGCAATCACTCACCTCGATCTCCCAAAGGGCTGGGATTACAGGCTGAGCCACTGAGCCTGGCCAGGTCTTTCATTTTTTAAGAAATGTTATTCTTGGGCAGTTGTGTGGTCACCAATCTGGTTGGGTTTTTTGTTTTGTTTTGAGTCAGAGTCTCACTCTGTGGCTCAGGCTGGAGCGCAGTGGCACAATGTCCGCCACTGCAGGCTCTACCTGCTGGGCTCAGGTGATCCTTCCGCTTCAGCCTTCTACCAATCTGGTTGTTGGCGTGAGTCGGAGCACAGACCAGGAGTCCAGCTGGCCAGGGAAACCGAACACTCAACAAATCTAGCAGATGTGGTTGAAACCAAGATGCTTTTATCAGAAGAGGAGCCTTAGGACACAGGGACACCATTTCCCTTAACCCAGCAAACAACTACAAGGGGAAGCCAGCCCTGCTTTGGGAGCTGTAAACGGAACCAAAAGAAACAGAACAGAAACAAGCCTAAATAAGCAGGTTGTGTAGACCTTCCCAGACGTGAGCCTAAGTGGGTGGCTGGACAAGCCAGTAGGGCCTACTTGATGTGAAGAGATCAGAGTGGCAGATGGCAATGGCATGAGACGGGGTCCCTGCACCCCTCTATCTAGGTAGAACAGTTGTTTAAGACAGAGGCGATACCCTGGTCTGACAGTAACCACAGCCTCCAGCCCAAACTCGGTTCTTCTTAATTCTGCAGGGAAAATTATGAGCACATGTAGCAATTCCAGGCCTTCTCTTCAGAAGGTGAACTCATGTCATATATTACACATGAAAATGATTTTCTATTATTTCCTTAAGCAAATTCTGTTGCTGCAGAGGAACTCAAGTGCTAGGTCCTTCGTTCTCATTTCTTTTTTTTTCTCACTCCATTGCCCAGGCTGGCTGGAGTGCACTCACAGCCACCCCAGCGTCAACCTGCCGGACTCAGGCGATCCTTCCACCTCAGTCTTCCAAGTAGCCACAACTACGGGCGCGTGCTACCATGTCCGGCTAATTTTTTGATTTATTGTAGAGATGAGGTCTCACCAAGTTGCCCGGGCTGGTCTTGAACCCATGGGCTCAAGTAATTCACTCGCCTCGGCTTCCCAAAGTGCTGGAATTATAGGCTGAGACATGGAGCCTGGTCTCATTTCTTTTTTAATGCATGGAAAATTAGCAGTGTATCTTTTTAAAAAGTGTATTCAGGCCAGGCGCAGAGGCTCATGCCTGTAGTCCCAGTACTTTGGGCGGCTAAGAGCATGATTGTGGCTTACAGCAGCCTCAATCTCCTGAGCTCAGGCGATCCTTCGGCCTCAGCCTTCCGAATAACTGGTACTACAGGCGTGCCACCATGCCTGGCTAATTTTTTGATTTTTTTTTTTTTTTTTTTGTAGAGACGAGGTCTCACTATGTTGCCCAGGCTGGTCTCGAATCCCTGCGCACAAGTAATCCGCCTGCCTTGGCCTTCCGAGGTGTTGGGATTACAGGCATGAGCTACTGCACCTGGCCCTTTTCTGTGCTTTGAAGGAGGTATGGGAATTTCACAGAGAAGAAAGGGGTACACGTTCCAGGCAGAGGAGAAAAAACAAGACAATGCATTGTTTAGTAGCATGCAGTGCTACATACTTAATTCCCTTCTCTACCTGACAGTGCTTATGCCCCTCCTATGGCTCAATTTTAAAAAGACAGTAAACTTTATGGAGAGAGAGTGTGGGTGGGAGTCATGCACAAAGCACCGTGGAAGCCAGAACTAGGGAATATGACTAAGGGACAATTTCTGTCTAAACGCAGAATTACTGGTCACAAAATAGCTGCCACTCAGCCTCCGTTTATTTCTTCTGACTATTCCAAATTCATTATTTAAGTCCTATTCCCTATTAATATACAACTCGATGACTGTAGAATATTTCTCCCTGGACCACTACATAACTGTTCAGAAATGTATTTTATAAATTATAAATACAAGAAATTTTACAGAAAAAGTACATATATGTCTGTCTTATTTGTAGCATTCTAACTCTTCTGGATTTTGTCAATGTGCACTTTACAAGATTGAAATCAGTGCAAGCCTGTTATTAATTTCCTGCTTTCTTTTCTTTTTGTTGAGGGGTGGGGATCAGGGTCTCACTCTGTCGTCCAGGCTGGAGTACAGTGGCATGCTCATGGTTCACTGAACCCTCGACCTCATAGGCTCGGGTGATCCTTCCACCTCAGCCTCCCAAGTAGCTAGGACTATAGTGCGTGCCACCATGCCCAGCTTTTTTTTTTTTTTTTGTAATATTAGAAAAGAGGTCTTGCTATGTTGCCCAGGCTGATCTTGCACTCCTAGGCTCAAGCAATCCTCCTGCCTCTGCCTCCCAAAGTGTTGGGATTACAGATGTGAGCCACCGCACGCACCCAGCCTTCCTGCTTTCTTAAAATTGTGGTAGATTTTTTTTTTTTTGAGTCGGAGTCTCATCTGTCACCCAGGCTGGAGCGCTGTGGCACACTCATGGCCACCCAGTGTCGACCTGCTGGGCTCCAGTGACCCTTCTGCCTCAGCCTTCCAAGCAGCTGAAACTACAGGCGCGCACTACCATGCCCGGCTAATTTTTGATTTATTGTAGAGACGAGGTCTCTCTGTGTTGCCTGGGTTGGTCTTGGACCCGCGGGCTCAGGCAATCCACTTGCCTTGATCTCCCAAAGTGTTGGGATTACAAGTGTGAGCAACCGCACCCAACCTTCCTGCTTTCTTAAAATTGTAGTAGATATGTTTGAAGACCCTGCTCAAACGAAACTGTTCTTTCAAAACCTCTACCCTCACCACCAGCACATATTGCTAGCCAAAACAGTGTGCCTCTGCTACTGTGTTGCCACATGACCCAGCCCTCCTTCTGAATCTGGCTCGCCCAGCAAATAGAAGTCCTTAAACTGTAAACCCCTGTAAACTAAAGGCAGTGATTAGCTGTCATGGGCCAGGAGCATTGCAGAGCCTTCAGAGGAAAGGAGGAAGCGAAACAGAGGAGCAGAGAGACACAGAGGAGCCAGAGACCCCCACTTGGATGCAGTGCCTTGTCCTTGATAATGACCCGGGTCCACGCCTCAGTCCTAGAGACCTGGGGCTATTTGTTGCTCTCAGGACCCATAAGATGTCTCTGCATCCTCATAGTAAATTTTCCTGCCGGGTTCTGTGGCTCAGCCTGTAATCCCGCGCCTTTGGGAGGCTGAGGTGAGTGGATTGCCTGAGCCCGCGGGTTCGAGACCCGCCTGGGCAGCGAGACCTCATCTCTACAAAAAATCAAAAAATCAGCCGGGCGTGGTAGTGCGCGCCTGTAGTTCCAGCTACTCGGAAGACTGAGGCGGAAGGATCGCCGGAGCCCAGCAGGTCGAGGCTGCGGTGGCTGGGAGCGGCCACTGCACTCCAGTCTGGGCGACAGAGTGAGACTCCAACTCAAAATAAAAAAAAAAATTTTCCTTCCGCTTGAGCTAGTTGACTGGAATTCCGTCCTCAAAGGAAGCAATCCCTAACCAAGACAAATCACATTGCCTGTGTCAACACAGTCCACATACTTGTCATTTTTAATGGGTAAGTGGCCATTCCTTAATGTTAATGTATCATAGCTTGCTTCACAATGACTTGGGTTCTTTCCAGTTTTTAGTGCTTATTGATAGAGTCACAGTGAACACCTGTGACATTAGTTTCTCCTCCTTATAGAAAGTGTGCTGCGTTTAGAGCTCTTGTTATACTGTTGCCAGATTCGTCTCTGGTGACCATGGCACCAGCCATGTTTTGGGGCATCTGTTTTCCCACAGCCCCAGCTAAACTGGATGTTAGTTTTATTTATTTTGGTTTGCGTAATGGTACCATAGAAATGTTTAATTGGTATTTTAAAACTGCTAATGAGGTTTTAAGGGGATTAAACTAAATAATATATGCAAAGACCTAGCACATAGTAAGCTATTATTATTATTAACAGTTACTGAGTAAGACAATAGATATTGTAATAACCTCATATATTTGTGGTTTTTCTTATGTATTTGTGCTGAGGGATTATTTTTCTTTTTATTCACATGGTATCGCCTTCTCAGTCTTGCTTGAGCTTTCTTTGTGTTTTTTGATTACTAATTAAATCTCTTTACCTTTTTTTTTTCTGAGTTGTAGTCTCAATCTGTCACCCAGGCTGGAGTGCAGTGGCATGCTCATGGCCACCACAGCCTCAACCTGCTGGGCTCAGGCGATCCCTCCGCCTCAGTCTTTCAAGTAGCTGGAACTATGGGCCCCCACTACCGTGCCCGGCTAGTTTTTTTTTTTTATTTATTGTAGAGATGAGGTCTTGCCAAGTTGCCCGGGCTGGTCTCGAACCCCTGAGCTCAGGCAATCCTCTCGCCTCGGCCTCCCAAAATGCTGGAATTACAGGCTTGAGCCACCGCACCCAGCCAAAACTCTTTACTTATTACAGGTCTCTTTAGATCTTTCTTCCTTTCTTTATTTTGAGTCAGGGTCTCACTCTTGCCCAGACAGGAGTGTAGTGGCATGATCATAACCCACTACAGTCTTGACTTCCTGGGCTCAGGTGATCCTTCTGTCTCAACTTCCTGAGTAGCTGGGACTACAGGTGTGCACAACCACACCTAGCTAACTTTTAAAATTTTTTGTAGAGACGAGTTTTCACTATGTTGCTCAGGCTAATCTCGAACTCCTGGGCTCAAATAATCTTCCTGCCTTGGCCCCCAAAGTCCTGGGATTACAGGCAAAATCACTGCGCCCAGCCTTGATATTTTACTTTATTTATTTATTTATTTTTGAGTTGGAGTCTCACTCTGTCGCCCAGACTGGAGTGCAGTGGCCACTCCCGGCCACCGCAGCCTCCACCTGCTGGGCTCCGGTGATCCTTCCGCCTCAGCCTTCCGAGTAGCTGGAACTACAGGTGCGCACTACCACGCCCGGCTAATTTTTGATTTATTGTAGAGATGAGGTCTCGCCAAGTTGCCCAGGCGGGTTTCGAACCCACGGGCTCAGGCAGTCCACTCACCTCAGCCTCCCAAAGGCGCGGGATTACAGGCTAAACCACCGAACCCGGCGGATTTTTTTAAAAATTAAAAATGGATATTTATTCTTCAGTTACAGATTTAAACTTCAGTTACTGGTGCAAATTTTTATCAGGTCAGCCTGGGCTCTGAGAGTGTCTGCTCAATGGGTCCGTAAGTCTGGCCCCAGAGTGTCAGCAAGTCTGGCCCCAGAGTGTCAGCTTGATGGGCTGGCAAACCAAGCCCTGTGAGTGTTCCTGAGTCGGTAGGCTGGCAAGTTAGCCCCCAGGAGTGTCTCAGCTCTGGAGTCTCGCCTTCTGCCGGCAGCTCTCCCAGTTCGGCCGACTCCATCAGCTGGCAAGCCAGCCTCTGGGGTGTTCGGCCCTTCTGCTCCAAGGAAGTGCAGCTCTTCAGGTCCAGGTTCTTGGCTCGTGCCTGGGAGGAATGAGGGACACGGAGGGCTGGAAGGTGGGAAAGCAGGATTTACTGAGAAGACAGAAAAGCTCCCAGAATGGGAGGGGACCAGAGGGGGTTACCTAGCCTAGATTTTTATTTTCTTTGAGTCAGTTTTGGTAGTTTTTTCTTTCTAGGAATTTCCCCATTTCATCTGGGTTATCTAACTTTTTGGCATATAGTTGTTCATGGGATTCCTTTCGATCCTTTCTGTTTTGGTAAGGTCAAGTAGTTATGGCCCCTCTTTCATTTCGGATTTTTGTAATTTGAATCTTCTTTTTTTCTTAGTTTGTCTAACTAAAGGTATGTTGACTTTGTTGGTCTATTCCAAAAACCCAACTTTGGATTTCATTCATGATCACTGTTGTGTTTTATTCTCTATTTCATTAATCACCACTCTAATCTTTATTATCTTCTTTTTTCTGCTTGTTTTTTTTTTTTTTCTGAGTCAGAGTCTCACTCTGTCACCTAGGCTGTAGTGCAATGGCACACTCAGAGCCACTACAGCCTTGACCTGCAGGGCTCAAGCGATCCTTCCGCCTCAGCCTTCCAAGTAGCTGGAACTACAGGAGCACGCTACCATACCCAGCTAATTTTTTGATTTATTATAGAGATGAGATCTCACCAAGTTGCTCAATCTGATCTCGAACCCCTAGGCTCAGGCAATTCTCTCACTTCTGCTTCCCAAAGTGCTGGGATTATAGGCATGAGCCACCATGCCCAGCTTGTTCTTCTTTTATAATGGAGGCATTTACAGCTATAAATTTTCCTCTAAGCACTGCACTAGCTGCATCCTATACATGTTGGTATATTGTGCTACTTTTTCTGTAGAAACTGTTGTATATTAAGACTTGACTTGAGTTTATGTAGCCATTAGTAATAAAATTTCAAAGATAAAACTGTATAAAATATGTTCCTCACCTTTAAGAAATGAGGGTAACTTACAGAATTACTTAATAAAATAACCATTTTTAAGAATTGTAAGCCGGGCTCAGTGGCTCAGCCTGTAATCCCACGCCTTGGGAGGCTGAGGTGAATGGATTGCCTGAGCCCGCGGGTGCGAGACCCGCCTGTGCAACTTGGCAAGACCTCATCTCTACAATAAATCAAAAATTAGCTGGGCGTGGTAGCACACGCCTGTAGTTCCAGCTTCTTGGAAGGCTGAGGCGGACAGATCGCCGGAGCCCAGCAGGTCGAGGCTGTGGTGGCCGGGAGTGGCCACTGCACTCCAGTCTGGGCGACCGAGTGAGATTCCAACTCAAAAAAAAAAAAGAATTGTAGTATATATGGAGTAAAAAAGTATTATGTGTTAATTTCCTCTCATTGTTTTCTATTTTTTTTTTTTTAGTTGGAGTCTCACTCTGTCACCCAGACTGGAGTGCAGTGGCCGCTCCCGGCCACCACGGCCTCGACCCGCTGGGCTCCGGCGATCCTTCTGCCTCAGCCTTCCAAGTAGCCGGAATTACAGGCACGTGCTACCACGCCCGGCTGATTTTTTGATTTATTGTAGAGATGAGGTCTCGCTGCCCAGGCGGGTCTCGAACCCGCGGGCTCAGGCAATCCACTCACCTCAGCCTCCCAAAGGCGCGGGATTACAGGCTGAGCCACCGAGCCTGGCTTCATTGTTTTTTTTTTTTTAGTTGTTCATGTCTAGGGTATGTCTTTCATGGAGTCAACAGGCCAAACCTTGATCCCATTATATACCTCCTGTCAGTTACCCAAATTACAGTGTGTTAAGAGGAAGCAAGCGCCATAGCCATTATAGCCTTCAGGCTATTCTATGAAATTTGCATTTTCATATCAGTGCATCCCTGTTTCAAGGTTCATCTGTAAACCAGCAACATTTTATTTAGTTAGTCACCTCCATTTTTATGTTTTTTTAATTAAGTTGGAGTCTGTCGTCCAGGCTGGAGTGCCGTGGCACACTCACGGCCACCCCAGCATCAACCTAATGGGCTCCAATGATCCTTCTGCCTCAGCCTTCCAAGTAGCCAGAACTTCAGGTGCATGCTACCACGCCCAGCTATTTTTTTTTTTAATTTATTGTAGAGACAAGGTCTCGCCAAGTTGCCCAGGCTAGTCTCGAACCTGTGGGCTTGGGCAATCCACTCGCCTCGGCCTCCCAAAGTGCTGGGGTTACAGGCTGAACTGCCAAGCCTAGCCAGTCACCTCCATTTTTACAGAACCATTTTTAAGACCAATGGGTGGGATGAACTCAATCATAGAGTATTTACGTCTTTAGGATTCCAAGTGATCGGGAGAGCCAAGGGCTAAAAAGGGCCTTCCTGTGAGCCTGTACCTCTACTGCTTCCCTCGGAAAAGATGCTTTTCTTCATCTACTCTGTCCGACATCATGGTGGTCCTAACCCTCTTTGGTACCCACGCATTTCTCCCCCCCATATTCCTTGTTGACCTCCTTCTCCAACAGAATTCTCCCCATTGATACTTCCGTCTTGGAGCTGGCACCCCCTCCTGCTGCCCTCTTCCTCACTGAGTTCACTGTAGGAAGACTTGACATTGATGCTAATATTTCCTGACTGCATTTCCCTGCACAGCAACACTACTTGCTGATACAGTTCCACCCCCGGGGGGGTGCAGCCCTGCATTTCCACCCTGGGGTATTTAGAGGTTGTTATCACAACTCTCCTCAGTTCGGAGGCACCTTTCAGGCTTCCTCCTCCCTCCATCCACGCACCAGCAAAGGCTGGGATCTGCCACTCTGGAACCAAGCATGGGACAAGGCATGGATCCATTCAAGTGGCAGCTCAACTAGAAACTATCCATATACAAGGTCAGGTTGTGAGCTACTCATACCACTCAGCCCAACTTCATTCTGTCCACAGGGCTTCACCCAGCCTGCTGCTTACACAGCTGTGAAGGGGTTGCCCACTTTCACTTGTGTCTGCATTAGGCCATTAGCAAGCTGGGACAAAGTTCTGGTTGCCGAGAACAAGCCAGTGCAGAACTGCCAGCCAGTGTATCTATTGTAGACTTCACTAAGGAATTTTTTTAACCTTTCAAAGTTAGTGAATACTGAGTAATTTTTCAGGCATACCTTGGAGATATTGCTGATTCAATTCTAAACCACTGCAATAAAGCAGATGTAACAATTAAACGAGTCACACACTTTTTTGGTTTTACCAGTGCATGTAAAGGTTATGTTTACATCGGCCGGGTGTGGTGGTTCTTGTCTGTAATTCCAGCACTTTGGGAGGCCAAGGCAGGAGGATTGATTGAGCCTAGGAGTTCAAGATCAGCCTGAGCAATATAGTAAGATGTCATCTCTACAAAAAAAAAAAAAAATAGCCGCTCATGGTGGCACATGTCTTTAGTCTCAGCTATTCGGGAGGCTGAGGCGGAAGGATGGCCTGAGCCCAGGAAGTCAAGGTTATAGTAAGCCGTGATTGTGCCACTGCATTCTGGCTTGGGTAACAAAGTGAGATTCTGACTCAAAACAAAAAAAAAAGTTATGTTTCCAGCCAGGTGTGGTGGCTTAAGCCTGTAGTCCCAGCATTTTGGGAACCTGTGTTCCCACAGGTTCGAGAACAGCCTGGGCAACTTGGAGAGACCTCACCTCCCACACTAAAAAAAAAAAAAAGCCGGGCATGGTAGCACGTGCCTGTAGTTCTGGCTACTTGGAAGGCTGAGGCAGAGGGATCATCTGAGCCTAGCAGGTTGACACTGGGGTGGCTGTGAGAATGCCACTGCACTCCAGCCCGGGTGACAGAGTGAGATTCCAACTCAAAAAAAAGAGTTATGTTTACACTATACTGTAGTCTATTAAGTGTGCAATACCGTTACATCAAAAAACAATACACACCCTTTAATTTAAAAAAGCTTTATTGCCAAAATATGCTAACAATCATCTGAGCCTTCAACAAAGCATGATTTTTTTGCTGGTGGAGAGTCTTGCCTTGATGTGATGGTTGCTGACTGATCAGTCTTGCCTTGATGTGGTAGTTGCTGAAAGTTGGGATGGTTGTGGCCATTTCTTTTGTTGTTGTTGTTGTTTTTTTTGAGTTGGAGTCTCACTCTGTCGCCCAGACTGGAGTGTAGTGGCCGCTCCCAGCCACCGCAGCCTCGACTGCTGGGTTCCGGTGATCCTTCCACCTCAGCCTTCCAAGTAGCTGGAACTACAGGCATGCGCTACCATGCCCGGCTAATTTTTGATTTATTATAGAGATGAGGTCTTCCCAAGTTGCCCAGGCGGGTCTCGAACCCACGGGCTCAGGCAATCCACTCACCTCAGCCTCCCAAAGGCACGGGATTACAGGCTGAGCCGCTGAGCCCGGCTGTGGCCATTTCTTAAAATAAGATAGCTGGGTGCAGTGGCTCACGTCTGTAATCTCAGCACTTTGGGAGGCCGAGGCAAGAGGATTGCCTGAGCCCAGAGGTTCAAGACCAGCCTGGGCAAATTGACGAGACTTCGTCTCTACAATAAAAAAAAAAGAAAAATTAGCTGGGCATGCCTGTGGTTCCAGCTACTTGGAAGGCTGAGGCAGAAGGATCGCCTGAGCCCAGCAGGTCGAGGCTGTGGTGGTCATGCCACTGCACTCCAACCTGGGCAACAGAGAGAGACTCTGACTCAAAAAAAAAAAAAAAAGAAGCATGTCCTCATCTGTTTAAGTTTTATCATGAGATTGCAGCAATTCAGTCACTTCTTCAGGCTCCATGTCTAATTCTGGTTCTCTTGCTATTTCCACCACATCTGCAGTTTCTTCCTCCACTGAAGTCTTGAACTTCAAAGTCATCCATGAGGCTTGGAATCAACATCTTCCAAATTCCTGCTAATGTCGCTATTTTGCCTCTCCCCATGAATCATGAATTTTTTGGTTTTTTTTTTTGAGTTGGAGTTACACTCTGTTGCCCAGGCTGGAGTGCAGTGGCACGCTCAAGGCCACTGCAGCCTCGACCTGCTGGGCTCAGGCGGCCCTTCTGTCTCAACCTTTCAAATAGTTGGAACTATAGGCATGTGCCACCACGCCCGGCTAATTTTTTTTTTTTTTGAGTTGGAGTCTCACTCTGTCGCCCAGACTGGAGTGCAGTGGCCGCTCCCGGCCACCACAGCCTCGACCTGCTGGGCTCCGGCGATCCTTCCGCCTCAGCCTTCCAAGTAGCTGGAATTACAGGCGCGCGCTACCATGCCCGGCTAATTTTTTTTTTATTGTAGAGAGGAGGTCTCGCCAAGTTGCCCAGGCGGGTCTTGAACCCGCGGGCTCAGGCAATCCATTCACCTCAGCCTCCCAAAGCGCAGGATTACAGGCTGAGCCACCGAGCCCGGCTGTTTTGGGTTGTTTTTTTTTTTTTTTTGTAGAGATGAGGTCTCACCAAGTTGCCCAGGCTGGTCTCTAACCCATGAGCTCAGTCAATTCTCTCGCCTCGGCCTCCCAAAGTGCTGGGATTATAGGCATGAATCACCGCGCCTAGTCCATGAATGTTCTTATTGGCATCTAGAATGGTACATCCCTTCCAGAAGGTTTTTACTTTACTTTGACAAGATCCATCAGAGGAATCTACGAAAGCTACAGCCCTATAAAATGTATTTCTTAGCTGGGCTTGGTGGCTCAGCCTGTAATCCTGCGCCTTTGGGAGGCTGAGGTGAGTGGATTGCCTGAGCCCGCGGGTTCGAGACCCGCCTGGGCAGTGAGACCTCATCTCTACAATAAATCAAAAAATCAGTTGGGCATGGTAGCGCATGCCTGTGATTCCGGCTACTTGGAAGGCTGAGGCGGAAGGATCGCCGGAGCCCAGCAGGTCGAGGCTGCAGTGGATGGGAGCGGCCACTGCACTCCAATCTGGGCGACAGAGTGAGACTCCAACTCAAAAAAAAAGAAAAAAAAAATGTATTTTTTTTTTTCTAGATGAAAATTCTAGATGGCGTCTTCTTCCAAAAGAAACCTGTTTCATCTATATTAACAATCTGTTACTCAGCGTGGTGGCTCACACTTGTAATCCCAACACTTTGGGAGATGAAGGTGAGAGAATTACCTGAGCCCGGGAGTTTGAGACCAGCCTGGGCAACATGATGGGACCTTGTCTCTGCTATAAATCTAAAAAGTAGCCAGGCGTGATGGCGCACACCTGTAATCCCAGTCACTAAGGGAGGTTGAAGTGGAGGGATTGCCTGAGTCCAGCAGGTCAAGGCTGGAGTAGCAACTGCACTCCAGCATGGGTAACAGAGTGACCTTAGACTTTTTGGATGACTTGCTGCAGCTTATCTGTCAGCATTTGCTGCTCCACCTTGCACGTCATGTTATGGAGACGGCTTCTTTCCTCAAACCTCATACACCAAGCTCTACTAGCTCCCAGCTTTTTGTCTGCAGCCTCCTCACCTCTCAGTCTTCATAGTGTTGAAGAGCGTTGGGGCCTTGCTCTGGTTAGGTTTTGGCTTGAGGGAATGCTGTGGTTGGTTTGATCTTCTACCTAGACCACTAGAACTTTCTCCATATCAGCCATAAGTCTGTTTCTTATCAGGCATGTATTTACTGGAGTAGCCATTTTAATTTCCTTCAAGAACTTTCCCTGTGCATTCACACCTTGGCTAACCTAGCTTTTGGCCTGTTTTGGCTTTCCGACAAGCCTTCCCTACTAGGCTTCATCATTTCCAGCTTTTGATTTAAAGCCAGAGAGAGACATGTGATTCTTCCTTCCCCTCGAACAGTTGGAGGCCGTTGTAAAGCTGTTAATTGGCCTAATTTCCATATTGTTGTGTCTCAGGATAGGGAAACCTGAGGAGGAGGAGGGAGATCGATCAGTGGCACAGTCAGAACACACACAACATTTATTCGTTAAGTTCTCCTTCTTATATGGGCTTATACATTCGTGGTGCCCCCAAGTCATTCTCAATAATAACAACTGTTGACACATTTTATCAAATGGTGCCCTCCACCCCTGGGTCCAAAAGTCAGAGCCCACTGGTCACCAAGTGAGGTAACTTCTGTTGGGTCCCAGGACTAATGTAGCTGCCTGCCGGTGCTTCTGATTGGGCCGGGCCGTGGGCAGTGCTGGGGCCCGCCTGGTGCTGTCTGCCTGCTCCAGGTCCTTTATCCCCCAGCGACGCCTCTTGGCCCTGCCTGAGCACCTGGGACCACCCAGCTGCTGGTGCAGGGGGAGCACATGAACCTTCAGTCTGCAACTTGCAAGCTTCCATGTTGTGGGGACCGCCTTGGGGAGGGAGTACCGGAAGTGCAGTTGTGAGTCTCCGCCTCCAGAGTAGTGTGGGTCTGGGATGGGGCCTAGGTATAGGAATTTCTGACCTGCACATCAATTATTCTGCTACGCTGGTCAACCAGATGCGAGACATGCTGCCTTAGGACACGACCCGGGACTTGTGAGCAAGACCGTTTTCGGGCTGGAATCTCCTTCTGATGTTATGGCAGGGTCCCTAGCAGTGGACTCTGCCTAGTTCTCAGAAAATGGGGTGACTGCTTGGCTCCTTCTGTCCTCCCAAATTTCTTTCTTTTTTTTTTTGAGTTGGAGTCTCACTCTGTTGCCCAGACTGGAGTGCAGTGGCCTCTCCCGGCCACCGCAGCCTCGGCCTGTTGGGCTCCGGCGATCCTTCCGCCTCAGCCTTCCGAGTAGCCAGAATTACAGGCATGCGCCACCACGCCCGGCTGATTTTTTGATTTATTGTAGAGATGAGGTCTCACTGCCCAGGCAGGTCTCGAACCCACGGGCTCAGGCAATTCACTCACCTCAGTCTCCCAAAGGCGCGGGATTACAGGCTGAGCCACCAAGCTCGGCTGTCCTCCCAAATTTCAACTGGGCCCAGCTACTGGCTCACAGACCTCCCTGATACCAGCTGCTCAAATGTGGGTCTCAGCCTTGGCATTGCAGTCACCGTTACACTGCCTGGCTGTCAGGGACTCACCAGGTGATAGCTGAAGTGACACACACGTGTCTGCATCCTCCCCTGTCTTTTAAGCCTCTCACTCCAGTGCACGCCACTGAATCCTTGTTGGGCCTTGTCTCACGGGCTGCTGGGTCCACTTCCCTGTGCCACCTCCATGCTACCCCTCAAGCTTGTCTTATCTCCGCATCCCGGTTCCTCTCAGTGGGGCCCATCCTGTCTCTGAAAGAATTGCTCTCCTGTCTGAAACCACAACAGTCATGCCTGGCACTGTAGTGAGGGGCTCTGTTAGGCAGCTGGTGGGTATACTCTCAGCCTCTGTTCAGTCAACCTTTCTAAAGAACAGCTTTGGTGTCTCACCCTCAGCCCCTTGGGTCCTTTCTGCATCACTTCCAAAATTACATCTTTCCCAT
Organism: Cephalopachus bancanus; assembly: GCA_027257055.1. Lineage (NCBI taxonomy): Eukaryota > Metazoa > Chordata > Mammalia > Primates > Tarsiidae > Cephalopachus > Cephalopachus bancanus. The sequence goes on along the minus strand of JAPVLO010000046.1, from coordinate 16,314,746 downwards.
ACTTTTTTTTTTTTGAGTTGAAGTCTCACTCTGTCACTTAGGCTGGAGTGCAGTGGCACGCTCACAGCCACCAGCCTTGAACTGCTGGGCTCCAGCAATCCGTCCACTTCAGCCTTCCAAGTAGCTGGAACTACAGGTGCGCGCTACCACGCCGGGCTAATTTTTTGATTTATAGTGGAGATGAGGTCTCCCCAAGGTGCCTGGGCTGGTCTCAAACCCATGGGCTCAGGCAATCCACTCACCTCGGCCTCCGAAAGTGCTGGGATTACAAGCTGAGCCACTGAGCCCGGTTACTTTTTTTTTTAGTTGAGGTCTCACTCTTTCCTCCGGGATACAGTGCAGTGGCATGAGCCTCGACCTTCTGAGCTAGCTGGGATGACAGGCGTGCACCACCACGCTGGCTAATATTTTTTTTGACAGGCTCTTACCACATTGCCCAGGCTCACCTTGAACTCCTGGCCTCAAGCAATCCTCTCACATGAGCCACTGTCCCCCACCTCCACTGTGCTCTTGCCTGAACTCCTGTCCCCAATGTCAGGACATCTCTGGGCAAAAGCCATCAAGACTGCTCTACACAATGACTTCTTGCTGTCCTTTGTCCATCCACTCTTTAATAATATCTACAAGCAGATAAACACGAGGCTACATATACGGCTAGTGTTACAGTCAGTCGGGCAAACCAGATGAATATGGTCTGTTTCACGATGCCTTGTTATTATCCTGCTATATGGTATCTAATCACGAATAGTAAGCAATAAACTCTAGTTATAGTGATATATTGCTGATGACTCAGATATGTATTTGCAAATTAGACCTGACCATAAACTAATGAAACATGAACTTGCAATTTATTCTATGCACCCAAAATAAACCTGTTTCACCACTAGAAGTCAAAAGTGTAGTGTTTCTGCCTTTTTCTTTCTCTTTGTCTTTTTCTTTTTATAGGTAGCTTAAGGCTACTTGGGAATGTGCTAGAGAGTAGAGGGGTCCCGGGTTCCTGATGTCTGAAAAGGTATGGGGGAACAAAATGTGAGGTTGTTTAAAGGGTACAGAATTTTAGGTCCAGATGATAGGAAAATTCTGGAGCTGGATGGTATTGATGGTTCCACAACAATATGAATGCTCTCAATGCCACTGAACTGTGCACCTAAAAATGTTTCAAACAGTAAATTTTATGTTATAAACATTTTACCACAATTTTTTTTTTGAGTCGGGGCCTCACTCTGTTGCCCAGGCTAGAGTACAGTGGCACAATCATGGGTCACAGCGGCCTTGATCTCCCAGGCTCAGGCAATCCTTCTGCCTCAGCCTTCCCAGTAGCTGAAACTACAATTGTGTGCCACCACGCCTGGATAATTTTTAAAAAATTTTTTTGTAGAGACAGTTTCTCGCTATGTTGCCCAGGCTGGTCTCAAACTTCTGAGCTCAAGTAATTATCCTGCCTCGGCCTCCCAAAGTGCTGGGAATATAGGCATGAGCCACCATGCCTGGTCCATTTTATCACAACGTTTTTTTTTATTTTATTTATTTATTTATTTTGCGTTGGAGTCTCACTCTGTCACCCAGACTGGAGTGCAGTGGCCACTCCCGGCCACCACAGCCTCGACCTGCTGGACTCTGGCGGCCCTTCCGCCTCAGCCTTCCAAGTAGCTGGAACTATTAGGTGCACACTACCACACCCAGCTCATTTTGATTTATTGTAGAGATGAGGTCTCGCCAAGTTGCCCAGGCGGGTCTCAGACCCACGGGCTCAGGCAATCCACTCACCTCGGCCTCCCAAAGCGGGATTACAGGCTGAGCCACCGAGCCCGGCCCTGATCACAACGTTAAAAAAAACTTATATCACCGAAAATCTTAGTTCCAAGTCGTTAACGTCTTGCCTTTTGAAGCAGCTTGTCTGCTCACAGATACCAGCCCAAGGAGCCCATTCCTGAGCACAGTGGGAAGCCCTGCTGTATGGTTTTGCAAGTAGGAAACTCCAGAAAAGGCTGGCTCTCTCCAGCATGCCCTCGAAAGTTCCTGAGAACCCTTTCCTTGGACTTGCTGTGTCAGTCCCTGACCTGGATAATCAGCATCATACCTGCTTCTGCCTGACCTCCAGCATTGCCGAGGAGAAGCTGCGCCAGCTGGCTCCATGGCGACACGTGCTCTCGCACTCAGCGGGGACCTCAGTGTCGCTTGGTGAGCCCATTTTTTCCAGCTCAAGTTGAACCAGTAGTTCATTTTTCACTGTGACCCTTCCAAATTGCTTCTGTTTTCCTTAAGCTTTCAATTTGTCAATATCTCCATCATGCCTGCAGCAAAATCTCTCCCTTTCTACTTTCCTAGATTCAGCTTGTTCTTATCCGTCTTGTCTCCATCCATGTTGTATTTTTCTTGGAGCAGATGCCACGAGGCAACACAGGGTTCCACGACCTCCCCATTTCCTAGTTCAACTCAGCATCCGTGATTTTGTATATTGGGGTTCTGAATAAAGTTTGCTTAAAAGAAAGTTTGTGTTGTTTTTTGTTTTTTTGAGTTGGAGTGTCACTCCGTTGCCCAGGCTGGAGTGCAGTGCCACACTCATGGCTACCCTAGCGTCAACCTGCTGGACTCTGGCGATCCTTCCGCTTCAGCCTTCTAAGTAGCCAGAACTACAGGCGCGCGCTACTACACCTGGGTAATTTCTGATTTATTGTAGAGATGAGGTCTCGCCAAGTTGCCCAGGCTGGTCTCAAACCCATGGGCTTAGGCAATCCACTCGCCTCGGTCTCCCAAAGTGCTGAGATTACAGGCTGAGCTACTGAGCCCAGCCTTGTGTTGTTTAAAAAATTTTTTGCTGGGCTCGGTGGCTCAGTCTGTAATCCTGCGCCTTTGGGAGGCTGAGGTGAGTGGATTGCCTGAGACCGCGGGTTCGAGACCCGCCTGGGCAACTTGGCGAGACCTCATCTCTACAGCAAATCAAAAAACGCGCCTGTAGTTCCAGCTACTTGGAAGACTGAGGCAGAAGGATGGCCGGAGCCCAGCAGGTCGAGTGCCGCCACTGCACTCCTGTTTGGGTGACACAGTGAGACTCCAACTCAAAAAAAAAAATTTTTTTTTGTTTGTGTTTTGAGTCAGAGTCTCGCTCTGTTGCCCAGGCTGAAGTGCAGTGGCACGATACCGGCTCACCGCCACCTTGAACTCTTGAACTCAAGCAATCCTCCCACCTCAGCCTCCAAAGTAGCTGGGACTACAGGCATGCACCATCACACCCAGCTATTATTTATTTATTTATGGTACAGACAAGGTCTTGCTATGTTGCCTAGGCTGTTTCTTGAACTCCTGGGCTCAAGCAGTCCTTCTACTTTGGCCTTCCCAAGTGCTGAGATTACAGGTGAGAGCCACTGCGCTTGGCCCTCCTTTGCTTTTTGGCTTACACTTAGCCTGAAATGCCCTCCCTGGGCACATCTCTGTCTGGCAAAACCCTTCCTTTGAGATCCGATCCTTCCAGCTGGACATAATCTCTTTCTCTTCCTTTGGTAGCACTCCCTTACGTGTTCTGCCTTGTAGTATAGCCCTCTCTGTCCCTCCCCTTCCTCACCTCCCACTGCCCTGAATTGCAAGCTTCTCTCAGCCCCAGCCACAGGCCTGTCTGTTCACCTTCATAACTTCTTCAGTGTCTTACACAAGGCAGATGCTTGGAACGCCAGCTGGTGTGAAGGAAGCAGATGCTCTTCACTTCAGGTGGGGAATGAGGTGATGTCTCTCCTCTCGGTGCCTCTCTTTTGCTTCCAGCAGCACAAACACCTTGGTCAGGTCACATCTCTGGAGTGTTGTTTTCTTGCTTTTAGATCTCCTGCCAGAGCCATCCCGAGGGCCCCTCTGAACTGTCTTGTTTCTCCCTCCCCTCTGTGAAGCGGCTCTGGATGGCCTAACCTACCCTCACAGCGTAGGGACTCGTGGGCAGCCCCTCTTGGTCTCTGGTGGGTTTTTGGGATGCTACCAGGAGAGACTCATACCTGTGTCAGGGTTCCTATCATGAGGGCTCCAGGTCATCTCCAGACCTGGTGTGGTGGACTTTCCTATCCTCCCCCAGGAGCACCTACTTAGTCACTAGAGTGAAGAGCACAGAGACATAATGGGGTTTGGGCCAGATGCGGTGGTTCATGCCTGTAATCCCAGCACTTTGTGAGGTCAAGGCAGGAGGATGCCTTGAGCCCAGGAATTCGAGACCAGCCTGGATAACATAGTGAGGCCTCATCTCTACAGAAAAGTTTAAAAAAACTATCTGGACACAGTGACTCATGTGTGTAATTCCTGCACTTTGGAAGGCTGAAGTGGGAGAATTACTTGAGTCTAGGAGTTTGAGACCAGCCTGAGCAACATAGTAAGACTTGGTCTTTAAAAGACAAAGATTAGCTGGGTTCGGTGGCTCAGTCGGTAATCCCACGCCTTTGGGAGGCTGAGCTGAGTGGATTGCCTGAGCCTGCGGGTTCAAGACCCGCCTGGGCAACTTGGCATAGACCTCATCTCTACAATAAATAAAAAATTAGCCGGGCGTGGTAGCGCACGCTTGTAGTCCCAGCTACTTGGAAGGCTGAGGTGGAAGGATCGCCGGAGCCCAGCAGGTCGAGGCTGCAGCGGCTGGGAGCAGCCACTGCACTCCAGTCTGGGCGACAGAGTGAGACTCCAACTCAAAAAAAAAAAAAAAAAAAAGACAAAAATTATGTGCAGGCCAGTCGCGGTGGCTCAAGCCTGTAATCCTAGCACTTTGGGAGGCTGAGGTAAGCAGATTGCCTGAGCCCAGGGGTTCAAGAACAGCCTGGGCAACTTGGCGAGTCCTCATCTCTACAATAAATCAAAAAAATTAGCTGGACGTGGTAGTGCGTCCCTGTAGTTCTGGCTACTTGAAGGCTGAGGTGGAAGGATCACCTGACCCCAGCAGGTCAACGCTGGGGTGGCCCTAAGTGTGCTCCTGAACTTCAGGCTGGGTGACAGAGTGAGACTCCAACTCAAAAAAAAAAAAAAGTTACTCTAAGGTGAAAAATCAATCTACATGTCTAACAAAAAGGATAAATAAATTATTATTAGTTACATTAAAAGTTTCAGGATGGTTTTGTTAGGCATCAATAGCTAACTGATCCATAGGAAGGTTGAAAAGACCTTTTTGGAGGTGCTAGTACTTGAAGCTCAGAGAGGGTCAGCCCATGGGGAGTCAGGGGCTCAAACTCCTAGGCTCAAGCAATCCACTTGCTTCAGCCTCCCCGAGGGCTGGAATTACAGGTGTGAGCCACCGTGTCTGGCTCATAATTTACAACGATTTGCTTTGATTGTATGGATTGGCTGGGGGTTCCCTGCCTGAAAATAGTTATTCCACATAGGGTAAATGGGGCTGATCTTCCCAGATGTCTATCTGGCGATTGTTGCTGGCTGATACCTGGGGTATCTCAGCTCTCCTTCAGGTGGCCTCTCCTCTTCCACTGGGCCAGGTTGGCTTCCTTATATGGCAGTTTCGGGGCAATGTTCCAAAGGGACAAGACCCAACATACAAGTGCTTACACGCCTCTGGTTGTGTCATGTGTGCCATTGTCCCACTGGCCAAAGCGAATAACAAGGCCAAGGTCAGATCCATGGGTGAGGAACATATACCGTTCATTGAACTATTACTTGAACAATCTACTGCAATTCTCCCTGGGTCACAGAGTTCATATCCTTCCCACATGCTGGATACGCTCACTCCTCCCAGGTCTCTTGAAAGCTCATCCAATCATGGCCCTAGGCTCAAAGTACAGGATCTCACACTCCGCATCAGGAGTGGCTGTGGTGTTCAGGTTCAGGTCCTCAGATGGCTCCTATTGGGCTGAGGACTGGCGATCTAAAAAGACAAATTATCATCTCTCATGCACCCAACATACAATGAATGGTGAGACAGGGGTGCCATGCAGTCCAAAGTCAACACTACATGTTTTGTTACAGCACTATCTTCTTCCTGGTGCCAACTTCAGTAAATATTCAACATTTAAAAGGTGATGGGAAATACACAGTAATCTGCAGCTCTGAAATGGGCGGGACTAGTCAGCCCTGTACTTTGTCGTAAGAAGAGTTCCCTGGAAATGATTTCTTAATCCATTGTTTTCTTTGGCCCTTAGCTTTGCTCTCAGGGCTTTTGGTTCTGCCTTCTGGGATATCTTTTCCCTTTTCCATAAGAAGTGGCCTTTGTCTGTAGTGGAGTTGCTTTCTCAACTTTCTTTTTCTTTCTTTCTTTCTTTCTTTCTTTCTTTCTTTCTTTCTTTCTTTCTTTCTTTCTTTCTTTCTCTCTTTTTCTTTCTTTCTTTCTTTCTAGTTGGAGTCTTACTCTGTCTCCCAGGCTGGAATGCAGTGGCAGACTCATGGCCACCCCCGCATTGACCTGCTGGGCTCCGGCGATCCTTCTGCCTCAGCCTTCCAAGTAGCCAGAACTACAGGCACACGCCACCATGACCAGCTAATTCTTTAAATTTATTGTAGAGATGAGGTCTTGCCAAATTGCCTGGGCTGGTCTCGAACCCATGGACTCGGGTAATCCACTCGTCTCAGTCTTCCAAAATGCTAGGATTATAGGCTGAGGCACCAAGCCTGGCTGTCAATTTGCTTTCTGCCCTTAGAAAGTTTGGGATGCAGAGGCCTTTTTTCATTTTGAACTGTCTTTGTCCTGCAACTTCCTTAAAACTTTGTCAGCTTTTTACCTATCAGAAAATAGTCCACTTGCTTGGACGAAATCCTTGCCCTGAGTTATTTTAGAGATGGTTCTCCTCTCCCTTGGGCAGCATATCAGAGAGCTGGGGGCAATATGGTGATGAGCCTTAGAAGCCCCCTTTTCTAGTTGACAGGTTACTAGACACCATCTAAAGTCTCTCTGAGGTCTTAAAGAGTCAAACAGCCATCAACTTAAATTGATCTTTACCCTGAAGCCGTGTCTTCCTTTGAGACTCTTGTGGGTTGGAGGGCCTGGAAATATGACATTTTCTTTTGCAACACGGCACATTCCAGACTTTCTGTGTTCCTTCTAAATTGTGCTTCCAAACTGAGCAGCCACCCCTTCCCTTACCTTATGGTTAAAGCTGCCAAAAAAGGTAATTTACACATTTAATGTTCTGCCTGGAAATTTCCTTAGCTGGACTCCAAAGACTATGAGGCATGTTTCTATCTTCCAAGTTACTGCCTTGACAGTGTTGCAGCACTATTCGCATTCCTCTAACTGTTCTCTCCTCATTGTTTCAAGACTGCAACCCGCAAGTCACTATCTCTCCAACTTCCGGTGGCAGTTTCCTCCTGAACCTCCAGTCTGAGCTACCAATCGCCTAGCTTCCCTTCTAGACTCCATTAGCCATGCAGTCCAAAGTCAATACTACATGCTTTCTGCCAGGTACCGTGGCGTATGCCTGTAATCCCGGTACTTTGAGGGGCAGAAACGAGAGTATTGCCTGAGCCCAGGGGTTCGAGACCAGCTTGGGCAACATGATGAGACCTCATCTCTACAAAAACATTTTAAAAATTAGCCGGCATGGTGGGACACCTGTAGTCCCAGCTCCTCAGGAGGCTGAGGCAGAAGAATCACTTGAGCCCAAGAGGTCGAGGCTGCAGTGAACTGTGATCTTACCACTGCGCTCCAGCCTGGGTGACACAGTGAGGTCTTGACTCAAGATATATGTATATAGCTGTTCTCCATTCTGCAGGTCAATCGGGAGAATTCTCTGCTGACATCACCAGGGTCACTCATGTGGCTGCACTTAGCAATAAGGTCAATGGCAAGATGGCCTCATTCCTTGCCTGACTGTAGGTGCTGACTAACAGCAGGGGTGCCTCAGTTATCCTCCACAAGGCCTTTCACATTCCATTTCAAGGTGGTCACAGGGCAATGCACCAAGAGAGAAACCCTAATGTACAAGTATTTATCAAGCCCTGGGTTGTGCCACGTGTGCATTGCTTTAAGTCACATGGCCGAGTCGGAGGCAATATGGGAGGAGAACACACATGAGCATGAGCATGCGTACCAAGAAGAATGACTCTTTGGGGGTTGTTACTGTGACAGCCTACCATACCGGGCCTCTAGACTGAGTCTTTTTTTTCTTTTTGAGTTGGAGTCTCACTCTGTCACCCAAGCTGGAGGGCAGTGGCACACTCCTGGCCACCGCAGCCTCGACCTGCTGGGCTCCGGCGATCCTTCCGCCTCAGCCTTCCAAGTAGCTGGAACTACAGGCGTGGGCTACCATGCCCAGCTAATTTTTTGATTTATTGTAGAGATGAGGTCTCGCTGCCCAGGCGGGTCTCGAACCCGCGGGCTCAAGCAATCCACTCACCTCAGCTTCCCAAAGGCGCGGGATTACAGGCTGAGCCACCGAGCCCAGCTTAGTCTGAGTCTTTTCTTCCTTTGGGCTCCCTTAGTACTTTGAACCACTATTTTCTTTTCTTTTCTTTTTTTTCTTTGAGTCAGGATCTCAGTCTATTGTCCAGGCTGAGTGCAGTGGCACGATCACAGCTCGCTGCAGCTCCAACTTCCTTGGCTCACTTGATTCTTCCACCTCAACCTCCCAAGTAGCTGGGACTACAGGTGTGTGCCACTGTGCCTGGCTAATTTTTTGATTTTGTTTTTTATGGAGATGAGGTCTTGCTATGTTATACAGTCTGTGAACTTATTTATTAAAATGCACTTAACATAGTCTCTTGAAAATCAACAGTTCCATATAACTCACTTGCCATCTTTAAGCTTCTTTAAGCAGAAATTGCCAGGTCCTATCTTCCGTTTCATGGCCTAGGGCACAGTAGGTGTTCATTAAATATTAGCTGTTAGGTAAGAGTCTTAGCAACACCATGCAAGGTGTGGTAGTTTGTGTAGGGTTTGCAAAGGGCTCCTCCCGGGTGTTTCTCACTGGGTGTCTGAAGTACTGTATGGGCTCTGAATCTCCTCAGCATTCTGGAAAGTCATAGAAGGATGTCAGCTGGTGGAAATATGGTTTAAGCTGTGTTAAGTCTACACATAGAAAAAATCTTGTTCATCATAATCACACCTAGCACCTGCACCGCAGCCAGGTGCAGATTCTGTGAGTCCCCACCAGAAACCCCAGGCCAGCCTCTCATCACTCAAGGCCACCGCTGTTATTTATTCATGTGTTCTGACGGCAAGTCCTGGGGTGTGAGGAAGTTGAAATCTAGTTGAGGAAACAGAATGGACATGTATGAAGCAAACTGCTTAGTAAGCAACATGCCAACAAATACAAAAAGCAGTCTGCCTCAACTGGGTCTAAACATGAAGGAGATACAACACACAAGGGATCAGAAGAGAGGAGGGTGGACTCTAAGACGGGGGACTTCTCGGAGAAGTGAAGTTCAGGTTGACTCTTGAGATGGGTTATGGACAGACATTGGCGGAGACAGTAGCGGATGACAGTGAGGCACTGTTGGGACACAGACATAGGGGGAAACCTTATACCTGGTTTCCTCCTGTCCTTCCCTCAGGGAGCAACCTCTAACCAAGGCCGGTCTCTAAAGGGTATGCATATTCCCAGTAATGAGTCATGGGATGCCAGTGACCAAGCAATGCTAAAAACAATGTAGTCATCACTCTTTTTTTTTTTTTTTTTTTGAGTTGGAGTCTTACTCTGTCACCCAGTCTGGAGTGCAGTGGTACGCTCACGGTTGCCGCAACCTCGACCTGTTGGGCTCAGGCGATCCTCCTGCCTCAGCCTTCCAAGTAGCTGGAACCACAGGCACACGCCACGACACCTGGCTAATTTTATGATTTACTGTAGAGATGAAGTCTCACCAAGTTGCCCAGGCTGGTCTCAAACCCCTGGCCCAGGCAATCCTCTCACCTCCACTCCCAAAGTGCTGGGATTACAGGCATGAGCCACTGCACTCAGCCAAGTTGTCGCTTTTTTTTTTTTTTAAGTTGGAGTCTCACTCTGTTGCCCAGGCTAGAGTGCAGCGGCATGCTCACAGCCACCATAGCCTCAACCTGCTGGGTTCGGGAGAGTCTTCTGCCTCAGCCTTCCAAGTAGCTAGAACTACAGGTGCACACTCCCATGCCCAGCTTATTTTTAAATTTATTGTAGAGATGAGGACTCACCAAGTTGTCTGGGCTGGTCTCAAACCTGCGGACTCAGGCAATCCTCTTGCCTTGACCTCCCAAAGTGCTGGGATTAGTTTAAGCTACCATGCCCAGCCAAATCATCACTCTTAATCCATGTAACCATACACACCATGTAGGAATTTGACTAATTAAGTTGCTTCCAGACAAAACTGCTCACTCTACTGCCCTAAGGTGTGGCTTCCTCACCGACCTGCCGCCATCAGTGCCTTCCATAAGTTTTGATAAACCAGTGTCTTTCCCTGCTGGACTTCTGGATGACTTCTTTGGAACAGGTAAACATGTGCAAGCCCTCTCAGATTTGGGGTTACCATGTTTCAATGATGTAGGTGGAAATAGCGTCCTTGAAGGTATGAAGTAAAATGGACGAGGCAGGAAATTCACACTGGCTGTGTGGAAGAGAGTAAGCAGACCATGGAGGTAGAAAGCAAAAAAGGTGGGCAGGGGAAAGAAGCCAGGTGGTAGATAAGCCAGAAGAAGCCCCCAGCAGACTAACTACAACTTTACCCAGGGGCCATTTGGGTACCTGAAATTGCCTACCCAGATGAAGCTTGTTTGTGGAGCCATGAAGTGGTTTTGCCCTCTAAGCAGCTGAATAGCTGGTGCTGTATTAGTAGGAGCCAGAAAGGAGGTGGGCGCTGCCCCAAAGGGAACCCGAATTGGGATGCATGGCAGAGTCAGAAAGTCGCCCCAGGGGTACCGGACTTGAGTCTCCAGGGTTTTTGCTATAGCTGCAATGGCTCCTTCAGCCCCAGTTGGGAACCTGGGAGTAACCGGTAGTTCTTTACCTTTTTGCAATTTGGGTTTTTTGCTTCTTTGTCTTTGCATAAGATGGCAAGAGCTTAATGTGAGAAAAAGGAGGAAACTTTTCCAAACAGTGTTTCTAACCCACATTGGAAGCACCTTTAATATGATGTAAAATGAAGCCATAGGAGCCCCCGAGTAGACCCAGAGAAATTCTCCTTTCCTTAGGAACTGGCCTCAAGAAGAGCTTGCCTAAAATAGGTGATGATTCAGGCCCTAAAAGAATTCGTTTCAGAGAACAAGAAAAGGGGCTGTATCATGTACAGGCTGAGCTTGAAAATGCTGACAGATGTGCTGAGGCCCAGAGCAGAAGAGACAAACTCCAAACGAGGAAAGCAGCAAATGGTGAGAAGCGAATAAGGCAAAACGAGAGAGAGAGCAAGAGAGAGAGAGAGAGAGAGAGAGAGAGAGAGAGAGAGAGAGAGAGAGAGAGAGAGCGTGCTCAGCATCCATGCCTGGAAAGTGCTTTCCCGTTCCTGGGGCCTGCTGGCCTCCTGCCTCCTCCTCTGCAGCCTTAGGAGGAGGCTTAGCAGCAAGCAGGGCCTAGGGGAGGAAGGGAACGCGTATCTCTTCTCTTTCCTTCCTCACACGATAACAGGGACCTTGGAAACTTATGTTTTAATGCTGTCCAAGGCATTCTGGTAACATTCTGGAATTTAAAGCAGAGGATCCTCCCTCTCTTTCCCCATGAGCCATGTAGGGGCAGTCGAATAGAAATTAAGGCTGTGCCATCCAGGAGTGGTGCCTCCTGCCGAGGCAGGAGAATGACTTGAGTCTGCTGTGAGCTGTGATCGTGCCACTACACTCCAGCCTGGGCAACAGGGTGAGACACGGACTCAAAAAGAAAGAAAGAAAAAAAAGTGTGCTAGTGAGTGGCGGAATGTTCTCCTTTGCTTCTAGCTTGTTCTCCAGCGCCCTTTGCACCCTTCCCACAGCCAGAACCTCTTCAAATAATTAACTTGAACAAGTGGAGAAGCTCAGTGGCTACGCATTATATCACTGGGGGTCACTTTAAAACGTTCAGCTCAGCCGGGCTCGGTGGCTCAGCCTGTAATCCCGCGCCTTTGGGAGGCTGAGGTGAGTGGATTGCCAGAGCCCGCGGGTTCGAGACCCGCCTGGGCAGCGAGACCTCATCTCTACAATAAATCAAAAAATCAGCTGGGTGTGGTAGCGCATGCCTGTAATTCCGGCTACTCGGAAGGCTGAGGCGGAAGGATCGCCAGAGCCCAGCAGGTCGAGGCTGCGGTGGCCGGGAGCGGCCACTGCACTCCAGTCTGGGCGACCGAGTGAGACTCCAACTCAAAAAAAAAAAAAAAAAAAGTTCAGCTCATCTAGATGGACAGTGGGGCCCAGATGTAAGTGTTTTTTCAACAGTATGCCAGCTGTTGTGCAGCCCAGTTGAGAACAGCTGGAATTACCCACTGTGAGCCAGTGCAGACGGTTTTGTCAACAAAGGATTTGTTGTCATTTTTAGGTGTCTGACAACATTACACACACAAATAGTCTTTGGTAAACTAGCAAAACTTGTGAGATACTTGTCCTTGGCCTCTGGGTTGCCTTTTTGGGGTGATTCTGGGGGTGCCATCTAGTCTCTGGCCTCATGAGCGTTGCACAGTATGGCAGAATGTGATCATAAACACACAGAAAATATCACAGCAGAAATCTCACTACCAATTCAATCCAGTCCAACCTTAGCTTGACACATAAGGACAGTTTTTTTTTTTTGAAGAAAGTGGCTGCTATCCATGAGGTAAATGTTAGAAAGTTTTGCCTGTAAAGGTTTTCCATACAATTTGCTACAGACTTTCAGAATCCACAGGATGTCATTAGGGTAAGGAGCAATACAACTGTCTAGCGCTGCCTCTCCTGGCCACTCAGACTCCATCCAGAAGCCCCCCTGCTGACCTTCCGTGGACATCTTCATTCTTCATTTGGACAAGACTGAGAACCAATGGGTCAGCCTCTGGGGGTAAGAATTTCCACATCACTATTCACCATGAAAAATAGCACTTTCTATCTTTTAATTTTTAATTTTTTTGAGTTAGAGTCTCCCTCTGTTGCCCAGGCTGGAGTGCACTGGCACAATCATGGCTCACCACAGCCTCTACCTCCTGGGCTCAGGCGATCTTTCCACCTCAGCCTCCCAGGTAGCTGGGACTACAAGCATGGGACCACACCTGGTTATTATTATTATTATTTTTTATAGCAATGAAGTCTCACTATGTTGCATAGGCTGCTCTTGAACTCTGGGCTGAAGTGATCGATCCTATTGCCTCAGCCTCCCAAAGTGCTGGGATTATAGGGTTCAACCACTACACCTGGCCAGTAGTTATTTATTTCTTCCAAATAAGCTTCTTTCAAGCACTGGTGGTTGACTACCCCCTACTGCTAGTATTGTAAGATTTGGTGACCACACGTACCTTCAGCATATCATGTCTAAGCTCTCTCCTTCCACCGAAGGACAGAGTTTGCTCGTCATTATGTAAAGGATCAACTTTCTGTTAGCCACTTTACTCACTGCTAGTCACTTTCTAGTCCTGTTATGTCATCTATGGTGTCAGTTTACTATAATATGATGCAAGGATGGGGTTGTGATGTTTTGCTTTTAGTATTCTCATCCGCGTGTTGTTGGCTTTTTTGGCAGGGTATGGGGAAACCTTACTCTTGCCCACACTGGTCCTCAGCAGGCAGGTGACTGCTCGACTGCTCTCCTGCATGGCTTGGCCACATCCTTCTGCAGCTTCCTTCCCACCACGCCCCGCTCACCACCTGGGCAGACCTGGAGTCTCACATGACCTTGGAGATCCCACTGGGCACCTTTCCCTAGATCATTTATCACTATGGTCATGATGACTTGGGTGTTTAAGCTGCGGAATAAAAATAGAACAGAGCCGGGCTCAGTGGACTCAGCCTGTAATTCCACGCCTTTGGGAGGCTGAGGTGAGTAGATTGCCTGAGCCTGCGGGTTCGAGACCCGCCTGGGCAGCAAGACCTCATCTCTACAATAAGTCAAAAAAGCAGCCGGGCATGGTAGCGCATGCTTGTAATTTCGGCTACTTGGAAGGCTGAAGCGGAAGGATCACCGGAGCCCAGCAAGTCGAGGTTGCCGGTGGCCGGGAGCAGTCACTGCACTCCAGTCTGGGTGACAGAGTGAGACTGCAACTCAAAAAAAAAAAAAAAAAATAGAACAGGTTCTGGCACAGGTTTAAATATATATGTATATACTTTTCCCCCTGCTTCCAAAAAAGTACATGTTCATTTAAGACAATTTTAAAAATACAAAGAAAATCAAAATAATCCTTAATCCTACCACCCAGAGATAACCTCTGCTAATATTTTGGTTTATATTCATCCAGACTTTTATTCAGAGAGCACAACACACATACACACATACTCTTTCTCTTTTAAAAATGATATTTGATGCACACAAAAGAATATATGTAACATTTACACTCACTCCCTCCCCACCCAGAAACAAAACATGACAAATTAAAAATAGTTTTAAAAATAGAGCCGGGCTCGGTGGCTCAGCCTATAATCCTGCGCCTTTGGGAGGCTGAGGTGAATGGATTGCTTGAGCCCGTGGGTTCGAGACCCGCCTGGGCAGCGAGACCTCATCTTTACAATAAATAAAAAAATCAACCGGGCATAGTAGCGCATGCCTGTAATTCTAGCTACTTGGAAGGCTGAGGCGGAAGGATCGCCGGAGCCCAGCAGGTCGAGGCTGCGGTGGCTGGGAGCGGCCACTGCACTCCAGTCTGGGTGACAGACTCCAACTCAAAAAAAAAAAATGGGCCAGATGCAGTGGCCCAAGCCTATAATCCCAGTACTTGGGAGGCAGAAATGAGAGGACTGCCTGAGTTCAGAGGTTCAAGACCAGCCTGGACAACTTGGAGAGATCTTGTCTCTACAATAAATCAAAAAATTAGCCAGTGTGCACCTGTAGTTCCAGCTACTTGGAAGGCTGGGGTGGGAGAATCACCTGAGCCCAGCAGATCGAGGCTGCGGTTGTCATAAGTGTGCCACTGCACTCCAGTCTGGGCAACAGAGTGAGACTCCAATTAAAACATTAATAAAGTACAATAAAAATGGTTTGGACTAAGCATGGTGGCTCATGCCTGTAATCCCAGCATTTTGGGAGGCTGAGAAGAGAGGACTTCCTGAACCCAGGAGTTCGAGACTAGCATGTGCAACCTGGCGAGACCCTCTCTCTACAATAAATTTTTTAAAAAGTAGCCAGGCCTAGTGGCAGGCACCTGTAGTTCCAGCTACTACTCAGGAGGCTGAGGTGGAAGGATCACCTGAGCCTAGCAGGTCAAGGCTGAGGTGGCTGTGAACATGTCACTGCACTCCAGCCTGGGTGACAGAGTGAGACTCCAATTCAAAAACAAGAAAAGAAAAAGAAAAATAACTCTGCTAAGATATCCTATTGCATAAACTTAATTATGTGTCACTGAATATTTTCATAAAATAAGTTATAAGAATTGAGATTTCTGGGTCAAAGGGTACCAATATTTTATATAAATATATATATATATTTTTTTCTTCTTTTTTTTTTTTTTTTTTTTGAGTTGGAGTCTCACTCTGTCACCCAGACTGGAGTGCAGTGTCCGCTCCCGGCCACCGCAGCCTCGACCTACTGGGCTCCGGCGATCCTTCCGCCTCAGCCTTCCGAGTAGCCGGAACTACAGGTGTGCGCTACCACGCCTGGCTGATTTTTTATTTATTGTAGAGATGAGGTCTATGCCAAGTTGCCCAGGCAGGTCTCGAACCCGCAGACTCAGGCAATCCACTCACCTCAGCCTCCCAAAGCGCGGAATTACAGGCTGAGCCACTGAGCCCAGCTAGAGTGCATATATATTTTTGGAGGTTTTTAAAGGGTAAATTCCTAGAAGTGGGAGTGCTAGGTTGAAATGTAAATGTATGTCATTTCATTAGATCTTGCCAAATGTTTCTCCAAAAGGGCTGTTTCGTTTCTCATTTCCTACAGCAATATGTGTTTTTCCATAACTTCACCAACAGAGTATAGATATCCAGTTGCCCCAACACCATTTATTAAAAAGCCTGCCTTTGCCTTGGCCATTTGACTGTTTATCATTTACTGGATTTAAACATGTAGTGGGTCAATTTCCAGACTTTCTATTCAGTTCCATTGGTTTGCCTATTCATATACCAGAACCACATTGCTTTCATTCAAGAGGCTCTGTAGTATGTTCTCTTTGTTTTGAGTTGGAGTCTCAGTCTGTTGCCCAGACTGGAGTGCAGTGGCATGATCATGGTCACTGCAGCCTCAACCTGTTGTACTCAGGCAATCCTTCTGCCTCAGCCTTCCAAGTAGCTGAGACTACAGGTGCGTGCCACCACACCTGGTTAATTTTTTGATTTATTGTAGAAATGAGGTCTGGCCAAGTTGGCTAGGCTGGTCTCAAACACGTGGGCTCAGGCAATCCTCTCTCCTTGTCCTCTCAAAGTGGTGGGATTATAGGTATGAGCCACTGCAGCTGGCCAGTAAATTAAAAAAAAAAAATTTATTGGGGAGACAAGGTTTTGCCAAGTTGTCTAGGCTGGTCTTGAACCCTTGATCTCAGTCAATCCTCTTGCCTTTATCTCCCAAAGTGTAGTGATTGCAGGCATGAGCCACCACATCTGGCACTGTAGTATGTTTTAATGTAGGCTGGGGCTATTCTCCTCTCATACCTTTTCATTTTCTGTTCTTACTAGCTATTCTTCAGTGTTCATTTTTTCATATGAACTTTTGTATCAACCTGTCTAGTTACAGGAAAAAAACCTGTTTATATTTTTAGGGAATCATATTAAATTTATAAATTAACCTAAGTAGAACTGTCATCTTAATAATGTTGAGATATTTTAACCAAAATGAAGGGATGTCTAGGTTTTTTTTGGGGGGGGTTGGAGTCTCACTCTGTCACCCAGATTGGAGTGCAGTGGCTGCTCCTGGCCACTGTAGCCTCGACCTGCTGGGCTCCGGCGATCCTTCCGCCTCAGCCTTACAAGTAGCTGGAACTACAGGCATGCGCTACCATGCCTGGCTAATTTTTTGATTTATTGTAGAGATGAGGGCTTGCCAAGTTGCCCAGGTGGGTCTTGAACCCGCGAGCTCAGGCAATCCACTCACCTCAGTGTCCCAAAGCGCGGGATTATAGGCTGAGCCACCGAGCCCGGCTGGGATGTCTAGGTTAAGCAAACATTTATGCCTATTTTTTTTTGAGTTGGAGTCTCACTCTGTCGCCCAGGCTGGAGTGCAATGGCACGCTCACGGTCACCGCAACCTTGACCTGCTGGGCTCAGGTGATGTTTCTGCCTCAGCCTTCCAAGTAACTGGAATCACAGGCATGTGTCACCACGCCCGGTTAATTTTTTTTTTTTTGAGTTGGAGTCTCACTCTGTTGCCCAGGCTGGAGCGCAGTGACACACTCACAATCACCCCAGCGTTGACCTGGAATGCTGAGGATGCATGTCCTGGAACTACATCGCATGTCACCATGTCCGGCTAGTTTTTGTGATTCATTGTAGAGATGAGGTCTCACCAAGTTTCTCAGACTGGTCTTGAACCCCCGGGCTCTTCCCTTGGACTCCCAAAGTGCTGGGATTACAGTCAGAGTCACTGCGCCCAGTCACATTTGTGTCTTTTGGGAGAATTTTATAGTTTTCTTTAAAAACCAGTTTTCATTCATACCATGAAATACTACTCAGCAATAAAAAGGAAATCACTCTGAATATATGAAACAAGTTGGATGCATCGAGGGAATTATGAAAAAAATAAAAATAAAAACCACTTTTATTGAGATATGATTTACAAAACTTATAATTCACGCATTTGAAGTGTGCAATGCAATGGTTTTAGCAAATTCACAGAGCTGTACAACTATCACCACAATCAATTTTGGAGCATTTTAGTCACCTCCCAAAGTCACCCCATACCTATTAGCATTATTCCCTATTCCTGTCAACCCCTCCAGGCCCTGGCATCAACTAACCTACTTTCTGTTTCTCTAGCTTTACCTATTCTGGACATAATATAATATGTGGTTTTCTGTGACTGGCTTCTTTCACTTAGCATACAATATTTTGTTTTTTTTTGTTTGTTTTTGAGTTGGAGTCTCACTCTGTCGCCCAGACTGGAGTGCAGTGGCTGCTCCCGGCCACCGCAGCCTCGACCTGCTGGTCCCCGGTGATCCTTCTGCCTCAGCCTTCCGAGTAGCTGGAACTACAGGCGTGGGCTACCACACCCGGCTAATTTTTTGATTTATTGTAGAGATGAGGTCTTGCCAAGTTGCCCAGGTAGGTGTCGAACCTGCGGGCTCAGGCAATCCACTCACCTCAGCCTCCCAAGGCGCGGGATTACAGGCTGAGCCACCTAGCCCGGGTGTTAATAAAGATTTACACCTATGTTTTCTTCTAAGAGTTTTATAGTTTTAGTTCTCACATTTAGGTTGTTGAAGTTCTAGTCTCCAGTGTCTCAGAATGTGACTGCATTTAAAGATAGGGTCTTGGGGGGGGAGGGGATGGGATTAACAGTAGCAAATATCTATCTGGGGCTGGGAAAACACGTCTTATCAACAGGGTGCCTGAATGAAACGTAATTGTACACCTAGCCCTTAACTGTACCTCACAAAACCATAATAAAAAATACTGATTAATTATTAAAAAAAATAAAGATAGGGTCTTTAAAGAGATATTTATTTATTTATTTATTTATTTTTTGAGTTGGAGTCTCACTGTCGCCCAGACTGGAGTGCAGTGGCTGCTCCCGGCCACCGCAGCTTCGACCTGCTGGGCTCCAGCGATCCTTCCGCCTCAGCCTTCCAAGTAGTTGGAATTACAGGCGCGCGCTACCATGCCCGGCTCATTTTGATTTATTGTAGAGATGAGGTCTTGCCAAGTTGCCCAGGCGGGTCTCGAATCCGCGGGCTCAGGCAATCCACTCACCTCAGCCTCCCAAAGGCTCTGGATTACAGGCTGAGCCACCGAGCCTGGCTTTTTTTTTTTCTTTTGAGTCAGAGTCTCACTCTGTCACCCAGGCTGGAGCGAAGTGACCATAGCCTTGACCTGGACTCAGGTGATCTCCTGAGTAGCTGGGACAACAGACATGCACCACCACCCCTGGCTAATTTTTTTTAATTAAAAATTTTTTTTTTTTTTGTATAGATGAGGCCTTCCTATGTTGCCTAGGCTGGTCTCACATTTCTGAGCTCAAGCAATCCTCCTGCCTCTGCCTTCCCAAGTGCTGGGATTACAGGCATGACCCACCATGCCCAGCTCTTAGCTTGGATCTTCTTTCCTTGAGTTTCTAGAAAATGCTGAATCATTATTACCTTGCTTTGTACGTTGCTCTTGAGAAGTCCTATGCCGACTATTTTGGTTACTAGACTCCATAATAAGCTACCTACCCTAAAAAGAATGGTTTAAAGTAAGAGTCATTTTGATAATAATTTTACAATCTTTGGGGTCAGGAATTTAGGTAGGGCTTGGTTGGGTGATTCTTCTGTTCCACATGGTTCCAACTGAAGTCACTCAGCGGTATTCAGCTGATGTCTGAACTGATATACCACATTCATGATGACATTACTCATATCAGCAGGGATCAACCAGGTCCTCTCCCTCTTCATGTAATCCCAAGACCCTTCCACAGGGAGTTAGGGCTTTAAGGGCAAGTGTTCCTAGGGACCCAGGTGGATGCTTCAAGATTTCTTATACTTGGACTTGAAAATCCCAGAATACCACACATTATACCGGTCATATAATTTAATAAGGCCAGCCTGAATCAAAAAGAGTGATAAAGGATTTGCAGCCATCTTTAATGTACTGAAGGCTAATTTTCTTGCCCTTTTAAACAATTTTAACTTTGTGCCTGGAGACTTTGAAGTTTATTATTATTATTGTCTATTAGTCTTAATACTTTAGCTCTCAGAGTTGATCATTCTCTGGTGTTTTCCCCAGGTACATATGGGCCCTTCCATTATGTAGATTTATGTTTTCTTTTGTTAAAAGATTATTATTATTATTATCATCATCATCATTTTGAGTCAGGGTCTCATTCTGTTGCCTAGACTGGTATGCAGTGGTTCAATCACGGCTCATCGCAGCCTCATTGCAAATCCTGGGCTAAACAATCTTCTCTCCTCAGCGTCCCTAGTAGTTGATACCATAGGTATGTGCCCAGCTAATTTAAAAAATGTTTTTTGTAGAGAGAGGATCTCACTGTGTTGCCCCGGCTGGTCTTGAACTCCAGGCTCAAACAGTTCTCAAGCAGTTCTCCAACCTCAACCTCCCAAAGTGCTGGGATTACAGGTTTGAGCCACCACACCTATGTTTTCTTATTTCCAGAAAGTTTCTTGTATTATAGCTTCAAGCTATATGGAACTTTAGCTACATATTTCTTGGACATTCTTCACTTGTTTTTGTTTTTTTTTTGAGTGGGAGTCTCACTCTGTCGCCCAGACTGGAGCACAGTGGCCGTTCTCGGCCACCACAGCCTCGACCTGCTGGGCTCCGGCGATCCTTCCGCCTCAGCCTTCCAAGTAGCTGGAACTACAGGTGCGCGCTACCATGCCCGGATCATTTTGATTTATTGTAGAGATGAGGTCTCACCAAGTTGCCCAGGCGGGTTTCGAACCCGCGGGCTCAGGCAATCCACTCACCTCGGCCTCCCAAAGTGCTGGGATTACAGGCTGAGCCACCGAGCCTGGCCTGAAAGTTTTTCCTAACCTGCAGTATGGAGGCTGTGTTGGAAGCAACAAGACTCCAGGAGGGAGACCGCATAAGAAGCTGCCACACTAGTCTAGGAGACAGGGGCCAAAGGGACAGTCTCCAGTTGTTTACAAGTTGGAATTCATGGGTCTTGGTTGTTGGGTGTGGGGTGGGAGAAGAAGGAATCAAAGACTGCCTCCAGGTTTCTTTTTATTTACTTAAAAATTCTATTTATTGCCGGGCTCGGTGGCTCAGCCTGTAATCCCGCGCTTTGGGAGGCTGAGGTGAATGGAATGCCTGAGCCTGTGGGTTCGAGACCCACCTGGGCAACTTGGCGAGACCTCATCTCTACAATAAATTAAAAATTAGAGCCAGGCTCGGTGGCTCAGCCTGTAATCCCGCGCCTTTGGGAGGCTGAGGTGAGTGGATTGCCTGAGCCCGCGGGTTCGAGACCCGCCTGGGCAGCGAGACTTCATCTCTACAATAAATAAAAAAATCAGCTGGGCGTGGTAGCGCATGCCTGTAATTCCAGGAACTTGGAAGGCTGAGGCGGAAGCATCGCCGGAGCCCAGCAGGCGAGGCTGCGGTGGCCGGTAGCGGCCACTGCACTCCAGTCTGGGTGACAGAGTGAGACTCCAACTGAAAAAAAAAATTAAAAATTAGCCGGGTGTGGTAGCACGTGCCTGTAATTCCAGCTACTTGGAAGGCTGAGGCGGAAGGATCACCGGAGCCCAGCAGGTCAAGGCTGCGGTGGCCGGGAGCGGCCACTGCATTCCAGTCTGGGTGACAGAGTGAAACTCCAACTCAAAAAAAAAAATTCTATTTATTTATTTTGAGACAGATTCTCACTCTGCTGCCCAGGCTGGAGTGGAGTGGCACGGTCATGGCTTACTGCAGCATCAAACACCTGGACTCAAGTGATCTTCCTGCCCTGGCCTCCCAAAGTGCTGGGATTACATATGTGAGCCACGGTTCTAGGTCCTAGGTTTCTGAAGTGGGCAACTGGGTGAACAGCAGGGCTAAACAGTTTAGACATGTAGAGCTTGGGGTGTCTCTGGGATACCCTGTGAGAGAAGTCTGGGAAGCTTCTGTGAATAAGGAACATGGATGATGGGTGGTTTGAGCTAGAGATAATGCACTTAGGAACGCTGACAAATGTGGCAAACAGAGACAGGGAGTGAAATGGCCCAGGGATAAGGGGAAAGAGTAAGGACAGAGTCCTGGGGACTGAGGAGTGGTCAGAGAGGTTGAGAGAAGTCATGTCATGAAGCCAAAGGAGTTTCAAAAAGAGTGGAGTGTTCTGTGTTGTCACAGGCCATGGAGAGTTCTAGTCATAGGAAGACTCAAAAGATGGTCCGGGGCATTTAGGATCAGATGAGCCATTTGGTGACCAAGAGCAGTGCAGTGACATGGTGGGGACAGATGTACGTAGCCATGGGCTGAGGAGTGAGAAGCTGCTGAGGAGGTAGAGATGAGTGTAGACTACTTTCTAGATGTTTGTGAAGGGTACAGAGAGGACTTGGGAGGCTTAAGTGGAAGGATGGCCTGAGTCCAGGAGGTGGAGGCTTCCGGGAGCCATGATCATTGTGATCGTGCCACAGCACTCCAGTCTGGGCAACAGAGTGAGACCCTGATTCAAAAGAAAGGAAATACAGAGAGTAGTAATAGAAGTGGAATCTAGTGGGGCAGAGGAAAGTTTCTTTTTTCCTTAGGATGGAAAAAGCTTGAACGTGTGCAAATGATGAAAGAAAAAGACGAATAGGTAAGAGAAGTTGATAATTTTGGAGTGGGGGGAAATGATTGAAAGATGTCTGAAAAATTTTCTGAGAGCGTGGGAGGTGATGAAATACAGAAAAGAGATGGAGAGATGCTAATATGAGTGTACTTAAAGCCACTAATTCCTAGAATGGTTTAGAAGAGTCTAGTCCGCATATTTAAATGACGTTGGTTTCAATCAATAGGGCAAACCTATCAAGCAATGTTTACATATTTATTTTATATTCTTTACACTTCTTTTCTCCAAAGGCCAGAATCAGTGTTTACCCTTTCAATGCCTCCCACATCGTGGGTGCTCAATACATGGTAAATGAATAAGCTAGATGTCTCTTACCTGTATTCTGAGTATCTGAACATGCTCAGAATAAGCCAAGACCCTGCATATGAGTGAGAAATCTCAGGCATGCAAAATACTCGCAAACTTCATGTGAAAGGTGATGCCTTTTTTTGACGAAGCTATTTACTCTCACTTAACCGAGATGGTGATCAGCATTTCCTTCTCCACAGGAGTTTAAAAATAGGACGATGAGAGGGGAAGGAGTGTTCTACAGGCAGGAAGGCAGGCAGCAGCAGGAGGTGGTACGCTCTGCCTTCTCCTAAGGTGCCAAAAAGCGGTGAAAACCACACTCAGAGCAGGCTGGCCTGAGGCCGCTTAACTTGGGACCTTACAACCTTCACTTACAGCCTTTAAAGGACGTTGCTGTTTTGAGCCTCAAATAAAAAAACGACCATTTGAGCCATTCAAAAAAGGCTTAGCTGTTTCTAACTTGGCACCATCTCCTGTGTTTCACACAGTTTGGAAAGAATTCTATTAAAAATGATAATATTAAAACATAAAAAAGCTGGTGCTGAGATGGTAAACCTGACCACATCCTGCTCCTTTGCCCAAGCTGTTTTTCCAGCCTTAATGTACCCCCTCTTTTCTCCAAGACTGCTTTTTCTTCCTTCTAGGCGCAACACACAAGCCACCTCTTCCAGGAAGCCCTCAGCGTCATCCACGCGGAAATCATCTCCTCCTCCTCCTCGGCCCTCCTGCCGCATCCTGCTGTGGCTGGGCCCCGCGCGGGTCAGCGGACCTGGCTATTTACGCGGCGAATCCCCATTGAGTCAGGCGCTCCTCGGGACCAGGGGCCGTGACGGTGCCCCCGCAGGCGCCCGGTGCAGCGCCGGGCAAAGCCGCTGTTCGGTGAGACTGCCGAGCTGAGTCAAGCTGGAAAATCGCTCAGGGCAGGATCGTGCGCTCGAGGCGCGGACGGATGATTCAAGCGGGTGGGTCTCCGCATTCTTCACCTCGTAGTCACATCGGGCCGGGCGGCTCCCAGGCGCTGCATCTACCTGTGGCGTAGAAACGCACCCCCGCCGCCGGCCGCCAGGGTGCGGGGGAAGCCGGGAGGGGGCGGGTCCCGCGGGCCGCGGGGGCGGAGCTCGAGGCCTGCTCTGCCCGCATCCCCGCCCCCTCCCCGGCGCGGCGGAAGCCCCGCCCCCGGCAGCGCGCTCGCGCTGGCGGCGCGCTCCCGCCCCTCCGCCCGCGCCCTGCGCCCTCGCGCCGGGGGCGGGCTCGCTGCGCGTGCCGGGCGGGAGGCGGCGCGAGCCGGGCGCTGGGAACGTTCGCCGCGGGGGCGGCTCCGGGGCCTGAGTGGGAGCCGCCGCCGCCGCCGCCTCAGCCGAGGGGGCCGGGCCGGAGCAGCGGAGGAGGCTGCGGCCGCCAAAGACCTTCCCGACGCCGCCCGCTCCGGCCGGGAAGTGAGCCAGGTGGGAAGCCCGCGGGGACCGCGGGGGAGAGACGGGGAGGGAGCCCGCGCTGCGCCGGGACCGCGGGACCTGCGGGGCCGGGAGGCGGGGATGGCGCGCGGGGGGCCGGGGCCGCTGCACCGCGCGCGGCTTCTGGGGGAGACTGCACGGCGCGCTCGGGCCGGAGGGGCGGGCGGAGGGGATGCGGCGGCGCCCGGCGGGGCGGGCCTCCGGGGTCCCGCGCGCCGAGGACACCGGTGCGGGCGCCGGGCTGTTGCCACCCGAGCCCCGCGCGCCGTGGGCAGGCTCCGCGGGAGGCGCTCGGGGGGCGCGCGGAGCAGGTCCTGGCCGAGGGCAGGTGAGGCGGGCAGGCCCTGGCAGAGGGAAGGCGGCTTATTTCGGATCACCCCCCGACACAGCTCCCCGAGACGCCTCTTCGCCAACCTGTCCGTGAGGTCACCCTGGAAGGGACGTGTCCTGGGAGCAGGTAGGATGCAGCCCGAATGCTCGCCGCGACGTTCCTGTGCCAGGCCTCGGATTAGGAAGCCCTTCCAGCAGTCTCGGCTCACGTTCATTGATTGGCCCCGTGGGTAGCGCCGGGGGCAGCCCTCGGCCCCGACTCGGGATGAAACCCAGCCACAGTTTCCCTAGAGGGGCTGGCGGTGTGGCTGCGAGGGTGTGCGGGCCAAACACGAACGCGCGCTTAAATGCGTGTCTCACGCCTGTCCCCTTTAGGTCTCTTTTGTCTTTTCCCAGTATTAGGAAACTGGAGCCGTCAGTTGCTTGGTTTGGGGGATAAAGCAGGAAGGTCACAGAAGAGACCCCTCTTGGGGGAGAAATTTGGGAGCGTGCTGAAGGCTCTTCTGTGTAACATGTAAAGGGCGAGGAGGGGGGAAAGACATTTGGAATGATAGAGGAAGTTTCGTTCCCAGCTAGAATTAAGCTCCCCATGGCTGTTCTCTGCTGAATCTTCAGAATGTTACCTGGCTCGCAGCAGTCTTGCCATAAATGTCTACCGCATGAATGAAGAATGAATGAATGAATGAGGCAAGGTTTTGCTGCATCTCACACGGAGCAGTATCAGTCACTCTTCCATAGGATGGTTGACGAACTTCCCCTGCCCCTTGAGTCCTCTTTTTTTTTGGTCCCATGAGGTACCCCAGGTTCTTAGGTCTGGACATGTTAAAGCAGTGGCTGGAGTTCTTGGGCCATGTTACCACTTTATGTATTTATTTTTTCCAGCCAGGGTTGTACTCTGTTCCCGGGGCTGGAGTGCAGTGGTGTGATGAGGGCTACTGCAGCCTCGACCTCCTGGGTTCAGGCGACCCTTCCACCTCAGACTCTTGAGTAACTGGGATCACAGGTGTGCGCCACCATACTCAGCTAATTTTTTGGTTTTTTTGTAGAACCGAGGTCTCACTCCGTTGCCCAGGCTGGTCTCGAGCTTCTGGACTCAAACCATCCTCTCACCTCAGCCTCTCAAAGTGCTGGGATTACAGGCCTGAGCCACTGCACCCTGCCATGCTACCACTTTCGCGTGTTTCTTGATACTGACTGTCGGGAGCTTGGTCCTTGGCCTGTTACTTGAGATCAGTCCCATTCTGTTCCTTCTCCCGTGGCTTTTTCTGTCATCTGAGGAAGGGAAGTACTTTGGACCGGAGAATACTTTTTCATTTTTTCTTGCTTCTTGGATCTTAGATCTTCAGTAAGAGAATGTTTGTGTCTCTTTTTCTCTGCATGGGCTGTCATTCGACCTGTCCGTTGCCTTGGTCGGATATCTGGACTCTGGAGCTCTGGGCTGCTGTTTCAGTTCCCTGGGTTGCAGTGCCTGTTGGGTTACTTTGTCTGCCAAATTAAAACTTGACCTTTTATGAGTTCTCTGAGGATTTTTATCATGCATAAGTAGAATTGCCCTTGAGGGGGATTGTGCCTTTGAAGGCAGGGGTTTGAGTGTCCACTAGGCTTGAGAGACAAAATTTCTACTTACAGATAGAAAATTAGACTTAGAGATAGACTCTCTCTTTACCATTTATTTTTATGTCTTTAATATTTATCTCATTATCTTAGTTTCATCATATAGAAAATAAGGGAACTATTAATCCAAATTTGGTATTGTGTAGAAGCCTTGAAGAAGCAAATTAATTTCTCTTTTGTTTTAGATCTCAACTACTATTTATCTTGAGTGCCAAGGTTCTGCAATTTCGGGTGTCTTAGTCAGGATCTCTCAGTGATAATTTATTTTAATTATATATTTAATTTATTTTTTGAGTCAGAGTCTTGCTCTGTTGCCTAGGCTGGAGTGCAGTGGTACGATCACAGCTCACTGCAGCCTCGACCTCCTGGACTCAGGTGATCCTTTTGCCTCAGCCTTTGGAGTAGCTGGAACCGTCGTGTGTGCCACTATGTCTGGCTTTTTTTTTTTTTTTTATTGTAGAGATGAACTGTTGCTATGTTGCCTAGGCTGGTCTTGAACTTCTGGTTTCAAGCAATCCTCCTGCTTCAGCCTCCAAATTATGAGCCACCATGCCCAGGTGTTTTTATGTTGAAATAAACTTTATTGATTTATAGTTGATGTGTGACAAAATGCACAGATTTCCCATGTGTACAGTTGAATGAGTTTGAAAAGTGTATACTGTAGTTCCCTCCTTAGCCTCAGGGATATCTTCTAAGACCACCAGTGAGCTGGGCTCTGTGGCTCAGCCTGTAATCCTGCGCCTTGGGAGGCTGAGGTGAGTGAATTGCCTGAGCCTGCGGGTTCGAGACCTGCCTGAGCAACTTGGCGAGACCTCATCTCTACAATAAAACAAAAATCAGCCGGGCGTGGTAGCGCGCGCCTATAGTTCCAGCTACTTGGAAGGCTGAGCCGGAAGGATCACAGGAGCCCAGCAGGTCAAGGCTGCGGTGGCCGGGAGCGGCCAGTGCACTCTAGTCTGGGGGACAGAGTGAGACTCCAACTAAAAAAAAAACAAAAACAAAGACCCCCAGTGGATACCTGAAACTGGGGCTAATGCTGACCCGTATGTTTTTTCCTATACATACATACTTGTGATAAAGTCTAACTTATAAATCAGGTGTAGTAAGAGGTTAGCACCTTTTCTATGGCATATATTATATTTGGCTTTTCTTTGGCATATCCCAGTTGTCAGCTTCATTACTTTTGCGCTTTGGGTCCATTGTCAGGTAAAACAAGGGTTTCTTGAACACAAACACTGTGATACCATAACAGCTGATCTGATAAGCAAGACTGCTATTAAGTGAGTAACTGGAGGGTAGCTTGTACAGCATGGATATACTGGAAAAAGGGATGATTCACATCTGGGTGGGATGGAGAAAGATGGCATGAGATTTCATCACACTACTCAGAACAGTACACAATTTAAAACTTATGAATTGTTTATTTTGGGAATTTTCCATTTAATATTTTTGGACCATGATTGATTATGGGTAACTGAAACCATGGAAAGCAAAACTGAGGATAAGGGAGGACCACTGTATACTTTGTAACCACTATTTCAGTCAAGACACAGAAATGTCCATCACCTCAGAAAGTACCCTCGTGCAGGTTTGGAGTCAACCCCTTATCATCCTATTGATTGATTAATTGATTGAAATATAGTTTTGTTCAGTTGCCCAGACTGGAGTGTAGTGGCACCATTATAGCTCACTGCAGCCTCCACCTCCTGGGCTCAAGTGATCCTATCATCTCAGCCTCTTGAGTACCTGAGACTACAGGCGCATACTACCACACCTGACTAATTTTTTAACTTTTTTTTTGTAGATATGGTAGTCTCACTATGTTGTCCAGGCTTGGTTTTGAACTCCTGAACTCAAGTGATCCTCTTGCATCGGTCTCCCATGGTCCTGGGATTTCAGGCATGGGGTACCACACCTGGCCCCCTTTTAATTTCTAATTACACAAGCATCAGGGCTGTGGCATATAGTTGTGCAGGATGCATGGCTGTCCATCTTTAGGGGGTACCATTTGCATTGATGTCTCTGTGCATGGCAGCTTCTGGAATGGTAGAATGTGGCTGTATGCTGCAAGTGGCTCGGAACGCACACTCGCTTGTAAGATACTCTAACAGTACAGACAGATTGAAGGGTCCCTTGGCTGACTCCTTTCTCCACAGAAACTGCAGTTACCATCTTGTGATCCTTCCAGACCATTCTGTATACATTTGCATGTATATATAGATAATGCAGGGGAAAAAGCGCAAAACTTCCCCCCTACATTAGTGACATCATACCATACATAGAGTGCTGCAGCTTTTTTCCCTAACCGAATGTTTTTGAGTTTTTTTCATATTGGAATGTAGAAATCTGCCTGAGTTTTCTTAACTACCACACAATCTGTTATGTAGTATGTGTTGCAGTTTAATTAATCCTTATTAATAGCTGTTGCTGCAGTGAATGAAAGACTTGCTGGATTGAGAGGTGCACATTTGAAATCATAAGTGATGGAGCTGTAACCATGTTGCTACTTGTGGATCGAGTTTATTTGTTTGTTTATTTATTTTGACTCTTGCCCAGGCTGCAGTGTGATGGCATACTCACGGCCATCACAGCCTCGACCTGCTGGGCTCAGGTGATCCTTCCACCTCAGCCTTCCAAGTAGCTGGAACTACAGGTACGTGCCACCAAGCCCAGCTAATTTTTATTTGTTTGTTGTAGAGATGAGGTCTCACCAAGTTGCCAAGGCTGGTCTTGAACTCAGGCAGTCCTCTCACTTAGGCCTGGGATTTCAGGCATGAGCCACTGCACCTGGCTTGTCCATTTATTTTTAACTGCTGAGTATATTCAGTTGTAGACAAAACTGCAGTTTATGTAGCCTTCACTCACTGAGGAACAGTTGGGTTACTTTGGATACTAATTATTTGAGGGATATGATCTGTGTATTGCAAATGCATCCTGCCAGTCTGAGGCGTTTTCTTTCCCTTTGTTAACTGTATTTGACTGTATATAAATTTCAAGTTTTAAAGTCATATTTATGAAAAATTTCCTTTAAATGACTTGTTTTTTGTGTGTATTTCTGGTTTAAGGAAATGCTCTCTTAAATTATATGTTTCTGTATTTTCTTCTAAAAGTTTTAAAAACTTTTGCTTTATGTATGGACTTTATTTCTATATGTAGTATATTAAAGAGGTATATTATTTTTAGATAATCAGTTTCCAGTACCTTTTTTTCCCATAATGTTTTTATTGTGGTGAAATATACACAACATAAAATTAACTATTGTAACTTTTTGAGGGAGGGGTCAGGGTCTCACTCTGTTGTCCAGGCTGGAGTGCAGTGGCACAAGTGTGCTCTGCCATGCTTGACTGATTTTTTTGTTTGTTAGAGGCAGGGTCTCACTATATTGCCCATTCTGATCTCCAACTTCAGGGCTCAAGCAATCCTCTCACCTTGGCCTACCAAAGTGCTGGGATTATAGGTGTAAGGCACAGCACCTGGCCCCATTTTACATTTTAAAGTACACATTCACATTGTTGTGCACCCATCACCGCTATCCATCTCCAGAGCTTTTTCATCTTCCTCTAGTGAAACTCTAGGCCCTTTAAACAGTGTCTCCCCATTCTTCTCTCCTCTCAGCCCTGACAACCACTATTCTACTTTCTATCTCTATGAAGTTGATTACTCCAAGTACCTAATATAAGTGGAGTCATACAATATTTGTCCTTTTGTGCCTGGCTTATTTCACTTAGCATAATGTCTTTAAGATTCATCCAAGCTGGGCTCGGCGGCTCAGCCTGTAATCCCGTGCCTTGGGAGGCTGAGGTGAGTGGATTGCCTGAGCCCGTGGCTTCGAGACCCGCCTGGGCAACTTGGTGAGACCTCATCTCTACAATAAATCAAAAATTAGCCGGGCATGGTAGTGCGTGCCTATAGTTCCAGCTACTTGGAAAGCTGAGGTGGAAGGATCATCGGAGCCCCAGCAGGTCAAGGCTACGATGGCCGGGAGTGGCCACTGCACTCCAGTCTGGGCGACAGAGTGAGACTCCAACTCAAAAAAAAAAAAAAAAAGGTTCATCTATATTGTAACGTGTTAAAATTTCCATTGTACATATATTCCACATGTGGTTCATTCATTGATGGACATGTGGGTTTCTGTCTTTTGTCTATTATAAATAATGTTGTTGTGAACACTGGGGTACATATCTGTTTAAGTCTCTGCTTTCAGTTCATTTGTATATATGCCCAGAAGTGGAATTGTCAGTGATATATTCTTAAAAAATATATACATCTCTGAATAAATGGAATAAAAATAGATTAATACAACTTTGACCAAAATGACTGGATCGTACGAAGGGTTCTCACTCTTTCCCATACGCTTACCCCTATTATTAGCATCTTGTGTTAGTGTGGTACATTTGTTACAATGGATGAACCAATATTGATATATTATTGTTAATTAAAGTTCATAATTTATATTAGAATTCACTTTTTGTATTGTACAGTTCTGTGGGTTTTGACAAATGCATAATGCATGTATCATTAATGTCATTACACGTAATGTTATAACTTCATACAGAATGATTTTACTGCCCTAAAAATCCTTTGTGTTTCACCTATTCATTCTTCACTCCTTTTCCCTAAGCCCTTGGCAACCACTGATCATTTTACTGTCTATAGTTTTGCCTTTTCTGAAATGTCATAGAGTATATGGTATGTGGCCTTCTGAGATTGGCTTCTTTCACTTAGCAGTATGCATTTAGGGTTCGTCTGTGTCTTTTCTTGGCTTGATAGCTCATTTCATTTTCTTTCTTTTTTTTTTTTTTTGGCATTGGTATCTCACTCTGTCACCCGGGCTGAAGTGCAGTGGCATGCTTACGGTCAACCCAGCGTCAACCTGCTGGGCTTGGGTGATCCTTCTGCCTCAGCCTTCCAAGCAGCTGGAACTACAGGTGTGCTCTACCACACCTGGCTAATTTTTTAATTTATTGTAGAGATGAAGTCTTGCCAAGTTGCTGGGGCCATTCTTGAACCTGTGAGCTCAGGCAGTCCTCTCACCTCGGCCTCCCAAAGTGCTGGGATTACAGGCTTGTGCCACCACACCCAGCAGTTCATTTCTTTTTTGTGTCAAACAATACTCTGTTGCATGGAAGTACTACATGCAACTGTGCAGGTTTTCAAGTAGATGTAAGCTTTTAATTCAAGTAATGTAAGCTCAAGTAGATGTAAGCTTTTAATTCACTTGGAAAAATACCTAGGAGAATGATTGATGAATCATATGATACGAATATGTTTAGCTTTGTAGGCTGCTAAATTATCTTCCAAAGTGAGTGTCCCACTTTGCATTTCCAATGATTGAAAAAAATATTATTTCCAAGCACTCTAAGTGTACTTATAAAATAAGTGTTTGTGAAGCTGTTCTGTAAAATTAAACTTTACCTGGAGCAGCTCATATTCAATTGTTGCTTTTGTTGGCTTTCTTAGTGTTATATCTCTTTTGGGGTTTTGATCACAGAAGTATTTTGAGTGTGAGGGCTTTTCTTTTTTTTTTTGAGTTGGAGTCTCACTCTGTTGCCCAGACTGAAGTGCAGTGGCCGCTTCCGGCCATGGCAGCCTCGACCTGCTGGGCTCTGGCGATCCTTCCGCCTCAGCCTTCAAAATAGCTGGAACTACAGGCGCGTGCTACCACACCCGGCTAATTTTTTTTTTTTTTTGAGTTGGAGTCTCACTCTGTCACCTAGACTGGAGTGCAGTGGCCACTCCTGGCCACCGCAGCCTCAACCTGCTGGGCTCTGGCGATTCTTCTGCCTCAGCCTTCCAAGTAGCCGGAATTACAGGCATGCGCTACCACGCCCGGCTGATTTTTTGATTTATTGTAGAGATGAGGTCTCGCCAAGTTTCCCAGGCGGGTCTCGAACCCGCGGCCTCGGGCAGTCCACTCACCTCAGCCTCCCAAAGCGCGGGATTACAGGCTGAGCCACTGAGCCCAGCTGTGTGAGGGGTTTTGATTGTGTTTTCTTCTTTCTGCACTCATTCTTCTCTATGTGGTGCTATTTCAAGTGCTTCAACTGACATGCTGGACCCCAGTCTAGAATCAAATATGAAAATGGTGGGTCAGGGCTACTGCTCTTTGAAATAATTGGGTTATTTTAGATCCACTCAGAAGTATGTGTCTCAGTTCCATTCTTGGTCCTGAGGCTGTTTATAGTTCTAGGCAGAGGTTGTCAGCCATATTTTTCAGCTTTATTTCAGCTCCAGTGTCATCCCTGACCTTAAGCAGTGAATCTGCTCAGATGCCTCCTGTTTCTCCATCCTTTGCTTTGTGTCATTACTGCCCAGCAGGAGGTTATACCTGTGAATTTAAATCCAGCGAGCCTAGAGCTATGTCCTGCTTACAGCTTTGTGTATCTGTTCTGTTTCTGATCCAAATGGAGGTTTATCTTGTTTTTGAACCTCGTATCTTATGACTGTGTATTTGGAGAGAGAGCATGCATCAAAGTATGTACTTACTGGACTACTTTGACCAGAAGACTTAGTTGGTCAAACTCCTTTCTCAACTTGTATGACTTACTTTTTCTTTGTTATTGCATTGCTTAGGGCCTCCAGTACAAGAATATCAATGATGATAATTGACAGTTTAATCTTATCCTGAATGAGAATGTCTCCAGTGTTTTGCTATTAGATATGATGTTTACTGACAGTTTTTAGGAGATGTCTTTTGTCTACTCAAGGAAGTTTCCTTTTTTCTTTTCTTTTTTTTTTTTTTTTTGAGTTGGAGTCTCACTCTGTCGCCCAGACTGGAGTGCAGTGGCCGCTCCCGGCCACCGCAGCCTCGACCTGCTGGGCTCTGGCGAACCTTCCACCTCAGCCTTCCAAGTAGCCAGAATTACAGGCATGTGCTACCACGCCCGGCTGATTTTTTGATTTATTGTAGAGATGAGGTCTTGCTACCCAGGCGGGTCTTGAACCCGCGGGCTCAGGCAATCCACTCACCTCAGCCTCCCAAAGGCGCGGGATTACAGGCTGAGCCACCGAGCCTGGCTCTTTTTTTTTTTTTTTTTTGAGTTGGAGTCTCATTCTGTTGCCTAGACTAGAGTGCAGTGGCTGCTTCTGGCCACCGCAGCCTCGACCTGCTGGGCTCCGGTGATCCTTCCGCCTCAGCTTTCCAAGTAGCTGGAACTACAGGCGTGCGCTACCATGCCCGGCTAATTTTTTGATTTATTGTAGAGATGAGGTCTCGCCAAGTTGCCCAGCCGGGTCTTGAACCCGCGGGCTCAGGCAATCCACTCACCTCAGCCTCCCAAAGGCGTGGGATTACAGGTTGAGCCACTGAGCCCGACTTCAAGGAAGTTTTCTGTTGTTCTTGGTTAGTATATTTGATTGGTTGTTGAATTTTATTGAGGCTTTTTGGGGGGCATTTGTTGAAATTATCATTTTTTTCTCTTTATTTATTTATTTATTTTTTTGAGTTGGAGTCTCACTCTGTCGCCCAGACTGGAGTACAGTGGCCGCTCCCGGCCACCACAGCCTCGACCTGCTGGGCTCCAGCGATCCTTCTGCCTCAGCCTTCCAGGTAGCTGGAACTACAGGCGTGCCCTACCACGCCTGGCTATTTTTTGATTTATTGTAGAGATGAGGTCTCGCCAAGCTGCCCAGGCAGCTCTCGAACCCGCGGGCTCAGGCAGTCCACTCACCTCAGCCTCCCAAAGACGCGGGATTACAGCCTGAGCCACCGAGCCCAGCTCATTTTTTTTCTCTTTAATATGTTAAGAGTAGGAGAAACCTTCATGAATTATAGGTAACTGAGAAAAACAGATATGTCTGATTTACTCGTTAATTAATTTTTATTCAGAAAACCCCTCCCAATCTTTTGAAATGCATTTTGATAGTGAATTTTTCTATATTAGCATTATATATAAGTTAAAACGCGACTGAAATACTGCAGTAATCAGGCTTGAACTAAATATCCCTATAACTGGCCTACACTGTATTCAAGTAGTGCTCTATAATTTAATAGTGCACTATAATCAAATAGGACATAATAGTAATAATAGTAGCTAACATTTATTGGGCTCTTGATGCCAAGCATTGTGCTAAATGCTTTACATGATTTATTTAATAGTCACCACAGCCGTATGAGATTATATTTAACTACTCAGAGCTCCTTGTAGTAGTAGAGTACAGCTACTGATTTTTTTTTTTATTGGAATCTAGAGAACTCTCTTAGATTTGTAAAAAACAAATCTCTAAGATTTTATTAACCTTTATTTCCCTGGCTTTTTTCTTTTTTTAATCTGAAAGAGAGGGACAAAGAAGTATTAGAGGAAGGACATTTGAGAATTTTCCTGAGATAAGCCAGAAAGTTGGTTCTTTTTCAAGAAAGTTTGGCTAGTTATGGGTGAGTATTTATCAGTGACATCTTAATTAAATTGAGATTCAGAAAAAAACTGACAGGGAAATGGTGAACTTATACAAGAAATTTCCATACCTGGATGCTTTGATGTAGCTGAGACCTGGAAGGGCTAAGAAACTCACAAAAGGTTCAGAGAAAATGAAGGCTATTTAACACCAAGGTGCAGTACAGGGACTTTGTGGAAATATTTCCAGTGCCTTCTCTCCCTTTTCTTGACTGTGAGAGTTACTTCTGCCTGTTGACTTAGTCTAATTCTGAAATATCCTGTGTTCCTAGAATAGACCAGAGTGGAAGGACTAACGGGGTCCAGACTTTCTGTTGCACTGTCCTCCAGACCTCACTTTGTGACTTAAGATCTGATTCAGCACCAGTTTTGGGACCTAGTCTTTCCTTATTCCTTGAGTCCTTATGTTGCCCTGTAGGGGGCGATGAGGCGCAGTTGAAAGGAGGAGGGGCTTCAGGCCAAGTAACTGCCTAGCTCCACACATTCCTAATAGGCCAAGTTGCCTGACCTCCTAGGCTCTCAGTTTCCTCATCTGCTTCTAACATCCCTAGTCCTGATTTGCTCCTCAAGTCTAGCACAGTCCTGTCTTCTCACCCTAGTGTTGTTTTTTTTTTTTTTGAGTCGGAGTCTCACTCTGTCACCCATACTGGAGTGCAGCCTCGACCTGCTGGGCTCCGGCGATCCTTCCGCCTCAGCCTTCCAAGTAGTCGGAACTACAGGCGGCGCTACCACGCCCGGGTGATTTTTTGATTTATTGTAGAGATGAGGTCTTGCTGCCCAGGCGGGTCTCGAACCCGCGGGCTCAGGCAATTCACTCACCTCAGCCTCCAAAAGGCGCGGGATTACAGGCTGAGCCACTGAGCCCGGCTCACCCTAGTGTTTTAAAGAGCAGTAGTCTCCAAAGTGGGAGGTATATAAAATGATCCTCAAGGTAGGGAATTACAAGAAAATTTGAAGATTGAATTTGCCAATATTTAATGCGTATATTAACACTTTCTCTGTGTGTCTGATGATGTGTCAGGTATGGTAAGTTAGGGGACCTGTGAGAATAGTGGGAACATCACAACTGGAAGGGGTCAGTAATGTGATCTCCTTATTTGCTTGCTTGCATTGTGTTAGCACACACTGTAGTTCACCTCTGCCTGGTTTAGTGGCCTTTCAGATTATGATCTGATTTGAATAAAATGAACCTTGCTATATAGACAAATGACTTAAAAAAGATTCCCATGAAGAAACTGCCGATTGAAGTTTCAGGGTCTACTAAAGATGGAAGTAACAGTGCAAACACACATGAGCAGCAAGACAAAAGCAGAGTGGATACTTCTATTTATGAGTTTGTTGTCAGTTAGATGCAAAATGTAAAAACAATGATAATGTAATCAGATGGATGAAAAATCTAATAAAAACCTCTTAGAATGATTAAAAATATGAATTTATGCCGGGTGTGGTGACTCACGCCTATAATCCCAGCACTTTGGGAGGCCAAGGTGAGAGGATTGCCTGAGCCTACGGGTTCAAGACCACCCTGGGCAATTTGGAGAGACCTAATCTATACAATAAAGAAAAATTAGCCGGGCATGATGGTGCACACCTGTAGTTCCAGCTACTTGGAAGGCTAAGGCAGAAGGATCACCTGAACCCAGTACGTCAAGGCTGCAGTGACTGTGAGCGTGCCACTGCACTCCAGCCTGGATGACAGAGTGAGACTCCAACTCAAAAAATAAATAAATAAATGTAAATAAAAGTATGGATTTCTACACTGTTGGGTATATTGTATTAAGGTATTCACTAATGATATTATGAGCATTCAGAATATAAAGATAGACTTAAATGATGTCTTCCAGTGCTGGTTAAAGTCGTGTTCTGATTAAGTACCTTAAAATTTTATTAAGCTTAATGATAAAGTTTTAGAAGTTCCTTTTGAGGTTACTTACTTTAGGAGTGAAAGAAAAAAGCCATAAACTTTTATTCTTCCTGTGTGGTAAAAATGGCTGAGATAATATATAGGTGCATTAATAATTTTGGTTTGGTGTCAAACTAGAATGTATTGTTTGTTAGCAAATGTTGGGATACTGATAGAACACATTGCTGAAGATTTGAAGTGATGACTATTATACCAGGTTATAGAGTTTGTGAGAGTTCATGTATATTTGGATAAAAGTACAAAGCTTATGGTATTTGGCATGCCTGTTTCAATAATAAAATAAATGAAGAACTGCCTTTTCCTCCCCAAACAACTCAGGAAAAGATTTACTGGAGAATATTCTCAAAATAAATGACCTAAAATGTTATAATGAAATAGGACACATAAAGCATAAAGAATAATATATTGTACCTAGAACCCAGACTAAGAAATAAAACAGCCAACAGAATTAGTATCCCTCTGCAGTCACATGCTTCTGCTTCCATTTCCAGCGATAGTAACTTTTCTGAATTTGGTGATTATCATTTCCATATGCTTCTTTATACTTTTTCTGTCTATCTGTATGCACACACACACACATGAATACATACATATATATAAATTCATAACTAATATATTCAGGACCAGGGCTAAGGTGAGATGAGGAGGCAGGTACCTAGGCCCCAATGTAAGGAGGTTCTTACTCTTGGGCTTGCTTGACCCCAAGAGTGATGCCTCCTTAAGTTTTGTACCCTAGGTGTCTTACTTGCCTCACCATAGTCCCAGTCCTGCTCCTATTGTACATGACTTAAGCTGTATATAAATGGTGTTATTTTTGTATGTATTCTGTTGCAACTTTTTTCGCTTACCATTGTGAAATTGACCTATCTCAATAAATGTAGCTCTGCTGTATTTAGTCAGTTGTGTAATTGACTCTATTACAGTTTTATTTTCCCATTCTTCTGTTGATGGACATTTAGGTTGTTTCTGATTTTGTGTATATAGACAATATCATTGTAATCATTTTTGTATGCATCTCTTAGTTGTAGAAGGGTAATATCTGGATAATCGGGTATGTCCATTTTTTTTTTTTTAACAGCATACCTTGGTGGGACCTCCAGAAATGTTAAGGTCATCTCTCTGGGGCCTCCAAAATATGGTAGGGTCACACCATATTTTGTGTGTGGCCTCCATTCGGGAGGGCCTCCAGAATGTTAGGTCAGGCCTGCTGGGGGTGTGGGTGTCTAGGGTGTGATTCGATGCTGCATACAAGATGCAAAGAGTTGCACAGAAGTTAGATTAGAAAATATAGTTTACTTAAAAGTAAATGAGAGAGAGAAAGAGAAGATTCACCTTCTCAAGGTGGGGGAGAGGGCCAAAGCCAGGAAGCATGGTAAAAGGTAGCTCAAAGAGCACTTGGCTGCACCAGAGTCTAGCAAGGTAATGGACGGGTATGTCTATTTTAACTGTACTAGATACTGCCTTTGATGTTCAAAGTGGTTATATTTATTTATACTTTTACCAGCAGTATAGGAGAATTCATGTAGCTTCATATTTTTGCCAATATAAATGGTATTTTCAGACTTGATTTTTTCTCATTTGATGGGTATAATGGGTAAATTACATTTTTGTAAGCTTTGTACTATAGAATAAAACAGATTAAAGAAATAGCTTAGTGAATTATCATACAGCAAATACTCTGTAATCACCACCAGGTGAAGTAATAGAATGTTGCCAGCCCTTCCAGAGGCCCCTCCATGTACCCTATCCCAGACATAGCCCCTTCTTTCCCTCCCAAAGTAACCATTGTCCTGATTCGTATACTAATCACTTCCTTGGATTTCTTTATAGTTTTATACTCAACTATGAATCTTTAGATACTATAATTTAGTCTTGAGTTATTATGTGCAACTTTTTTATATATTTGTCTTCCATTCCTGTTGCCTCTTCTGGGAATTGCTTGCTTACATCTTGTATCAATTTTTTTTTTTTTACTGGTTTGTACAAGTTATATTTATATCATAGATATTAGTTGTCTCGTAATATGAATCGCAGATCTCTTTTCC
The DNA here is from genome assembly GCA_027257055.1 of Cephalopachus bancanus. NCBI lineage: Eukaryota > Metazoa > Chordata > Mammalia > Primates > Tarsiidae > Cephalopachus > Cephalopachus bancanus. The sequence goes on along the minus strand of JAPVLO010000046.1, from coordinate 16,276,301 downwards.
CTGTGACTTGTCTTTTCATCTTTGTAATGGGTATTTTGATACATATATTTTTTTTAGAGGTAGGCTAATTTATCAGTCTTCTTTTTGTGCTTTTGGTTTTTGGCTTAGAAAATCCTTCCCTATGTTGAGATGACAAGATGTCTTAAGTGACTATTATAACCAAAGCTTAATTGCAAAATACATAAACAGGCGCCTCACAGACAAGGAAACATATGTGGTCAACAAACATAAGAGATGGACATTGTCATTAGTGACCAATGAAATACAAATCAAGATTACAATGAGATGGCATCATATGCCCATGCTGTTGGCAACTTTTGAAAACCAGGTGTTGGGGAGGATGTGAATCCATAGGATCTCCGATGTAGCACTGACAGGAGTGAACTTTGGTGCACATTTTTTTTTTTTTGAGTTGGAGTCTCACTCGGTTGCCCAGACTGGAGTGCAGTGGCCGCTCCCGGCCACCGCAGCCTCGCCTGCTGGGCTCCGGCGATCCTTCCCCCTCAGCCTTCTGAGTAGCCAGAATTACAGGCATGTGCTACCACGCCCGGCCGATTTTTTGATTTATTGTAGAGATGGGGTCTCGCTGCCCAGGCGGGTCTCGAACCCGCGGGCTCAGGCAATCCACTCACCTCAGCCTCCCAAAGGCGCGGGATTACAGGCTGAGCCACCGAGCCCGGCTTGGTGCAGTTTTAAAAAGTCTGGCAATTCCTTTTTTAGGTGTGTACTCAAGATAAACTCTTACCCTTGTATAGCAAGAGACAGGTGCAACGTTTGCGGCAGCACACTCTTCACAATAGACTATAACCGAGAAGCAATCCAGATTTCCATCACGGGAGAGTAGATTAAAATGTTGTTTTTAAAGTTATACAGCAGTTGAAATGAATGAGCAGTAATAACATGCAACAGTAGGATGAATCTTAATGGTATGATATTTGGTGAAAACGCTTCCCAAAGGCTTATATATAGTAAGGTATCAGTTTATTTGAGATAAATTCATATACCATATGATTTATCCTACAATTCAGTGGTCTTTAGTATATTCTTAGACTTGTACAACCATCACTACTAATAATTTCAGAACATTTTCATCACCCTAAAACAGAAATCTGTACTCATTAGCAATTACTCCTTAATCTTCCCCCCAATGCCTAGAAGTCAGTGATTAATTTTCTGTTGCTATGGATTTGTCTATTGTGGACATTTCATAAAAATGGAATAATACATGGCTTTTTGTGACTAGCTTCCTTTATTTAAGCATACCGTTTTCAGGATTTGTCCATGTTGTAACATGCATGGTCATTCTTTTTTAAGACTAAATAATATTCTATTTTATGACGATGCCACAATTTGTATGAATATACCACAGTTTAATTCCAGCACCATTTGTTGAAAAGACTAGTCTTCTTTTATTGAATTGTCTTGGCACCTTTGTTGAAAATCAGTTGACCATAAGTGTAAGGATTTATTTCTTAACTCTCAGTCTGTTCCCTTGATTCATATTGATAACCTTCTGCCAATACTACATTGTCTTTATTACTGTGACTTTGTAGTAAGTTTTTAATACATTTACTTACGTGTAGTTTGATTTACTAATATTTTGTTGTGGACTTTTGCATCTGTGTTCATGAACAATTGTTGCTAGTTTCCTTTTTTGTACTGCCTTTGTTGGGTTTTGGTATCTGGGTAATACAGATTCCAAAATGAGTTGGGAAGTTTTTTCTTTCTTTTGTTTTCTGGAAGAGACCTTGTAGAATCGGGCTTGGAGATTTCTTTTGTAGAAGACTTTTTTAAAAACTACAAATTCAGCCGGGTTCGGTGGCTCAGCCTGTAATCCCGCGCCTTTGGGAGGCTGAGGTGAGTGGATTGCCTGAGCCCACGGGTTCGAGACCCGCCTGGGCAGCAAGACCTCATCTCTACAATAAATCAAAAAAATCAGCCGGGCGTGGTAGCGCATGCCTGTAATTCCGGCTACTTGGAAGGCTGAGGTGGAAGGATCGCCGGAGCCCAGCAGGTCGAGGCTGCGGTGGCTGGGAGCGGCCACTGCACTCCAGTCTGGGTGACAGAGTGAGACTCCAACTCAAAAAAAAAAAAAAACCAAACAAAAAAACTACAAATTCAATTTCTTTAACAATTATAGGATTATTCTGGTTATCTTTTTCAGCATGGGTGAGTTTTGGCAATGTGTAGTTTTTGAGGAACTCGTCAGTTTTATCGAGATTGTAGGTTAGAATTGTTCATAGTATTTCCATAGTATTTCTTTTAATGTTCATGGGTTCTATAGTGGTGTCCTCCCCTTTCATTAGTGATATTGGTAATTTATTCCTTTTCTATCTTTTCCTTTCTCGGTCTTGCTAGAATCTTATCAATTTTATTGATCTTTTAGAGAACCAGCTTTTGGTTTCATTGATTTGTCTCTTAGTGGATTTTTGTTTCAATCCATTATGGTCAGATAACATACTTTGTATGATTTTAATTCTTTTGTATTTGTTAATGTTCATTTTATGACCTAAGATATGGTCTTTCTTGGTGCATGTTTCAGGTGCATCTGAAAACAACGTACATTTGTTATTGTTGGGTGGATTCTTCTATAGATGTCAATCAGACCTAGTTGGTGGATGGTGTTCCTCAGTCCTTCTATACCCTTGTTCCTCCCTCTTCAGTGAGATTGTTTCAGTTGGATTGTTTTGTCACATTCTGCATTTCATTCTTGGATCCTCTGATTTTTAAAAATTTTGCATACATTAAGATTCAATCTTTGTGTGGTAAAGTTCTATCAGTGTTGACAAATGTGTAGTGTCATGTATGTACCATTACAGTATCATGCAGAATAGTTCCTCTGCCCTAAAAATTCCCCTGTGCTTTACATACTCAGTTATTCCCAAACCTTTGGCAACAACTGGTCATTATACTGTCTCTCTAGTTTTGCTTTTCTCTCAAGGGTCATACAGTTGGAGTCATATAGTGAGGGGATCCCCAACTCCTGGGCCATGGACCTGTGCTAGTAACTGAGCCACACAGGAGGTCGTGAGCAGGAGGTGAGCTTTACCTCCTGTCAGATCAACAGCGGCATTAGATTGTTATAGGAATGTGAACCCTATTGTGAACTGTGCATGCACGCTCCTTAAGAGAATCTAGCCAGGCTCGGTGGCTCAGCCTGTAATCCCAGCACTTTGGGAGGCTGAGGTGAGTGGATTGCCTGAGCCCTCGGGTTCGAGACCCACATGGGCAACTCGACGAGACCTCATCTCTACAATAAATCAAAAATTAGCCGGGTGTGGTAGCGCGCACCTGCAGTTCCAGCTACTTGGAAGGCTGAGGTGGAAGGATCGCTTGAGCCCAGCAGGTTGAGGCTGCGGTGGCTGGGAGCGGCCACTGCACTCCAGTCTGGGTGACAGAGTGAGACTCCAACTCAAAAAAACAAAAAACAAAAATAGAATCTAATGTCTGATGATCTGAGGTGGAGCTGAGGTGGTGGTGATGCCAGCACTGGGGAGTGGCTGCAAATACAGATTAATATTAGCAGCAAGGTTTGACTGCACAAGAGACCATAATAAATCAGTTGTCTGCAGACTCATATCAAAACCCTATCAGTGAATGGCAAGTGAGTTGATGTACTTCAGTTGTACAGCTGCATTTGATGGCAGGCTTTAAGTCAGAATCTGATACTTATTTTAATCTGTGCATGGGCTGTCCATTATTTTATTTACCACTTCCTTCCGTACCTTTTTTTTTTGTGGTGAGTTGTATCATTATATATTGCAGTGTAATAATAATAGAAATAAAGTGCACTGGAATATCCTGAAACTGTAACTACCCCCCCATCCCCTGCCGCATCTGTGGAAAAATTGTCTTCCACAAAACCGGTCCCTGATGCCAAAAAGGTTGGGGACTGCTGATATAGTGTATAGCCTTTTCTTTTTTTTTTTTTTTTTTTGAGTTGGAGTCTCACTCTGTCGCCTAGACTGGAGTGCAGTGGCCGCTCCTGGCCACCGCAGCCTCAACCTGCTGGGCTCTGGCGATCCTTCTGCCTCAGCCTTCCGAGTAGCTGGAACTACAGGCATGCGCTACCACGCCCGGCTGATTTTTTGATTTATTGTAGAGATGAGGTCTCGCCAAGTTGCCCAGGCGGGTCTCGAACTGGCGGGCTCAGGTAATCCACTCACCTCAGCCTCCAAAGGCGTGGGATTACAGGCTGAGCCACCAAGCCCGGCTGTGTATAGCCTTTTCAAACTGGCTTTTTTCACTTAGCAATATGCATTTAGCCTTCTATGTCTTTTTGTGGATTGATACTTAATTCTTTTTATTGCTGAAAAACATTACACTTATGGAAGTGATGCAGTTTATTGATACATTCACCTGTTGAAGGGCATCTTTCTCTTTGTTGTTGTTTTCAGCTTTTGGCAGTTAAGAATAAAGCTGGGGACTGGGCACGGTGGCTCACACCTATAATCCCAGCACTTTGGGAGGCCGAGGTAAGAGGATTGCCTGAGCCCACGGGTTCTAGACCAGCCTGGGCAACTTGGTGAGATCTCATCTCCATAATAAATCAAAAAATTAGCCGGGCTTGGTGTCTTAGGCCTATAATCTCAGCAATATGAGAGGCCGAGGTGAGCGGATTGCCTGAGTTCATGGGTTCCAGACCAGCTCGGGCAACTTGCTGAGACCTTGTCTCTACAGTAAATCACAAGAAGCTATCAGGGTGTGCTGGTGCATGCCTGTAGTTCCAGCTACTTGGAAGACTGAGGCAAAAGGATCGCCGGAGGCCTGTGGGTCAACGCTGAGACGGCCCTGAGTGTGCCACTGCACACTGCACTCCATCCTGGATGACAAGCGTGAGACTCCAACTAAAAAAAAAAAAAAAAAAATAAGGACAAGTTCTTACTGAGTTGCCTGGTCTTGAACTCCTGGGCTAAAGGGTTCCTCTCACCTCAGCCTCCCAAAGTACTGAGATTACAGGCATGAGCCACTGCACCCAGCCTTCAACCCCCTTTTAGATTTAAGAAACTTTATTTACATTCTCATAGCTAGGTCTGTGGTCTTTACACTTTTTAGACTAAAGTTGTGCTCGGTTCTTTAAACTAGGTGAAATAAAGCTTCTGAGTAAGGTGGTTGCGATCTACTGAAGATCAGACATATCTGAATAAATATACCTTGTGAATTTCTCTGCATGTTTGCAGGATGAAGTACAGGAAGATGGGGGTGGAGAGTCCTGAAATCACAAGGTCATAGAATTTTATTTGTGCATTAATGTGGACAAAGATTTTGGCACTTGAAATGGGAAAAAAGGGTGGATGGAGAGTGATTAAGAGGAAGGAAATGGCAGGGTTTGAAATTAGAGTTAGCATGTGAAGGTGATAATATTGGTTATGTGTAGATTATGCAGCTTAGAAAGGCAGAGTGCCAGGAGTCCCAAGTGGAAGGAAGTAGGGATGTGCTTACATTCATGGGAGTGTTGGTCTTCAGGGTTATATCAGAATGCCAAGGGCATATAATCAGGTGTGGCTGTGTGCTTAGATCAATTCTTGTTGGTATGGAACTGTTAAAAGCTTAATTACAAAGATGCAGGCATTAGTATTCATAAAGCACTGGCACGGAATCACCTTTTACTAGGCCTGGGGAAATCATTTACAGTAATCTCAGTTTTTGTGTATCCCATACATTTAGGTTTTATGTAATCTGAATTATAAGCTTGCTTGAAATGAAATGACTTGATGTCTTTTTTTTTTTTTTTTTTTGAGTTGAAGTCTCACTCTGTCACCCAGACTAGAGTGCAGTGGCCGCTCCCGGCCACTGCAGCCTCGACCTACTGGGCTCCGGCGATCCTTCCGCCTCAGGCTTCCAAGTAGCTGGAACTACAGGTGTGCGCTACCATGCCCAGCTAATTTTTGATTTATTGTAGAGATGAGGTCTCGCCAAGTTGCCCAGGCAGGTCGCGAACTCATGGGCTCAGGCAGTCCACTCACCTCAACCTCCCAAAGTGCTGGGATTACAGGCTGAGCCACCGAGCTCGGCTCGACTTGATGTCTTAATTCCCCCAGTTGCTGACTTGTAGACAAGGATTTAATTTGGTTTTGGAAGTTATCCTAGGAAAAACCAGTAGGGGAGTGGGGAGTGAGATAGGAAAGGGAAGCTAGCAAAGACAGTAAATAGAGGATTTACCAAGCCAGTTACCAAGTGTGGGTAATCAGAGCTTATTCCCACTGGGAAACTTTAGAAGCCAATGTAAAACTTGTGTCTTAGAATTATAGTCTTTAAGGGGGCAAGGTAGATGGAGTATTTATGTACCATCTCTATCAGTCATTGGTCAAGATTGTTTCCAGGAGGTGGTAGGTCTATAGCTTCTCAGGCCTGCCATGAAAGGAACAAAATGGACCCTAGAGGTTAGAGAACACTTTCAGGTGCTATCAGTCTAGTGTACAAGGAATTGGCAAAGATTAGAGGACATTGGGGCACCTTTTGATGCCTTCCTTAATACCCTGCCATGTAGTTCCTTTATCTTTGATTCATTTTCTGTAAGCCATCGTTTACATTTTATTTCAGGCTTAAATGAGCCATTTCAGTATCACTTTAGGATGACTCCAGATGTCCTTTTTTTTGGAACATTAAATTCTGAGTCGTGGGACAGTGCCCAATATCAACAGACTTTTTCTTACTGTTCTTAAGCTTGGCTCCCAGGTTTAGCACTCTCAAGATCTAATTCCAGATATGGTCTTCCATTTCTTGCCAATATAAATCATCAGGTCCTATGACTGTTTTGGTGAATCACTTCTTCCATCCGTAACAGGGAGAGTACCTCCGTATTCTGATAATGCCAAGACTTGACCCTAGTTATTAGCTCAGAAGTTGTGAGAGAGATAGGGACAGATGTTGAGGAAGGTAAGCATCTTTTGAGGTATGCATCTCAGATGATGACTTTGTCTAGTTTTTAGGCATAAGAGACTGTCATCTTGTCGCACAAGGAAGAGCTCTACTTCTGGCCTAGAGAATTCAGGAGAATCTTGGCTGGACTCTGAATTCAAGCTTCTTTGTGATTTGCCTGCTTTTACAATCAGAATTTGGGTGTAATTTTTAGTACATTCTGCCTTTAGGCAAAGAAATGCAGATGCTGGCAACTAGATACTGCTCAGCTACACCTTAAAGTAGTGTGGGTGAGGGAATAAAGACAGGGTCACCTACACTTGCTAAGTCACAGATGATGAAAATGTTATGACTACTGTTGGGTAACACACTTTTCTTTGGTTTGGTGTGCTTGTTTGTACTAACACATAGGGAACACTTACTGTGTGCTGGTAGTTGTTCTAGGCATTGACTGTGAATCCTCACAACAAACCTGTGACAAAGGTACTTGTAATCATTATAGTTTTATAGATGATGAATCTGAGACTCAAGAAGAGTTAAGTAACTTATCCAAAGTGTAAGTGGTGGAGCTAGTATTTGAAATTTAGTTTAATTGACTTAAACATTCATTCTTTATGTTTTTCCACATTGCTTCCCAAAGGTATCCTCATCACATCTATTTGACAAGTGATGTGCTTGAGATATAGAAATTGAGTAACAAGGTGACTTTCAAGGCTAGTTAAAGAAAACCATAGTTAGGTTTCAGGATGCCAACTCTTTCACTGTTGAATACCGTATTGAACAGGTGGCTAACTTTAATACTGGCTGCTTTAGAGTTTTTACTGTATTTAAAATTCCATTAAATTGTCTGTTGCAGAGTTTCTCAACCTCAGCACTATTGATGTTTTTGACTGAATAATTCTTTGTTGTGGGAGACTGTCCTGTGCCTTGTTAGAGTGGTTGGTTAGCAGCATCCCTGAACTCTGCTTACTAAATACCAGTAGCACCCTTCTAGTTGTGACAACCAAAAAATGTCTGTAGATATTGCCAAATGTCCCATGGGGGCAAAATTGTCCCTGGTTGAAAATCAGGTCATTGTGTCATGACTGAACTCAGAGTAATTCAGGATTTGTTTTGTGAGCAGGGAGCTATATTGCTTTAAAATGGAAGCACCACTGTGTGGTGGGAAGAACATGAGCTTTGCAGTCAGAATTGGCTTATCTCTTGGATCTACCGCTTATCGGTTCCTGTGGTCTCAAATAAGTTACTCGTCTTTTCTAAGCTTTTATTTTCTATTTGTCTTTTCTAAGCTTTTGTTTTCTCATTTGTAAAATGGGCAGTAGATCTACCTGATAGGATTGTGTTGATTAAACTAGAGAACGAAAAACATGGAAGAATGAGGCAAAAAAAAGGAAAAGAAAAGATACATAGTAGAAGGAAAAGAAGGGAGGATATAGAGGGAAGCTGGCACGAGAAAAAGTAACAGGCACGAGAAAAAATGACAGGTACATTTGGAAGGTCTAAAATGGCAAGTGAACGTTCTCTCATCTGCCTTCCTTCCACACTCCAGTCCCAGCTCACTGAGTCTGAAGAAAGCTCTGAACAGTTTCTTGTGTATTCTTTCAGAGATTCTCTCTGTATAGACAGGCAGTGAAAACACATGTGTATGTCTTTCTTTTAAAAATATTGATTGCCAGACTCGGTGGCTCAGCCTGTAATCCCGCGTTTTGGGAGACCGAGGTGAGTGAATTGCCTGAGCCTGCGGTTTTGAGACCCACCTGGGCAACTTGTGAGATCTCTCTCTACAATAAATCAAAAAAATTAGCCGGGTGTGGTAGTGCGCGCCACTATTTCCAGCTATTTGGAAGGCTGAGGCGGAAGGATCACTGGAGCCCAGCAGGTTGAGGCTGCAGTGGCCAGGAGCGGCCACTGCACTCCAGTCTGGGCGACGAGTGAGACTCCAACTCAAAAAAAAAAATTTGATTGTACTATGTTTTAGGTTTGTTTACTTAGAAGCAGAGCCCTGCTAGGTGCAGTGGGAGGCCGAGGCTGGAGGATCGCTTGAGCCTGGGAGTTCAAGACCAGCCTGGGCAACAGAGTGAGACCTTGTCTCTATAAAAAATAAAAAAATTAGCCAGGCATGGTAGCATGTGCCTTTAGTTCCAACTACTCGGGATGCTGAGGTGGAAGGATCATCTGAGCCCAGGAGGTCGAGGCTGCCGTGAACTGTGATCATTTTTATCATGCCTCTACACTCTAGCCTGGGCAACAGATTGAGACCCTGACTCAAAAAAAAAAAAAAGAAAAAAAAGGAGCAGAGCCCATGATGGTGGTTCTTATGTAAATAATTTATTGAGGTTGTTACATCAGGTGAAATCTGTAAGGGAATGAAGGAATCTGGAGTGGGCGTGGGAACAAGTCTAGACTAGTGGCTCTCAAAATGTAGTTCCCAGACCTGCAGCATCAGCACCAATTTATTACAAACATAAATTCTCAGGTACGCTCCAGATGAACAAAATCAGCAATTCTAGGGTGCATTCCACTGATCTGTTTTTTCATAAGTCTTCCAGATGACTTTATTTTCTTTAAATAGACTTTTTTTTTTGTGAGTTGGAGTCTCACTCTGTCACCCAGACTGGAGTGTGGCGGCCGCTCCTGGCCCCTGCAGCCTCGACCTGCTGGGCTCCAGTGATCCTTCCACCTCAGCCTTCCAAGTAGCTGGAACTACAGGCGTGCGCTACCACACCCGGCCTATTTTTGATTTATTGTTGAGATGAGGTCTCGCCAAGTTGCCCAGGTGGGTCTCGAACCCGCGGGCTCAGGCAATCCACTTACCTCAGCCTCCCAAAGGCACGGGATTACAGGCTGAGCCACCGACTTTATTTTTTAGAGTAGTTTTAGGTTAGCAGCAAAGTTAAGAGGAAGGTACAGAGATCTCATTTATACCCGCTGCCCCACACACGCAAGGCCTCCTTTTAGCTACATCCCCCAGGGGAGTGGTGCATTTGTTACAATCATGAACCCATGTGGACACATTATTTTTAAAAGTTCATACTTTATATTAGGGTTTACTCTTGGTGTTGTACATTCTGTGCATTTGGACAAGCATAATGATGTGCATCCACCATTGTAGTATCATACTGTGTACTTTCACTGCCCTGAAAATCCTCTGTCCTCTGCCTATTCACCCCTCCTTCCCTACATTATAGGAACCACTGATTTTTAAAATTATCTCCATAGTTTTGCCTTTTCCAGAATGTCATATAATTGAAACTATACAGCATGTAGTCTTTTCAGATTGGCTTCTTTCATTTAGCAAAATGCATTTAAATTTCATCCATCTATCAAGTCTTTTCATGGCTTCATAGCTCATTTCATTTTTTAATTCTTTTTATTTATTTATTTTTCTTTTAAAGACGTAGGGTACAATTCAGGGTTAGGTACACAAATGATCATTATGCAGGTACCCTTGTTGATGAGGTGTGCTCCTCCCTCTCCTGGCAGTTTCCCTCAACTGCCAATCCTACCCCCATTTCTCCTTAGTGTTGCATAATATTCTATTGTCTGGATATATCACAGCTTATCCATTCATCTTGGTTGCTTCCATGTCTTGGCAGTTTTGAAAAAGCTACCATAAACATCTGTGAACAGGTTTTTGTGTGAGCATAAGTTTTCACCTCGTTTGGGTAAATACCAAGGAGTGTGATTGCTGGTTCTTTTTTTTTTTTGAGTTGGAGTCTCACTCTTTCGCCCAGACTGGAGTGCAGTGGCTGCTCCCGGCCACCACAGCCTCAACCTGCTGGGCTCCGACGATCCTTCTGCCTCAGCCTTCCAAGTAACTAGAACTACAGGCACGCCCTACCACATCCGGCTAGTTTTTGATTTATTGTAGAGATGAGGTCTCGCCAAGTTGCCCAGGCGGGTCTCGAACCCGTGGGCTCAGGCAATCCACTCACCTCAGCCTCCCAAGTTGCAGAATTATAGGCTGAGCCACCGAACCCGGCCGATTGCTGGATCTTATGGTAAGAGTTTGTTTAGTTATGTAAGAAACTGCCAGCCAGATGCAGTGGCTCATGCCTGTAATCCCAGCACTTTGGGAGGTGGAGGCGAGAGGATTGCTTGAGTCCAGGGGTTCAAGAGAAGCCTGAGCAACTTGGCGAGACCTCGTCTCTACTATAAATCAAAGAATTAGCCAGGCGCGGTGGTAAGTGCCTGTAGTTCTAGCTACTTAGAAGGCTGAGACGATTGCCTGAGCCCAGTGGGCCGTGGCTGCAGTGGCCTTGAGCATGCCTCTGCACTCCAGCCTGGGCAACAGAGTGAGACTCCTACTCAAGAGAAAAAAGAAAAACTGCCACACTGTCTTCTTTTTTAAATTTAATCAAACCAATTTTAATACTCAAAAAATGTAGATGGCTCTCACAAGTTAACACTGGGGGAAGGCTATAACATACAGAAAGTACTGGATGATTTTGCTATATAAAATGCAAAATCAGGCAAAAATAATGATGTAGAAGTCAAGATAGCTTTTTTTTCCATTTTATTGAAAAACTTTTTATTTTGGAATCGGTACAAGTGCATATTTGTTACATGGACATATTGTGTAGTGCTGGGATTGGATCTCAGGTAGCCCATTCCCCAAATAGTGAACATTGAACCCAACAGGTAATTTATGTTTCCTAACCCTCCTCTCTCTCTCCCCCCTTATTGGTGTCCCAGTATGCATTATTTCCATCTTTGCAGCCATTTAGCTCCTGCCAATGAGCATGTGGTATTTGGTTTTCTGTTTCTGAGTCAGTTTTCTTAGATTTATTCAGTCAGTTGTTGGTGGGCACTTCAATTGATTTTATGATTTTACTCTTATGAATAGTGCTGCACTGAACATATGAGTACAAATTTTTTTTATGTAGTGATTTCTTTTCCTTTGGGTAGAACCCTAGTAGTGGGATTATTGGTTCAAATGGTAATTCAGTTTTTAGTTTTTTGAGAAATCTCCATACGGTCTTCCATATAGGCTGAACTAGTTTACAATCCCACCAACAGTGGATGAGAGTTCCCTTTTCTCTGCAACCACGCCAACATCTGTTGTTCTTCGACATTTTAATAATGGCCATTCTGACTGGGTGTAAGGTGATGTCTCATTGTGGTTTTATTTTGCATTTCTCTGATTATTAGTGATTTTGAGTATTTTTTTGTGTGTTTGCTGGCCATTTGTATGTCTTCTTTTGAGAAGTGTTTATTCATATCCTTTGCCTACTTTTGATGGAGTCTATTTTGTGTGTTGAGTTTGAGTTCCTTGTAGATTCTGGATATTTGGTCCTTTGTCGAACAAATAATTTGCAAATATTTTTCTCCTTTCATAGGTTTTTCGCTTCACTATGATTATTTCTTTTGCTAAGCAGATGCTTTTTAGTTTAATTATGTCCTCTTTGTCTATTTTTGTTTTTGTTGCAATTGCTTTTTGGGATCTTCACCATAAATCCTAGACCAATGTCCAGAAGAGTGTTCCTAAGTTTTCTTTTAGGATTTTCATAGTGTTTTTTTTTTTTTTTTTTTGAGTTGGAGTCTCACTCTGTCGCCCAGACTGGAGTACAGTGGCCGCTCCCGGCCACCACAGCCTCGACCTGCTGGGCTCCGGCGATCCTCCTGCCTCAGCCTTCGAAGTAGCCGGAATTACAGGCATGCGCTACCACACCCGGCTGATTTTTTGATTTATTGTAGAGATGAGGTCTTGCTGCCCAGGTGGGTCTCGAACCCGCGGGCTCAGGCAATCCACTCACCTCAGCCTCCCAAAAGGCACGGGATTACAGGCTGAGCCACCGAGCCCGGCTTGGATTTTCATAGTTTTACGGCTTACATTTAAATCTTTGATCCATCTTGAGTTAATTTTTGTACATGATGAGAGATAGGGATCCAGTTTCATTCTTCTGCATATGGCTAGCCAGTGTTTCCAGCACCATTTGTTGAATAGATTGTCCTTTTCCCATTATTTATTTTTGTTGTTTGGTTTTTTTTTGAGTTGGAGTCTCACTCAGTTGCCCAGACTGGAGTGCAGTGGCCGCTCCCAGGCACCGCAGCCTCGACCTGCTGGGCTCCGGCGATCCTTCCACCTCAGGCTTCCGAGTAGCTGGAAATACAGGTGCACGCCACCACGCCTGGCTAATTTCCATTATTTATTTTTGTTAACTTTGTCGATGATCAGTTGGCTGCAGGTATGGTGGCTTTATTTCTGATTTCTCTATTCTGTTCCATTGATCCACTTTTCTTTTGTACCAAAACCATGCTATTACAGTTACTATAACCTTGTAGTATAATTTGAAATCAGGCAGCATGGTGCCTCCGCATTTTTTTTTTTTTTTTTTTTGAGTTGGAGTCTCACTCTGTCGCCCAGACTGGAGTGCAGTGGCCGCTCCCGGCCACCGCAGCCTCGACCTGCTGGGCTCCGGCGATCCTTCCGCCTCAGCCTTCCAAGTAGCTGGAATTACAGGCATGCGCTACCACGCCCGGCTGATTTTTTGATTTATTGTAGAGATGAGGTCTCGCTGCCCAGGCGGGTCTCGAACCCGCGGGCTCAGGCAATCCACTCACCTCAGCCTCCCAAAGGCGCGGGATTACAGGCTGAGCCACCGAGCCCGGCCGCATTTGTTCTTTTAAGTTAAGATTGCGTTGGCTTTTTGAGCTCTTTTTTGGTTCCATATAAACTTTAAGATAGTTTTTCTAGTTCTGTGAAAAACGGTGTTGGTATTTTGATAGGAATTGTACTGAATCTGTAGATTGCTTGGGCAGTATGGTCATTTTAACAATGTTGATGCTTCCAATCCTTGAGCATGGGATGTTTTTCTACTTGTGTCAACTACAATTTTCATCATTGTTTTGTAGTTCTCTTTGTAGAGATCTTTCACCTCCTTGGTTAGGTATATTCCTAGGTAGCCAAACTGTCTTCTGAAGTGGCTGTACCATTTTTTATTCCCATAAATGTGATGAATGAGAGTTTCTGTTGCTCCACATCCTTACTAGCATTTTCTGTTGTCAGTGTTCTGGATTTTGGCCATTCTAATAGCTGTGTAGTGGTATCTCCTTGTTTTGATTCTCAATTTTCTAAGGACATATGATGTAGGACAGTTTTTCAGATGCTATTTGCCATCTATATATCTCCTTTGGTAAGGGATCTGTCCAGAGTTTATGTGTTGTTTGATTTAAGTTTGTAATAATTGTGTGACTTCAGGATACCATCACTTTTGTCTGTTTAGATAGTTAAATTTCTAAAGTGTCTACTTTGTTATAAACGAGATTCTCCCCACTCGACTTATAAACTATTTGTGATAGTAGTAGTGGTGGTGGTGGTAGTAGTAGTAGTAATTGTAATAATAATAAAGAATAGCAGCTACCATTTGACCTGTGCTTACCTCAGGCCAGGCACTGTCTAAGTGAATTACTATTTCTAATCTTCTCAGAAGAATGGAAGCTGTTGAAGATAAGGACATTGTCTTATTCACTGCAGTATTCCTAGTACCACTAGCTACACCTGCCATGTAAGAGCTGCTCAATAAATATTTGTCAAATAAATAATCATGTATATTTTTTGCCATTTTAGCAATGAGGAATGTATTTTAGAGTGATTAAAGTATGTCCCCAAGGATAGACTTTTAGTAATGGAATTGGAATTCAAATCTGTGAGATGATTGTTATTTTGGCAGTGAGGATGTGCTAATCTGATTGCAACCAAACATGTGTAGCAATACAGCATTAATTATTATTGCTTTAGGTCACATTGGCACATTTTTTCTTAAAAAGTCAGATAGTAAATAGTTTAGACTTTGCGAGTCAAATGCTTTCTGTTGAAACTACTCAAGTCTGCTGTTGTTGATGAAAGCAGCCATAGATAATGCATCAATGCATGGGTGTGACTGCATTCCAGTAGAACTTGATATGAAGAAACAGGTGGCAGGTCAAATCTGGTTCACTGTAGTGGTAGTTTGTGTAGCTTTCTAACCACTGCTTTAGGTGATTCTTGCCACCAAATGACACAAGTAATTGCGTATGCAGGTGGGAGCCCTGAAATTGCAAGGCAGTACTTGTAGTATAGTGGTCATGCGGATGATTCAGAATATATTTGTATGAATTTTTTCCAAGATTGATCTGGAAATAAAAACAAAATTTAGAAAATAGTCATGAAGAACTTAGAGATCTCTAGGGATTCTTATCCTTGGAAAAAGGACAGGAATTACTTGGAGAAAAAGTGATGTAAAGTAATAGTAAAAGTAGAAAAAAGATATAATCAATGAGATATATTATAAAAGACAACATGCTATTCTTTATTTGAATCTGTGTTTAGCATTTAAATTTGTATTACTTAGGGAGAAACCAAGATTGGAGAGGAGCAAACTTTTGCATTTATTTATTGATTGATTTGTGAGAAAGCAGGATTTATTGAGAGGACAGAAGAGCTCCCACAGTGGGAGGGGACCCGAAGGGGTTGCCCCTGTATTTGTTTTTGCCTCGGAATCTCACTCTGTCACCCAGCCTGGAGTGCAGTGGCACGCTCATGGCTATTTTATCCTAGGCTTTCTGAGCTCAGGTGATCCTTCAGCCTCAGCTTTCCAAGTAGCTGGAACTATAGGCGCATGCCACCACACCTGGGTAGTTTTTTGATTTATTGTAGAGACAAAGTCTCGCCAAGTTGCCCAGGTTGGTCTTGAATCCCTGGGCTCAGGCAATCCTGAGGCCTCCGCCTCCTAAAGTGCTGGGATTACAGGCATAAGCCATTGCGTCCAGCTATAGGCTGCAGGTACCAAGTCTAGGTCTCTAGGTTTTATTAGATTTTTGCTGTTTTCTGTTGATTTTTCTTTTCGTTTGTTTTTTTGAGTTGAAGTCTCACTCCATCACCCAGACTGGAGTGCAATGTCACGCTCACGGCCACCCCAGCATCGACCTGCTGGGCTCTGACGATCCTTCTGCCTCAGCCTTCCAAGTAGGTGGAACTACAGACACACGCCACCACACCCAGCAGATTTTTGTGATTTATTGTAGAGACAAGTTCTCACCAAGTTGCCCAGGCTAGTTTTGAATCTTGTTGCTTTTTCTTTGGCTTACTTTCTGTTTGAAATTATTTTCATCTTGGGGACAAATTATTAAGTAACCAAAGGTGTGTTAAAGCCTACTTGGTAACATTTCAATGGTCTAGGACAGGGCCAGTCTTAATTATCAAAATACTAGATGCACAATGTTGAGGAATATATTTACATTTAAAATTGTCTTTAGGACATAGTATAAACTTTTTTTCTTCAAATAAAAGTCTATATTTGTCACAAGGGGGTACATAAAACTAGACAGAGATGTGCAGAAAATTTAAGTGTGTAGACACCTAAAACTCTTTGTAAAATTGGGAAAATTTGCCATATGACCTAGTTACTTCTCTCTTTTTTTTTTGAGTTAGAGTCTCACTCTGTCGCCAAGACTGGAGTGCAGTGGCACACTCCCAGCCACCGTAGCCTCAACCTGCTGGGCTCCGGCGATCCTTCCGCCTCAACCTTCCCAGTAGCCAGAACTATAGGCGTGCGCTACCATGCCCAGCTAGTTTTTTATTTATTATAGAGATGAGGTCTCGCCAAGTTGCCTGGGTGAGTCTCAAAGCCGTGGGCTCAGGCAATCCTTTCGCCTCGACCTCCCAAAGTGCTGGGATTATAGGCTGAGCCACAGAGCCCGGCCTGACCTAGTTACTTCGTAACCTCTTTGCCTTAGTTTCCTCATCTGTAAGTATTCTAGAGGCTGGGAAGTCTGAAATCACAATGTCAACATGGTCAGAATCTGGTAAGGGCCCTTTTCCCATAACTAAACTTTTTATAACCAGGTAACTTGCTTTAAAGGATGTGTAGTTTGTAGTCATCGTTTAATTTTTGATTCCAACATATTTGAGAATGACTTATGGCAGTTTACAAGTGTTTAATCATATTCAGAGTGATTTACAACAATTTAATCTACTTAGGGAGATTATTTGGCTTATGCTCTTTGTCTAGATGTTTTTTTCTTCATAGAGTAAGACAGACTTCAGTGGAAATTGCCACAAAATTTGTATCAATAGTGTACATGTAATGGACTGTTTGTGTTCTAGCTTTTTAGGCATAGAGATTTGAAAATATAGCCAGGCTCGGTGGCTCAGCCTGTAATCCCGCGCCTTGGGAGGCTGAGGTGAGTGGATTGCCTGAGCCTGTGGGTTCGAGACCCGCCTGGGCAACTTGGCGAGACCTCATCTCTACAATAAATCAAAAAGATTAGCCGGGTGGGGTAGCGTGCACCTGTAGTTCCAGCTACTTGGAAGGCTGAGGTGGAAGGATCACCAGAGCCCAGCAGATGGAGGCTGTGGTGGCTGGGAGCGGCCACTGCACTGTACAGTTTGGGTGACAGAGTGAGACTCCAACTCAAAAAAAAAAGAAGAAGAAGAAGAAAATATGCCTCTCCAACAACTATGTAAGAAGTTTAATGAAAGGCCTGGGATTCTACTCTACTCCTTCTGAGTTGTATGTTCTTGAGCCAGTTAGTATTCTTTTCTAGGCATCTGTTTCCTAATTTGTAAAACAGGGATAATAATACCAGCAGACAGGGTTTTTGTGAGAATTAAATGAGATAATGCATGTAAAAGTTTTAACAAAGGCTATTGGCATAGCCTGAGTCTGCTAATATAAACTACTGTTGCTATGCGATAGAAAGTTTATATTTAGGAACTTTTTTGGTTTGGGGATGAATAGCTTTTTAATTTAATATAAAAATATAATATTTAATTTATATATTTTAATATATAAGATAACTGTTCTCTTGTTCTTTTTTATAGACTTTCATTTATTTTCATCCTTGCTTTTTTTTTATTTTTGAGTGGGAGTCTCACTCTGTCACCTAGGCTGGAGTATTGTGGTGCAATCATAGCTCACTGTACCTTTGACCTCCTGGGCTCAGGTGATCCTTCCTCCCAGCTGCCCAAGTTGCTGGGAGTACAGGTGTGCACCACCATACCTGGCTAACTTATTTTTATCTTTTTGTAGAGATGAGTTCTTGCTGTGTTGCCTAGGCTGCTCTCTAGCTCCTGGACTCAAGCCTCAGTCTCCCAAAGTACTGGGATTATAGGCATGAGCCACTGTGCCCAGCTTTTTTCATTTGTTTTCTAAATAATATTTAGTAACATGTTTACCTATTAATATATAAAACAGTGGTGATAGGGGAAACTGTCGACTAATCCAAGACTCTGCAGAGAAAATCATCAAGGTTAGAAATAAGATAGCCCGATATTTTTGGTACAGGAAGCAAATGTACAAGCTTACTTAAGTATTTTTTTTTTTTTTTTTGAGTTGGAGTCTCACTCTGTCACCCAGACTGGAGGGCAGTGGCCGCTCTCGGCCACCGCAGCCTCAACCTGCTGGACTCTGGCAATCCTTCCGCCTCAGCCTTCCAAGAAGCTGGAACTACAGGCACGCGCTACCACACCCAGCTAATTTTTGATTTATTGTAGAGATGAGGTCTCGCCAACTTGCCCTGGTGGGTCTCGAACCTGCGGGCTCAGGCAATCCACTCATCTCAGTCTCCCAAAGCGAGGGATTACAGGCTGAGCCACCGATCCCGGCTTACTTAAGTATTATTGACTTATTAATATTTTAGAAGCTATCAAATAAAAGAACAATGGTTTATCTTTTTTCTGTTTCAGGCTTCCAGTTTATTTTACTGATACTGTCTTAAAAAATGCATTTGCAACTTGGTTTCCTGTGTCTCTTCACAATACAATGATTAGCACTTGGTTGAGTTGCCAAATTATACAGTGGTTTATTGTCTCTTTCTTTGTCTCTAGAATGATTGAGGAAAGTGGGAACAAGCGGAAGACCATGGCAGAGAAGAGGCAGCTGTTCATAGAAATGCGTGAGTCTTGAGTGCTTCTAGGGTCCTTGTTCGTATGTGCAGGAATTTTTTTTTCCTATTAAATCCTAGCTTTAATCATTTACACATTTTATATTATATGCTTTTTTTTTTTTTGAGTTGGAGTGTCACTCTGTTGCTGACACACTCACGGCCACCCCAGCATCAGCCTGCTGGTCTCTGGCGATTCTTCTGCCTCAGCCCTCCAAGTAGCTGGAACTACAGGCATGCGCTACCACACCCAGCTAATTTGAGTTATTGTAGAGATGAGATCTCACAAAGCTGCCGGGGCTGTTCTTGAACCAGCAGGCTCAGGCAGTCCACTCTCCTTGGCCTCCCAAAGTGCTGGGATTACAGGCTGAGCCACCGAGCCTGGCCATAAGCTTTATTGATATATATTTTGAGATAGAATTTTACTTGGTTGTCTAGGCTGTAATGCAGTGGCATGATCAGCTCACTGTAATCTCCTGGGCTCAAGTGATCCTCCCATCTCAGCTTCCTGAGTAGCTGGGAATACAGGAACAGGCCACCATACCAAGTGAAATTTTTTTTTTGTAGAGACAAGTCTCACTTTGTTGCCCAGGCTGGTCTGGAACTCCTGGCCTCAAGCGATGCTTCTGCCTCCATCTCCCAAAGTGCTAGGATTATGGGTGTGAGCCACTCCACCCAGCTACATTATAAGCTTTAAAGAGGAAAGAATAGGAGTTAAAAAACATATTTTAATTGAATTGACTTGAATTGTTTTCTTAAGCAAGACCATAAATAATAATATGGCAGATTGGGAGGCTGAGGTGGGAGGATTGCCTAAGCCCACAGGTTTGAGACCAGCCTGGGCATTTTGGCAAGATCTCATCTCTACAATAAATCAAAAAATTAGCTGGGCATGGTGTGCCTGTGGTTCCATCTACTTGGAAGACTGAGGTGGAAGGATGGCTGGAGCCCAGCAGGTCAAGGCTGCAGTGGCCGGGAGTGTGCCACTGCCCTCCATCCTGGATGACAGAGTGAGACTCCAATTCAAAATAATAATAATAATAATAATAATAATAATAATAATAATAATATGGCAGAAATGCTACCTAGAATATATGTGATTTTAAGTTATGCTAATCTATTTAGATCTCTTGCTGTATTTCCATTGTTACCATGTGCTTGCATGTGGTGATTTATAATTAATATTAATACATTATATACATTACCTTCCACTAGATACCAATTCAAAGGTAGAGAGGACTAAGTGTTAGAATAACACCTAGAGCTATTGGAAAAAACTAAAAAAGAATGAATGTGTATTTTGGTATTTCTAAATTTTAAATCTTCTGCTAAAAATTATATTCTTATATGAAATTCAAACAAAGAGGAGATGTCTGGGCATGATGGGTCATGCCTGTAATCCTAGCATTTTGATAGGCCAAGGCTGAAGGATTGCTTGAGCCTAGGAATTTGAGACCAGATTGGGCAACATAGTGAGACTTCATCTCTACATAAAATTAAAAAAAAAAAAAAATTCAGCTAGGTGTGCTGGCGTGTGTCTGTAGTCCCAGCTAGTCAGAATTCTGAGGCAGAAGGATTGCCTGAGGCTAGGAGGTAGAGTCTGCAGTGAGCCCTGGTGGTGCAACTGCACTGTGGTCTGGGCAACATAGTGAGACCCCAACTGAAAAAAAGAGAGCAAAAGATGGCTGAGAGGAGTGGGGTGTTCCCTATAATTGAAGAGTTGTTTTGCTCTGTGACTACTTGTCTTTGTGACCTTGTCCAACTCACATTTGTGGGACTTCAAATTCTTTTGCCATTAAATAGGGTTACATACTGGTCTGGACCAGTGATTATGAAACCTTTTAAAAGCACTGTACCTCTTTTTCTCCCCATGAAATCTTATGATGTTCCTCAACATAGGAGTATTATAAAATTGGTAGTGCATATTTGAAGCAGGAGAGGGGAGGCAGAGGGCAGACTTGGGATAACCCTTGAAGTACTTGCAGAATTCTAGAATTTCATATGCCACAATATGAAAATCTATGTATAAAATCTCAGAAGAACCAACTCTCAACATACTTTAGCTTTTTAGAATCTTAATCATAGGAGGCAGAGTTTGACTCAACTCAGTCCTGTATTGTCTTGTCAATTAAAATGGATAACTATTTGTTAGAGCTGGTAGAGAAGAAATTTTGGCTTTGAGTAGGCATCTGGCCTGGGTGATCTTTAAAGACTTTTGTGGTTCTCAGTCCCTGATTGTGATCATTCACACCAGACACT
The DNA here is from genome assembly GCA_027257055.1 of Cephalopachus bancanus. Taxonomy (NCBI): domain Eukaryota; kingdom Metazoa; phylum Chordata; class Mammalia; order Primates; family Tarsiidae; genus Cephalopachus; species Cephalopachus bancanus. Next base: position 16,255,316 of record JAPVLO010000046.1, on the reverse strand, counting down.
TCAGAGTCACTTTTCTCCACCTCCTAAGGAATCACAAAATGCAGATGAGTTTTACCTCATAAATGGGTCTTGGATCTGTATTTTCCTCATACCACAATGGCTTTGAGTCCAGGCTCTGCAGTTAGACAACACAGTTTGGATCTTGGCTCCCTCACTTACTTGTTGTATAACCTTAGGCAAGTTAACTGAATCTCTCTGTGCCTCAATTTCCTCATCCGTAAAATGGGAATAGTGCCGACTTCATAGAATTATCATGAAGATTAAATGAGATAATGTGAGCAAAGTACTTACGACAGTGCCTGACACAGAATAGTAAATACTTAATATGGTCAGCAGTGTTTATTATTAATCTTTTAAAAAAATCATTAGTACTTTTCTGAACTAAAGCAATAGGTTTTTGATTCCTTCTTCCAGTCTTGACCCTCTCAAATCTGCTATGATCAGTTGCCATATTAAACTATATAAATCTATATTACTTTTTTGCTTAACTCCCTTTTGCTTCTCATCACTTTCATGGCTTCGCATGCCAAATGAGACCCTCTGGCCTCTTTTTGGCTTGGTTCACAAGTTCCCAATTTCCATGACATGTCTTGTGTGTTACTTCCCCAGCAATACTGAGTTGACTTTCCTGCAGGTAGGTCATCTTATTTCATGCCTTTGTGCCTTTGCTAATAATACTGTTTCCTCCACCATCTGGCAAACTGCTTCTGTCTACCCTTCGAACTCAGCATAGGGGTTATCTTTTCCATTCTGCTTTTAGTACATTTATTATCTACTATGCTCCAGGCACTATTTTGGGTGCTAGGGTCACAGGGGAGAATGAAACACAGTCCTGAGCTCCCTCATGAAACTTACATTTTAGTAAGGCAAAGCTGACAAAATAGGAAACCCAATAAAAAAACACAATAATTCCTGATACTAAGATGGGGCTGGAGTGCCTTAAGTAGATAAACATGGGCATATGAGAGTGACAGGCTAGAGACTGGAAGTAGTCCTGTCAGGAACTGGGTTTACTGCATAGTGAATGTTATCACTCTGATACATAAACCTCATGTAAATGTTTATTCTCTGTAACAAACTTGAGGACACAGACCACCTGGGAGATGTTTGGTGAGTATGTCTTCTTGAGTCACCCCTAGTTCTTCACAGGAAGAGCTGCATGGATGGTGGCAGTATCTGCTGCTGGAAGCCCCAACTCCTCATTCCCAGCAGTATTACCCCAAAACTCCAGCATAATTACCTTCTATGGATGCCAAAGACACCTTTTCCCAGCCTTATTACTTGGATGTATCATCTAGTATGTTATTGATTTTAGCATGTTGATTTGGACTCCAATAATCTTTCTCAACTCGCTTAGTTTTAATGGCTAGTTTATAGATTTCTACTTAAACAGGTAACTATACCATTTTTAAAGAAAGACCATTTTGACTCTTTCTTTTGTAATCCTTAATACCTCTTTTTCTTGACCTAGTGCTTTGGTTAAGGCCTCAGATATTATGTTGAAGAGTAGAGAGGATAGCAGGCATACTTGTTTCCTCATACCACAATGGCTTTGAGTCCAGGCTCTGCAGTTAGATGATCCGGCGATCCTTCCGCCTCAGCCATCCAAGTAGCTGGAACTACAGGCGCGTGCTACCGCGCCCGGCTAATTTTCTAATTTATTGTAGAGATGAGGTCTCGCCAAGTTGCCCAGGCGGGTCACGAACCCGTGGGCTCAGGCAGTCCACTCACTTCAGCCTCCCAAAGGTGCGGGATTACAGGCTGAGCCACCAAGCCCGGCCTCATTATTTTCTTAAGTCATGAATGAATATTGAATTTTATCAGATGTTTTGTGTTTCTCTTGAAATGAATAAATTTCTCCTTTACTTTGTGAATACAGTGCTGTGGCCAGCCATCTTTTCCTTAAAGAGCCAGAAAGTAAATCTTTTAGGATCTGTAGGCTATATGATGAATTCTCTGTCATAACTACTCAACTCTGCCATCATATCATGACAGTAGTCATAGTAATTTAGTTTGTATTTTTTAACATGTGTTATCTTTACTATTATATCTTTATATAATATCTTTAAGCCATTATGTTTTTAGATAGTATCTTTCAATTTCCTATTATGAACAATGATAAAATTAGTTCATTTTTTCTTTGCTAAATATTTTTTTTATACTCAAAGCACCATAAGAATAAGGATCACATCTGTTTATGGTAGCCCCAGGAACTTGATAAATATTTATTAAAGGAAGAATGGACTACATTACATAGAAATAAATTGGTAGTTTATGATTCTTTTTTTTTCTGAGTTGGAGTCTCACTCTGTCGCCCAGACTGGAGTGCAGTGGCATGCTCCTTGGCCACTGCAGCCTTGACCTGCTGGGCTCAGGTGATCCTCCCGCCTCAGCCTTCCAAGTAGCCGAAACTACAGGTGCGTGTTACCACGTCCGGCTAATTTTTTTTTTTTTTTTTGAGTTGGAGTGTCTCACTCTGTCACCCAGACTGGAGTGCAGTGGCCGCTCCCAGGCACCGCAGCCTCGACCTGCTGGGCTCCGGCGATCCTTCCGCCTCAGTCTTCCAAGTAGCTGGAACTACAGGCACGCGCTACCATGCCCGGCTAGTTTTTGATTTATTGTAGAGATGAGGTCTCGCCAAGTTGCCCAGGCGGGTCATGAACCCGCGGGCTCAGGCAATCCACTCACCTCAGCCTCCCAAAGTACTGGGATTACAGGCTGAGCCACCAAGCCCGGTTGCTAATTTTTTATTTATTGTAGAGACGAGGTCTCGCCAAGTTTCCTAGGCGGGTCTCGAACCCATGGGCTCAAGACAATCCACTCATCTCGGCCTCCCAAAGTGCTGGGGATTACAGGCTGAGCCACCAAGCCCAGCCAGTTTATGATTCTTACATGGTATAAAGTCACTAAGAAAAATGAAGGGTGACAGGTTAGAACACTAGTCCTTGATTCTGGTGATCTCCAGTGATTCTACAAAATGCTTGACGCCAGGCCTCCATGCTCAGAGTCTGATTTTATTTTGTTCTCTAAAGTTTGCTCAATGTATTAGTCTTTTCAAAGGACTTACTTTTGGCTTCATTGATTCTCTGTATCTTTCCACACCTTATTATTTTGTACTATTGTTTTTATTATTTTCTTTTTTCTATGTAGGCAATTCTCTTGTCCTTTTTCTAACTTCTTATGTTGGGCTTCTAAGGCCATTTGTTTTCAGGTTTCTTTCTTTCTTTCTTTCTTTCTTTCTTTCTTTTTTTTTTTTAAAGGAGGATCTATTGAGAGAACAGAAAAGCTCCCATGGAGGGAGGGGACCCGAGGGGGTTGCCAGATTTTTTTTCTTTCTTATGTAAGTATTTAAGAATAAACTTTACTGTAATTTTTTTGCATTCCAAGTATTCCAATATTTTCATGATAAGGTCTGTTTTCTAACCTCTATTTTGAATTATTTCAAAGTATCCTTTTAAATTTGTAAATAATTTTGTGTGTGTGTGTGTGTGTGTGTGTGTGTGTGTGTGTGTGTGTCGGAGTGTTACTCTGTAACCAAGGCTGGAGTGCGGTGGCATGCTCCTAGCCACCCCAGCATTGACCTGCCGGTTTCAGGCAATCCTTGCGCCTCAGGCTTTCAAGTAGCTAGAACCACAGGCGCATGCTACCACATCTGGCTGATTTTTTGATACATTGTAGAGACAAGGTCTCACCAAGTTGCCCAGGCTGGTCTTGAACCCCTGGGCTCAGGCAGTTCTTTCCCCTCTGCTTCCCAAAGTGCTGGGATTACAGGCTTGAGCCACTGTGCTTGGTCGTAAATAAATTTTTGAATAAAAAACTTTGTAGCTTAATTAGATTATAGGTCAGGGAATGAAAGATGATCTAGAATCTTTAAATTTGTTGATATTTTATGTCTTCCCAAATATTCCATGAGTACTTGAAAATAATGTGTATGATTTCTGAATTATTTAGATCAAGTTGTTGCATGTTTTATTAAAATGTTTTTTGTCCTTGATAATTTGCCTGATCTTAATTGCTGAAAGATATTGAAAATCCTTGCTTTGATCACAGATTTTAAAATTTCTTGCTATATATACTTCTGTCAGGTTTCAGAGCTTTAGTTCTTAGATGCGTGTACCTTTAAATGTTATGTTTATGTAGGAAAGTGAATCTTTTGTCATTATATAGTTACCCTCTTATTCTAGTAATCCTTTTTTTTTTTGCTTTGAAGTCTGTTTGTTGCATATTGGTATAGCATTCCTGACTTTCTTTTGGTTGGCATACCTACAGTATATATCTTTTAATTCTTTTACTTTAAAATGTTCTAAATTCTTGTGTTTTATTGTAAAACACAATAAACAGCATAAGCTAGATTATGTTTTTAAAAACCAGTTGACAATATGTGCTTTGTCGTTGAAGAATTTATTCTGTTTAATGCTTTCTAGGATTATTGCTGTGTTTCATTTTTCCATCTTATTTTGTACTTCAGTTTTGTCCTTTGTTTTTTCCTTCTTTCTCAACTTCTCTTAGATGAATTGAGCTTTCTTCCTTCCATTCCACTCTTTCCTTCTACTCTGTTTTGATTCTTTTTCTATTCTTTATCCCAGATACATCAATTAAAATGAAGTCTAAAGCTTATCAATATTTATAACTTTGTTCAAATAAATACAAGAATATTGGAGTGTTCTATAGTGCCTCGTTTATGACATATATACTGTTTTTAGTGTTATCTTTTCAACTTTACAAATTAGACTTTGCCACTTTTTTGTATAACCAATTGTTGTGTAATCGTGTTGTGTAATTCTAGTAGTAACTTCACTACTTTCATTGCTTGCCTTTTTTTTTTTCTGTTAAATCCAGATAAATTTAAGTGTAAATCTAGGAGGAGGTAGGCACATGTCCCCGCCGTTTCCCTTTGTGGGATGTTTTCTCTTTCCTAGTTCATATACTGAGGGAGTCATCCTTCAGTGACCTTGGTTTTATTTGTACCTTCCCCTCTGTTGGGACCTCTGGCTTCATCTCCCTTCTCCAGGGTTTTTTCTTTTTTTTTTGAGTGGGAGTCTCACTCTTTTGCCCTGGAGTGCAGTGGCACGCTCATGGCCACCGCAGCCTTGACCTGCTGGACTCAGGCTATCCTTCCACCTCAGCCTTCCAAGTAGCTGGAACTACAGGCATGTGCCACCACACCAATTTTTAAAAAGTTTATTCTAGAGATGAGGTCTCACCATGTTGCCTAGGCTAGTCTCAAACCCGTGGGCTCAGGCAATCCTCTCCTCTCTGCCTCCCAAAGTGCTGGGATTATAGACATGAGCCACTGTGCCCGGCCTTCCCAGGGTTTTTATTCCTTCTGTCTAGAAAAAAATAAGGAAGTTATTTATGTTACTTGTTCGGACTAATATTCTTTTGAAAAGTTTTTTTCTTGTTAGAAATGCTTATAAAAGTTTTCAGGCAATTCATAAATGTTGTTATACTTACAGCTACTAGATCTGTAATCTCTTCTCCTCTTTTCTTCCTCTTCTCCTCCTTATCCCTCTTCTCTCCATTGCTTTTTAAGCAAAATACATTTACTTCCCTACATCTACCATTGGTTTGCTGTGCACCTTCACCGAATCCTCTGGCTCTCTGGAACACAGTCTGGAGTCCTCTGCCCTACACAGACAGATAAAGGGGGTGGCTCCCCCAGTACTTTTATCTCCCATCAGCTTTTCTTTGCTAGTGTCCAAAGTTGTATTTTTACTTTGTCCAGCCTTTTGACTTTACATATTTTTGGGGAAAAGTAGATCAGAGTTTTTTGTACTAGCAACACAGAATCTCCTAATTTTTACTTTAGTCAATAAATATTTCAAGTGCTAGTTGTATTATTACCTACTTTCAGGTATGTAATAGTAAACAACAAGAACAACAATAAAAAATGGTCTTTGCTTTCATGGAACTTAGTTTCCTGGAAATGGAAACAAGGAAAGATAGGGCACTAGGAGCCATGATGGGAGTCCAGGAGACATCTGGGAGAACTGACGCCCAGGCTGAGCCAGCCTGACTACGTGGTGATGAAGGGCTGTGGCAGCAGCGGTCACAAAGACCTGAGATGAGAGGACTTGGCACACATGAGTGATTATGTGTAGTCCAGACTGGTTGGAGTTGGGTATGAGGTGAAATTTGAAGGGTGTGCATGAGCCAGACTTTTAGCTGAACTAGGCAGTTTTGTTTCCTGAACCTAGCTTGACTCTCAGGGCATTTGTTAAAAATGAAGATTCCAGGTTTTTCTCTGGAGATTTTGATTCAGTAAGTAGATCTGGAGTGGGGCCTGGAATTCTATGTGTTTAACCCAGTGCCCAGACAATACGTGTGATCGGGTGATATTAAGTAACCGTCAGACTTACATCATTCTCTTCCACTGTGATTGCAGTTAGCAGATTTAGCTTTTTCCTAGCAGATTCTGCCTTTTCCTATCACCACACTTACACACATGTGTGTGCATGCCATATTGGCTGTTATTTCTGTTATTTCTTATTTATGTCTGCTTACTTATATAAAAATTTTGAAGTTGATCTGGCTTCCACATTTGTCATTCCTCTAGAACTGCTCCTCAACCTGAAATCAGAGGACATGTTTGCAGTGCACTCAACTCTCATCTGAAATTGCATTTTTCGTCAACATTTTGATGGGATAGAACTGCATCCTCCTTAGTGGAAGTATAGTTACACAAACTAAAGGAAGCTATTGGTGGGAATCAGCTTCGGATTGATCTCTCAGATAAGAAGCATTTTGGAAGTAGTTGTGAAGTTTTGCAAGGAGTGGCTTTTAATACGTAATTCAGTGCTGTTCTTAAGGTTTTCTTGTTGCTGGAGTAGCATTTATGTAGACTTTCAAGCTTCTGATCAAGCAGATACAATGAAGTCTTCCCATTTGTCTCTTTGCTTTCCTTGGGATTTGGTTGTACTATACAACATTTGTATCCCAGTCTCACAAATGAAGAGTCACAATGTAGAAATAAGGGTTAATACCTTCTTCTGTTTTTCCCATTTTGCTCCCAATTCTTTTGAGTATTCAGTGTTCTCATATTATCCCCATCTGACCAGGAACTTCACTGGGCCCTGCAACTGGGGCCAGAGGTCTTCCTGTGGAGTTAGCCAATACTCTTTTGTACCATTTCTTGAAAAGCTTAAAACATACTGTTAATTATTAGTGATTTTTTTTTTTTTTTGGTCAGGGTCTCACTCTGTTGCCCAAGCTGGAGTGCAGTGGCATGGTCACAGCTCACCACAGCCTCTACCTTTGGAGTCTTTCCAGCTCAGCCTTCCAGGTAGCTGGGACTATAGGTGCATACCACCATGCCCAGCTCATTTTTTTGATTTTTTTTGTAGAGTCAAGGTCTTATTATGTTGCTCAGGCTGGTCTTGAAGTCCTGGGCTCAAACATTCCTCTCTCACCTTGGCCTTCCAAAGTGCTGGTATTTTTTTTTTTTTTTTTTTGAGTTGGAGTCTTAATCTGTCACCCAGACTGGAGTGCAGTGGCCGCTCCCAGCCAACGCAGCCTCGACCTGCTGGGCACCAGTGATCCTTCCGCCTCAGCCTTCTGAGTAGCTGGAATGACAGGCACGGGCTACCACACCTGGCTAATTTTTAAAAAAAATTTATTGTAGAGATGAGGTCTCGCCAAGATTCCCAGGCAGGTCTCGAACCCGCGGGCTCAGGCAATCCACTCACCTCAGCCTCCCAAAGGCGCGGGATTTTAGGCTGAGCCACCGAGCCCGGCTAAAAGTGCTAGTATTAAAGGCACCCAGGAAGAGTAATCATTTCTACTTCAGAAGCCCCAAAAGACTAGCATACTTTTTTTTTTTTTGAGTTGGAATCTCACTTGTTGCCCAGGCTGGAGTGCAGCAGCTTGCTCCCGGCCACCGCAGCCTCCACCTGCTGGACTTAGGCGATTCTTTCGCCTCAACCTTCCAAATAGCTGGACCTACAGACGCATGCCACCACGCCCAGCTAATTTTTGATTTATTGTAGAGACGAGGTCTCGCCAAGTTGCCTGGACTGGTCTCGAACCCGTGGGCTCAGGCAATCCTCTCGCCCTGGCCTCCCAAAGTGTTGGGATTACAGGCCGAGCCACCGCTCCTGGCCAATTTTTTTTTTAACTGGAGGCTTTGTGTTCTATTTTTTATGTGCCAGACTACAGTATTTTCTGATTGGGGAATCAACTGGACCTTTACCTGAGGGAAATATTTAAAAAATGAAGGGTATGCTTAGTGGCAGTTGGTGAGGCGTTTCCTTTTGGAAACCAGGAGATGTGACTGCTCCACAAGCAGGTAGACATGCGGGAAGCTTTAGAACATGATTAGTAGAACTTTGACACAGGAAGATTTTAATAAGGTTCTAAGGTTACTGATTATATCTTAACTTCTAAAAGTTATTTTGGGATTTGGACTGCTGTTAGATTTTTAAAATGATAATATGGGCACGGCTCCCTAGAATTTCTGAACCCTGTGACATCCGCTGATATGAGAGCGATGTATTTTCACAAGGAAAAATGGCAAAGGAAAGCAGAGTGACATTTGATTTTTGACTAGCACCTGGAACTTCAATGTAGAGATCTCTGGCAAATGACTGAAGCATATGGAGTTTCTCATTTTCCTAAACTAGTTGTCTTTGGACTTCTGTGATACTTGCTCTACTTCATCTCTTATAGTACCCAAATCTGACCAATTGCACTGGAGAAAGAGTTTGAAGAAAGTAAGTTATAACAGGTGCACTGACTTTTTCCTGTAATTCTTTCTCCATCAGTGAACATGGCCTGATAAATGCCTTGCAGTCTGATCAGTCAGATTGGTAATATTTCTGTTAGTCAGTTGGGGATGGAAATTTCCTAACTGTTCAAAATTTTTTCACAGTATTTTCCCATAAAGATATTTCATAAAATAAATATCTAGACATTAAAATTACCCATAGTGATTTAATGATGTGAGGAACAAAGTTGGAGGACTGACATTTTCTGATTTCAGAACTTGCTGCAAAACTGCAATAATCCAGATTATGTCAGCTGTCATAGACATAGAAACACAGTCAATGAGACAATATGGAACAAATTGAACATATGGAACAAAACCTGTATATCTCTGGTCAATTGATTTTTACAAAGGTATCAAAATCATTCAATGGGGAATAATAGTCTTTTGAACATATGGTGCCAGGACAACTGGATATTCACATGTAAAATAATAAATTTGGATTCCTATCTTAGGCCAGGTAATAAATTAACTCAAAATGGATCCTATACCTAAATGTAAGAGCTGAAATTATGAAACTCTTAAAACATAGGTATAAATCTATAGGTATAAATCTTCTTGACTTTGAATTAGGCAAAACCTTCTTGGACACGACACCAAATATACAAGTGACAAAAGGACAAACAGATAAATGAGACTTTATCAAAATGATACACTTTTGTGTATCAGTGGACACCACCAAGAAAGTGAAATGACTGCCCACAGAATGGGAAAAAGAGTTGCCAGTTATACATCTTATGAATGATTTGTATCTAGAATATATAAAGAACTCCTACAACTCAATAATAAAAAGGCAACCCAGTTAAAAAGTAGGCAGAGTGATTGCTAAGGAGAAGAGATCTCTTTTTGGGATGATGAAATCATTGTGAATTGATTGTGGTGATAGTACCATTGAATTGTGCACTTTAAATGGGTAAATTGTATGGTATGTGAATTATATATTTTTATTTTTTTGAGTCAGAGTCTTACTCTGTTGCCCAGGCTGGAGTGCAGTGGCATGCTCAGAGCCACCGCATCCTCGACTTGCTGGGCTCAGGCGATTCTTCCACCTCAGTCTTCCAAGTAGCTGGGACCACAGGCACACAACACCATACCTGGATAATTTTTTGATCTGTTGTAGAGATGAGGTCTCACTAAGTTGCCCAGGTTGGTCTCGAACCTGTGGGCTCAGGCAATCCTCTCACCCCGGCCTCCCAAAGTGCTGGGATTATAGGCATGAGCCATTGTGCCCAGCCATGAATTAAATTTTAATAAAGCCTTTATATTTTAAAATAAAGTAGGACTATATACATGTATACACACATATGCATATATATGAATTTTGTGAGAACCAAGTGATAGAGGAAGTAATTGTAATCATGACATTGAGGTAAAGGTTGACAGAAGTAAAGTAAGAGAAACTCTTTCCTTTTTGGTCAGTAAGCATTACTTTCACCAATCCTTGAAACCTCTTCCCCCTTTTTTCTCCATGAAGTGAACACAAATGAGAGAGGCCTGTAAATATTAGTAGAAGATAATTTGTGCCAGTTTGCTTTCCCCTTATTGAATCAAAATTTACTGCCAGAAATTATAAAGGCAGAAGAGATGAAATAAAGAACCCACACCTGGGGCCAAACTAAAGTGACCTTAAAATCCAAGGAAACTTCATTTGCAGCAAATTCTGAAATGAGAACAAAGTGTGATTTATAGACTGATGTAATTTTAGGCTTTGTGGGAGGCTGAGGTGAGTGAATTGCCTGAGCTCGCGGGTTCAAGACCTGCCTGAGCAACTTGGCGAGATCTCATCTCTACAATAAATCAAAAAATCAGCTGGGTGTGGTAGCACATGCCTGTAATTCCAGCTACTTTGAAGGCTGAGGCGGAAGGTTCGCCGGAGCCCAGCAGGTCAAGACTGCGGTGGCCGGGAGTGGCCACTGCACTCCAGTCTGGGTGACAGAGTGAGACTCCAACTCAAAAAAAAAAAAAAATTTTAGGCTTTGTTCTAGTTACTATGACTGTATTTCACTACCACCAATCAGTCATTTATTTTGTTAAGTATTTTGTGAGTCTAGAGCAGTGCTGATATCTTGACTTTGCTTTATGATGCTTGAGATCTCAGTTGGAAGACTCTTAAAGGCCCAGGGCTTGAGTCATCTGAAGACTTGCTCACTTGTGTGTTTGTCATTCAATGCTGATTTAAGTTGGTGGACTCAGTTTCTCTGCTTATAAGCCTTGCTTTGTGGCCTCCCTGTGATAGTCTGGTCTTTCTTACAACATAGCATCAGGGTTCCCAGGGCCAGCATCCTGGAAAAGCAAGAGAAAGGCAAGCCATACTATTTTTTATCATCTGTCTCCCGAAGTCAGATACTGCACTTCTTTGCATTCTGTACATCGAGGTGGTCATAATTCCTGCTCAGATTCACATAGAGGGGAAAATTTGTAGTTATTGATGGGGAGGGACAATATACTAGAAGCACATAAGATACTGCTCTGGTAATATCACTGTGACCATTTTTAGGAAAATATAGGCTCACAGGCCTGGAAAGTGTCCTTAGAGAAAGCTGGTCAGTTTCCTCATTTTGCAGATTAGGACACTGAGGCTGTTTAGAGGTATGCAGTGTGGTCACAGTCATTTCCTGTGGTTGGTCAGACTGGGATGGGAATGTAACTTTCTGACTCCAGGTCTTTCCTATGCTGCCACCCTACTGTCCCTTCCTAGTCATGTAGTTCTTTCTTTTTTTTTTTTTTTTTGAGTTGGAGACTCACTTCACCCAGGCTGAAGTGCAGTGGCACGCTCACAGCCAACACAGCCTTGACCTACTGGGCTCAGGCCGTCCTTCCGCCTCAGCCTTCCTAGTAGCTGGAACTACAGGCATACGCCACCATACCCAGCTAAGTTTTTGATTTATCGTAGAGATGAGGTCTCACCATGTTGCCCAGGCTGGTCTCAAACCCGTGGGCTCAGGCAGTCCTCTCACCTTGGCCTCCCAAAGTGCTGGGACTATAGGCATGAGCCGTGGCGCCCAGCCCATGTAGTTCTTTCACTAACATCATGAGTGTTCCTCCCCTCAGAGTTTTCTCAGGCTAGCAGACCCAATGATCTAGGCAAAACTGTAGTAGCGTCTTCATGTGTAGTGGGCTTGCAGGTGTTTCCTAACCCTTCCTCTCTTTGCTATTTCTCCTTGATTTTTCGCTTTGACCCTCTGATTATGTTTTATCAGAAGGTCTAGTTGCCATTTTGTATACTGTGGTAACATGGTAGAATAGTCATTTTCTAGCATTTAGAATCTGAATGGTAAATCCAGTTGAGCATTTTTATTTGCCCTTTTTTCAGGTGCTCAGAATTTTGATGTCATACGACTATCAACTTATAGAACAGCTTGCAAATTGCGATTTGTACAAAAACGATGCAACCGTAAGTCATTTCTGCTCATTTTTGTGATAGTTTGATAGAGTTCTCAATGTTATTAAACATTTTACTATCTTTTAGTCATATTGCAATGTTATTTGAATTATTTGTGTCCTAAGTACTTGTCAGAGAATGTAAGCTTCGTAAGGGAAAGAGCTTGTTGTTTTACTTCCTTGCCCCTCAAAATGTTTAACAAATGCAATAATGTAACTAGTTTTCAGGCTATCATAGTATTAATATTCTTTAAGTGGGAGAATTGATTTGTCCTCATCACTTTTCTTAAGGAAATGCTTTGTATAAAGTTTATATAATTTATTAGCTTCTGAAGGAAAAGGGGAAAACATCAATGTTTTTGATAAAGGTATAATAAGGATTTTTTTTGTGTGTGTGTGTTGGAGTCTCATTCTGTCACCCAGACTGGAGTGCAGTGGCCACTCCCGGCCACCGCAGCCTCAACCTGCTGGGCTCCGGTGATCCTTCCGCCTCAGCCTTTCAAGTAGTTGGAATTACAGGCATGCGCTACCACACCTGGCTAATTTTTTGATTTATTGTAGAGATGAGGTCTCGCCAACTTGCCCCGGCGGGTCTCGAACCCACGGGCTCAGGCACGGGATTACAGGCTGAGCCACCGAACCCGGCTAGGATTTTCTTAATTAAGCTTAATATTAACATGAATCAGCCTTTTCTATAAATAATTGCTACCATGTGGATTATAAAATAAATAAAATGTGTCTGTATATATGTAGTGTGTTTTATATATTTAATCTTAATTTTCATGAAGATGAACTAACATGACAGAATTATTATACTTTTCTTGTGTATATGTATTAATGAAAAACTTTTATATCATAGAAAACATTAACCTTAGAATAAGAAATCTCAGTTTTAGATCTGGTTTTGCCATTTTTTTTTAAGTCGGAGTCTCACTTTGTTGCCTAGGCTGGTGTGTGGCTGCACGCTCATAGCCACTGCAGCCTCCACCTGCTGGGCTCAGGTGATCCTTCTCCCTCAGCCTTCCAAGTAGCTAGAACCACAGGTATGTGCCCCCACACCCTGCTAATTTTTTGATTTATTGTAGAGATGAGGTCTCTCCTTGTTGCTCAGACTGGTCTTGAAGGCATGAGCTCAGGTAATTCTCTCGCCTCAGCCTCCCAAAGTGCTGGGATTACAGGAGAGAGTTCCTGCACCTGGCCCTCCATTTATTATAAACAAGTGACTTTGGGCAAGTCACTTTACATCTGAAAGCTTCTACCTTACTTTATGTCTTACCAATCCTAGCTTAAAATTCTCTTCGAAGAATTTATCATGCCATCCATCCTAGATTGAAGTCATGTTTCTTTCTTTAGTGGTTTCCCAAAGCATTGTTTTTTAAATTATGGGTTGTCACCCTTTATTCTTCATGAAATCATTTTGGTGAGCTGCAGCCAGAATTTAAAACATAGAAAAAAATAGAGAGATAAATAAAAAGAAGATATTAGAATGCAGCTTATGTGGTAAGGCTAAAAAGTGTTCTGTGAAACTTTTTAATATATCCAAGTGTGTGTGTGTAATGATTTAAATATGTTTCTGTGTGTTGTAGTGAAAAACTTTGGAGACTACTGCCTTAGAGCAACTCTAGTTTTTATAATTCTTCCCATAATTATTCTTGGAAACAGTAGTGTGTGTATAGAGTGTTGAAAGCCTGAAGCAGGCTAGTGGCATTAGTAATATAAAGTAAAAGTTGTATTATTTTAAAAGATTTTTGTTCCCTTTAGCATATTATTTTACAGTCCACCTGAAATTTATTTTTGTTAGTATACAATGTAAGTAGGAGTCAAATGTCAAGTGTGTGTTTGCCTGTCCTTCACAATGAAAAGGTCATCCTTACCAGGCTCGGTGGCTCAGCCTGTAATCCCGTGCCTTTGGGAGGCTGAGGTGAGTGGATTGCCTGAGCCCGCAGGTTCGAGACCCACCTGGGCAGCGAGACCTCAACTCTACAATAAATCAAAAAATCAGCTGGGCGTGGTAGCGCATGTCTGTAATTCCGGCTACTTGGAAGGCTGAGGTGGAAGGATCGCCGGAGCCCAGCAGGTCGAGGCTACGGTGGCCGGGAGCGACCACTGCAATCCAGTCTGGCGACAGAGTGAGACTCCAACTCAAAAAAAAAAAAAAAGAAAGAAAAGGTCATCCTTTTTCTTTCTTTCTTTCTTTTTTTTTGAGCTGGAGTCTGTCGCCTAGGCTGGCGTGCAGTGGCATGCTCCCAGCCACCGTAGCCTCAACCTGCTGGGCTCTGGTGATACTTCCGTCTCAGCCTTCCAAGTAGCCATAACTACAGGCACGCGCTACCACGCCCGACTAATTTTTGATGTAGTGTTGAGGCAAGGTCTTGCTAAGTTGCCAGGCAGGTCTCGAACTCGCAGGCTCAGGCAGTCCACTCACTTTGGCCTCCCAAAGTTCTGAGATTACAGGCTGAGTCATTGAGCCCAGCCCAGGTCATCTTTTTTTTTCACTGCTAAAGAATCTTATATCCGGCTGGGCTCGGTGGCTCAGCCTGTAAACCCAGCACTGTGGGAGGCTGAGGTGATTGGATTGCCTGAGCCCGTGGATCCAGACCCACCTGGGCAACTTGGCGAGATCTCATCTCTACAACAAATCAAAAGCTAGCTGGGTGTGGTAGCACGGGCCTGTAGTTCCAGCTGCTTGGAAGGCTGAGGCGGAAGGATCGCTGGAGCCCAGCAGGTCGAGGCTGCGGTGCCAGGAGTGGCCATTGCGCTCCAGTCTGGGTGACAGAGTGAGACTCCAACTCAAAAAAAAAAAAAAAAATCTATATTCGTTAGGAGAAGAAATTTACAGGAATGTTCATATCTGAGAAGATCTGTTTTTTGACTGTTTTGTGTTATGTTGGTCTGTTTTCTGCCATTGTACCAATACTACTCTGTTCTAAGACACTGTTTCTTTTACCAATAACCACTATTATATTATAGCTTAATAAATCTTGATATCAGGAAGAGCAAATCTTCCTACTTTGTGCTGTTTTTTTTTTTAAAGATTCTTTTGGACATTCTTGGCCTTTATACAATTATTTTTACATAAATTTTAGAATCTGCTTGTCAATTTCTACTAAAAACAAATAAAGAACTCTGCTAGGATTTTTTTTCTTCATTTTTTTTTCAAGTATAATTTACATATAGTAAAATTAATCATTTTAATGTACAGCACTGCTGGGATTTTGATTTGAATTATGTTGAATCTGTAGGTCAAATTGGAGAGAATTGACATATTTTCAGTATTTTACAGGAGATTTCCTTCTATGAACATGGTATATCCATCCCTGTACTTATTTAGGCCTTTATTCTCTGCCAGTTATAGCTTTCCTTGTAGGGATGTCGCATATCCTTCATTGGATTTATTCCTAGGTCTTTGATGACTTATGATACTATTAATTTAAAATTTCATTGTGTGTTACTCGTGTATAGGAATATGGTCATTTTTGTATCTTGACTTTGTTTCTAGCAATTGTTCTAGATTTATATTAATCTTATTAAATTATTAATTTAATCCATATTAATTTTATAATTTATCTGTAGAATATTTGTGATTTTCTGTGTAAATTGTTTTGTTCAAATTTCTGAATAATGAGTTATATTTACTCATTCCCAAGACTTCTACTGATTATTACTTTATCCGGCGCGTTTATCTTAGTTTGGCCTCAAGTACAATGGAAACGTTAATAGTGAGCATTCCTTATTTCATTCCCAGAAATAAGGCTTTCAACATTTTACTGCTAAGTAGAATGTTTGTTGCAGGTTCTTTGTAGGTAGCCTTGGTGTAGTCTGTTTTCTGTTGCTTGTAATAGGGTAATATTTTTTTTTTTTTTTGAGTTGGAGTATCACTCTGCCACCCAGACTGGAGCCTCGACCTGCTGGGCTCCGGCAATCCTTCCGCCTCAGCCTTCCAAGTAGCTGGAACTACAGGCATGCGCTACCATGCCCGGCTAATTTTTGTTTTATTGTAGAGATGAGGTCTCACCAAGTTGCCCAGGCGGGTCTTATACCCGCGGTCCCAGGCAATCCACTCACCTCAGCCTCCCAAAGGCACAGGATTACAGGCTGAGCCACCGAGCCCGGCGTAACAGGTAATTTAGAAGGAAAGGAATTTCTTACAGTTATGGAGGCTGGGAAGTCTGAGTTCGAAGGGCTGCTTCTGGCGAGTCTTCTTGCTGGTGGGGACTCCAGAACCCTGAGGCAATGCAGGGCATCATGTGGCACGGGGACTTAGTGTGCCAGCTCAGGTTTTCTTTTTTCTTTTTGTATAGCTGCGAGACCTTGTCCCATGATAGCCCATTAACTCATTAGTCCGTTAATCCATGGATGGTTTGCCCTTGTGGCTCAATCATCTCTTAAAGATCACTTTTAATACTGCCACTTTGGGATTAAATTTCAACATGAGTTTTGGAGGGGACAAATTTTGAAAGCATAACAACCTTAATCAGATGGAGAAAGTTTCCTGATAATGTGTTTCTTCATTTCCAAAGATAATGTTTCTTTTAAAAATTGCCTTTTTTTTTTTTTGAGTTTGAATCTTTCTCTGTTATCCAGACTGGAGTGCAGAGGCACACTCATGGCCACCACAGCCTCGACCTGCTGGGCTCAGGCAATCCTTCTGCCTCAGCCTTTCAGGTAGCTGGAATTACAGGTGTGCACCACCACACCTGGCTAAGTTTTGATTTATTGTAGAGATGCAGTCTTGCCAAGTTGCCCAGGCTGGTCTTGAACCCTTGGACATAAGCAATCCTCTCACCTTGGCCTCCCAAAGTGCTGGGATTATAAGTGTGAGCCACCGCGACCAGCCAAAATTGCCTTTTTTATAATGATTTCTAACTTAATTTCATTTTGATCAGAGAGCATGCTTTATATGATTTTGATCCTTTGAATTTGTTGAGATTTGACTCAGGATGTGGTAAAATTTTATACATATTTTTTGTGAATTTTTTAAAAAAGCATATTCCATAGTCATTGGAGGCTGTTTTCCATATAGTGCTCATTATGCCTACCTTATTTTTATTTTTTATTTTTTTTTTGAGTTGGAGTCTCACTCTGTCGCCCAGACTGGAGTGCAGTGGCCGCTCCAGCCACCGCAGCCTCAACCTGCTGGGCTCTGGCGATCCTTCCTCCTCAGCCTTCCGTGTAGCCAGAATTACAGGCATGCGCTACCACGCCCGGCTGAATTTTTGATTTATTGTAGAGATGAGGTCTCGCTGCCCAGGCGGGTCTCGAACCGGCGGGCTCAGGCCATCCACTCACCTCAGCCTCCCAAAGGCGCGGGATTACAGGCTGAACCACTGAGCCCGGCTTATGCCTACCTTATTAGTCATGAAGTTTAATCATCTGTATACATGCTTATTTTTTGTGTTTGCACTGTCACTAAGAGAGATGGATTGATATCTCTCACTAAGCTTGTGAATTTGTCTTTCTTTGAAGTTGTGTTTATTTTTGTTTTATATGTTTTGAGGTTATTCTATTAGATGTAAGTAAATGTAGTTCTTATATCATTTTTTTTTTTTTTGAGTTGGAGTCTCACTCTGTCGCCCAGACTGGAGTGCAGTGGCCGCTCCCGGCCACCGCAGCCTCGCCTGCTAGGTGCCGGCGATCCTTCCACCTCAGCCTTCCGAGTAGCTGGAACTATAGGCGCACACTACCAGGCCTGGCTAATTTTTGAATTATTGTAGAGATGAGGTCTTGCCAAGTTGCCCAGGAAGGTCTCGACCCCGTGGGCTCAGGCAGTCCGTTCACCTCGGCCTCCCAAAGTGCTGTGATTACAGGCTGAGCCACTGAGCCCGGCCATATCATTTTTATGAATTAAAACTTTTATCATTATGCAGATAATCTCTTTATCTTTAGCAATGTTTTTTTTCCAGCATTAAAACGATGTATGAGAGGGGACCCCCCCCAAAAGCTGAAATTTATTTATAAAAATTGTGTATTTATTCTTACATGTTTTAAGCTTCAGTCACCTTCAAAGTACTCTCCGTTTGATGCAGTACACCTATGGAGAGGCTTTTCCATTGCTCAAAACAGTTTTGATCAATTTTGATGACTTCGGTGCTTAGCTGTTTTTCCTTTCACCTCTTTGGCAAAACGTTTCTCTTTGAGGCCTTTTTTTATCTGGGGAAACAAAATAGTCACTCAGGGCGAGATTAGGCGAATACGGATAATGGATGTTGGGTTTTGCCAAATGCTATTTCTGTGTCTATTGAGTTGATCACGTGGTTTTCCAAGCCCACATTTTGTTGTCATAAATAATGTTACATCATCCTTCTGGTTGGAAGTTGGCATCCTCTTATTTTTAAGATTGGAAGTTGGCATCCTCTTATTTATTTATTTATTTTTGAGTTGGAGTCTCACTCTGTCGCCCAGACTGGAGTGCAGTGGCCGCTCCCGGCCACCGCAGCCTCAACCTGCTGGGCTCCGGTGATCCTTCCGCCTCAGCCTTCCGAGTAGCCGGAATTACAGGCATGCGCTACCACGCCCGTCTGATTTTTTGATTTATTGTAGAGATGAGGTCTCGCTGTCCAGGCGGGTCTCAGCCTGTAATCCCGTGCCTTTGGGAGGCTGGGGTGAGTGGATTGCCTGAGTTCGAGACCTGCCTGGGAAACTTGGTGAGACCTCATCTCTACAATAAATCAAAAACTAGCCGGGCGTGGTAGCGCGCGCCTGTAGTTCCAGCTACTTGGAAGTCTGAGGCGGAGGGATCACCAGAGCCCAGCAGGTCGAGGCTGCGGTGGCCGGAAGCGGCCACTGCACTCCAGTCTGGGCGACAGAGTGAGACTCCAACTCAAAAAAACAAACAAACAAACAAACAAAATGGAAGAAATAGATAGTAGATAAATTTATTTTTGGCTTTGTTCAGAGTTATGAGTAGCCTATTACTACGTGCAGGTAGGGCCATAGAGATAAAGTTTGAGTTGTAAAATGTTGCTGAAGTTGCTAGGCTAAAGTAATACACGTTCTTATGGGGAGTTTTTTGATCTTTTTTCTCAGTTTACCTATTGTTAGGAACTGCTTGTTCACTATTTACAGAGACCTGAAATACTAGTTACTTCATTGTGAATCTGTAGGTAGTCCTTCCCTGACTGCTGTGGTGACTCCTTGATATGATATTGTCTGAGACTGACTGATGTTCTTTATTCTGCCACAGGGTGTTTTCTTACTGTTGGCTAAAGAGTTCCTTTGCTTTAAATATACCCGGAGAAACTCAAATCATTGTACAAAAAAGATACCTGCCTATGCATGTTTATTGCAGCACTATTCACGATAGCAAAAACATGGAAGCACCTATGCTGCCCATCAAAACTGGACTGGATAAAAAAATGTGGTCATGTACACAGTGGATTATAACGCAGCCATAAAGAAGGACAAACATATGGACTTCACAGCAACTTGGATGAATTTAAATTCTCTCATACTCAGTGATTTATCACAGGAGTAAAGAACAGACTACATATCTATTCTTTAAGCAGACCCTGAACATTTATAAGAAAGGGATTAGCAGTAGCAGGATACTGCCAGGGTGGGGGTGGGGAGGGACAGAACACCAATAAGGGTACCTGATCTCAAACCAGACAAAGTGGGTTCCCAAGGGAGGCCTAAACTTTATCTGTATGATGACCACTTGTATACCTACTCCTGAATCGTACCCCACATCTTTAAAATAAAATTAAAAAAAAAAAAAGAGTCCCTTTGCTTTAAACTTAAATCTAGTTGATAAATTTTTTTTTTTTTTTTTTGAGTTGGAGTCTCACTCTGTCGCCCAGACTAGAGTGCAGTGGCCGCTCCCGGCCACTGTAGCCTCGACCTGCTGGGCTCTGGTGATGCTTCCGTCTCAGCCTTCCAAGTAGCCGGAATTACAGGCATGCGCTACCACGCCCGGCTGATTTTTTGATTTATTGTAGAGATGAGGTTTCGCTTGCCCAGGCAGGTCATAGTTGATAAATTTAAGTATCCAGTTGTGAAGGTAGTACCACACTTTAAAGTTGTTGACAGTTAATTTTCCTTTTCTTTTAGTTCATCTTGTTGATATCTGGAACATGATTGAAGCCTTCCGAGACAATGGCCTTAATACACTGGACCATACCACAGAGATCAGTGTGTCCCGCCTCGAAACTGTCATCTCATCCATCTACTATCAGTTGAACAAGCGCCTTCCTTCTACTCACCAAATCAGTGTGGAACAGTCTATCAGCCTTCTCCTCAACTTTATGATTGCTGCATATGACAGGCTAGTACCTTACATGTTTACTTCATTTTAAGAACGCCTATCTCTTAATCATTAGTCTGCCATACTGCCTTACTAAGGGCTGACAACTTAGAATTTTGATTAAAAGGGAAATTATTCAGTGTAAGTCCCTTCTTGAGACTGGTTCACAGTGACTTACTGTCCTGGGGTATGTCATATGTTAAACTCTCTAATATTATGGAGAATAACAACACTTGAGCTTTATTGTTTGAGAAAATTATAGGTACCTTAAAACAGCTACTATCTATCCAGTGAAAAATAACTGTTTTGAATTTGATTATGGGATTTTTTGACTTTTTAAAAAATTATATAAATTTTTATTTTAAAATTGTGGGGTATAGTTAGGGGTTAGGTATGCAAATATTCATTGTGCAGGTACCCTTGTTGATGAGGTATGCTCCACTTTCCCCAGACAGATATTGACTACTGTTAATCCCACCTCCCTTTCTTATTTTAAGGTTAACTTTTCCTTCATTCCTTTCATGCCTAGTTTATAGAAAAGGCTTATCTTTTTTTACTCTATAGCATAAAATGCGCTTGAAGTCTAGTATCTTATTTTCTCCTTACTTATGTTGAGAAAACTATTTTGAATTTTTTTAATGCAGAACATTGTCTGGTAGAACTGACAAGAAAAGAAATGTACTTCAATTAGAATAGAAATTATTTCTTACATTTATATTCATGGAGAATTAAGTTAGTATTATAAAAAATGAAACCAAAAATTATTAAAACACAGATTTACAGTGGTGGAAGCATAGAAGTTAAATGGTTATATTCTATGAACCAAGAGTTCAAATTTCTTATACCTACTATAGTATTGACCATCTGATTAGAATGGGCTAATTGCCTCTGCTTCTTTTTTTCCTCTTTAGACCTACTTATAGAGTTCATACATTTTTTTTTTTTTGAGTTGGAGTCTCACTGTGTCACCCAGACTGGAGTGCAGTGGCTGCTCCCGGCCACCGCAGCCTCGACCTGCTGGGCTCTGGTGATTCTTCCGCCTCAACCTTCCAAGTAGCTGGAACTACAGGTGCGTGCTACCACGCCCGGCTCATTTTTTATTTATTGTAGAGATGAGGTCTCACCAAGTTGCCCAGGTGGGTCTTGAACCCGTGGGCTCAGGCAGTCCACTCACCTCAGCCTCCCAAAGGCGCGGGATTACAGGCTGAGCCACGGAGCCCGGCTCATACATTTCTTTTCTTTTTTGAGTTGAAATGTCACTCTGTCGCTCATACTGGAGTGTAGTGGCACGCTCCCGGCCACCGCAGCCTCGACCTGCTGGGCTCCGGCAATTCTTCTGCCTCAGCTTTCCAAGTAGCTGGAACTGCAGGCACACGCTACCATGCCCAGCTAATTTTTTGATTTGTTGTAGTGATGAGGTCTCGCCAAGTTGCCCAGGTGGGTCTAAAACCCTCGGGCTCAGGCAATCAGGCAATCCACTCACCTCAGCCTCCCAAAATGCAGGATTGCAGGCTGAGCCACCGAGCCTGACTGAGTTCATACATTTCTAAAATGCTATTAGTTATATCTTATAACTATATTCTCACTGTAGTGAGAATTCTGTGAATTAGTGGTAAAACTATGGAAGTATCAAAGCCAAGCCATAATTTAGGCACTCACTAAATTCACAACATTTTTATGAGCTATTATCAAATTAGATATTGTACCATTTAATAGAGAACTATTTGAAAACATTTAAATTAATTAATTAACTTTTTTGAGACTGGTTTCCACCATGTTGCCCAGGCCAATCTCGAATTTCTGGACTCAAGTGATCCACCCTAGTACTGGGATTACAGTTGGTGAGCCATTGTGCCTGGTAGAAATTTGAATTTAAAGAATAAGAGTGTATAAGCCACGAGTTCCAGAATTCTGATGCCATTTTTAAGTAATTTAGAGTCTTCATAAGATTAATTTTATCCTGGTCTAAGGACTGGCTTTTTGTTTTGTTTTGTTTTTTTGAGTTGGAGTCTCACTTGGTCACCCAGATTGGAGTGCAGTGGCCGCTCCCGGCCACCACAGCCTCGCCTGCTAGGCTCCGGCGATCCTTCCGCGTCAGCCTTCTGAGTAGCTGGAATTACAGGCACGCACTACCACGCCCGGCTGATTTTTTGCTTTATTGTAGAGATGAGGTCTCACTGCCCAGGTGGGTCTCGAACCCGCGGGCTCAGGCAATCCACTCACCTCAGCCTCCCAAAGGTGCGGGATTACAGGCTGAGCCACCGAGCCCAGCTTGTTTTTTTTTGTTTTTTTTTTGAGTTGGAGTCTCACTCTGTCGCCCAGACTGGAGTGCAGTGGCCGCTCTGGTCACCGCAGCCTCGACCTGCTGGGCTCCGAAGATCCTTCCACCTCAGCCTTCTAAGTAGCTGGAACTACAGGCATGTGCTACCATGCCCGGCTAATTTTTTGATTTATTGTAGAGATGAGGTCTCACCAAGTTGCCCAGGTGGGTCTCGAACCCGCGGGCTCGGGCAATCCACTCACCTCGGCCTCCCAAAGTGCTGGGATTACAGGCTGAGCCACTGAGCCTGGCCAGGACTGGCATTTTGATTCAAAACCTTTAGTAAAAATTGTTACTTTGTGGTAAGTAAACAGTACCTTGTCATGGTACTGACTTACTAAGGAAATCAATTCAAGAGTCACACAACACAAATAAATTCAAGAAGCACTTTTCTTTTTTCTTTTTTTGAGTTGGAGTCTCACTCTGTCATCCAGGCTGGAGCTCAGTGGCATACTTACCCCCACCCTAGTGTTACCTGCTGTGCTCTGGCAATCCTTCCGCCTCAGCCTTCCAAGTACCAGAAATACAGGTGTGTGCTACCACGCCTGGCTAATTTTTAAAAAATTTATTGTAGATATGAGGTCTAGCCAAGTTGCCTAGGCTGGTCTGAAGCCCCGGGGCCTCCCAAAGTGCTGGGATTACAGGCTGAGCCACCAAACCTGGCCAAGAAGCATTTTTTAAAAGTTAGAAGTAGAAATCATCTTACTGTCTAAAAATGATAAAGCAGAGATTAAAAACATTGATTACATAATCATATCAAATAAGTTAAATTCTGATATCTTAGGGATTTGGCTATTATAACAAAATACCATAAACTTGGTAGCTTATAAACACAAATTTATTTCTAATAGTTCTGGAGGCTGGGAAGTCCAAGGTAAAGGCAGATTCTGTGTCTGGGGAGGGCCTCTTTCTGGCTCATAGACAACACCTTCTTGCTGTGTCCTCACATGGTAGAAGGAGAAAGGGTCTTGCTATGTCCTCACATGGCAGAAAAGGAACTTTTTTTTTTTTAAAGGGCACTAGTCCGAGAACTGTCCACCCAGTTACTTAATCCTGAAACCTAATTGCCACAGTCCTCACCTCCTAATACCGTCATTTTTTTTTGAGGTAGAAATATATTTTATTATTATTATTATTTTTTTATGTTAGGATTTCAACGTGAATTTTGGAGGAATATAAACATTCAAACCATAGCCTAGGCTAATGAAGGGAGAGGAAGGAAGAGTGAAAAGACAGCAAAAGAGAGAACGGGAAGGCCATTCTACTTAGTAGTGGAAGGTACAGGAATATGCTGGACATATTCAGGAAAAGCTAGGCATATACAGAGAGAGACAAAAAAAATAAATGGACAATGAATCAGATGAAGGTGGATAAGTAGAAACACAATAAAAAAGAACTAGCAAATACATCAGAGATTAATGAGTTAAGAGGAGCAAGGAATGTAGTGTGACTGGTAGTGATCTGTGTAATTTTCAAGTCGATATGTTTAAAACTTTGACCATGGTATCAGAATAAATGATCACATCTTTATTAACTTTCAAATCTTTTTATGATAAGGGCTTATTTAACTGTCCAGAAATTTGAAATTGACCGTCTAATGCTGGAAAAAAAAGGAATGTGATTATAAGAATTTTTTGGGTTTTTTGGGAAAATCAGAATATTTTCTTGATAGATACTTCAAATATTAGTCTTTTTGGTGATTGGCCACTTTATTACTTTGGAGAGTCCCTTTCATATATAAAATACCTAGTTATTTATTTTAATTGAGCCTTTCAGGCTTTGTATTTCATAATTCCTCAAGGTTAACATTTGAATGCAAAATTATTTAATCTTAACTTCTCTTACCTCCAAATTTATAGTCTGTGTTTTTGGCCACATAGTTTCTGATTATTGTAATATATTATAAGACTCTAAAACTGTAGTCAGGAACAAATAGAATGTAAGACTTTTCTTTGAGTGAATATTTTCTTAGAATTTAATTTTTTTAATACAGAGAGTTCTGAATCCTTGATATTTTGACAGTTAAAAACATTGTAAAGTACAGAGACCAGTATTATTAATAATTCTTGTAGCAGACCTTAGGGAAAACCACAAGGAATTATGGAAACATTCTGATAGCTGCATTATTTTTTTCCTCTCAGGTCCTACAGTATAATAGTATTGGTAGTCATACAGTCTGGTGCAAAGGTACAACAAAGATGCTTTAAATGATATTATAAGGATATCCAAATTCCCAGCATGAAGGAGAAAAGTCTTCCTTATTCTTCTGCAATTGAGCCAATTTCACATTGTAAGGCTTTTGTTATATAGACCCCCTTTATTTTACCAAAGTGTCTTTAGCACAAAGGATAGGAAGCCTTCTCACATGGGCTTTTACAATAACAGAGATTTAGGCTCACATAACTGAGGGGTTCAAAGGCAGACAAGACATTGATATTGGTTGCATCAGGGTTCTGGCTTCATTTCTTTTAGTGGTCTTGGCTTTGCCTTTCTTCTGTATCAGCTTTATCCTTAGGCTGACTTCAAAAAAAAAGCCTGCTCGCAGCTACTAAAGTCAAGATAAGGAGAGAGAGCTGGCTTTTTAAAATACCAAACAGGCCAGATGTGGTGACTCACGCCTATAATACCAGCACTTTGGGAGGCGGAGGTGAGAGGATTGTCTGAGTCCAGGGGTTCGAGACCAGCTTGGGCAACTTAGCAAGACCTTGTATCTACAACAAATAAAAAAATTGCCGGGTTTAGTGGTGTGTGTCTGTGGTTCCAGCTACTTGGAGGGCTGAGGTGGAAGGATCACTTGAGCCCAGTAGGTCGAGCCTGTGGGGGCTGTGAGCATACCGCTGCACTCCAGCCTGGGTGACAGAGTGAGACTCCAACTCAAACAAAACAAAAAATCAAACAAAAGTACCTGATCTTCCTCCAGAGCTGTGCACTTGAGCTAGGTAAGTATAGATGTTATGCTTTATAGCTCTAACAAATCAGAATGTGTGCCTCTGGAGCAGAGAATGTTTAATTCTTGACCACATTGTGCCACACAGTGGCGGATGATTTGACTAGATATGAGGGAGACATGCAGTGTTCCCCACTAAGTTTTATGCAGTGCATCATAAACTTGCGGTTCCCTTTCTCATTAGTAACCCCACTGTCCACCCAATTCCTTAAACCTGAAGCCTGAGAATAATTTATAACTCTTTTTTCTCCCTTAGTCCCCACCTTCAGTTGGTCACCAAGTTCAGTCATTTCTACCTCTTAGATAGCTCCTAAATCTATGTGCTTCTCTCCACTCTCACTGCTACCATTCCAGACCATCTTCATCTTTTTCCTGAACTACTGCCATGGCTTCAGATTGGTCTTTTTGCATTTGCTCTTTCTTTCTGCATGTATTCATTCATTCTTAGAGTTAACCAACATCTGTGCATCCATTATCTAACATAGGAACTTGAACACTGACGGTAGCTTCCATTTATCTTTTTTCTCTCCTGTCCTGGCCCACTGACCTGCACCTAAGGTGAACACTATTTTGATTTTGTGTTATATGCCCTTATGTCTTTCATTTATCTATTTTATTTTATTTTTTATTTTTGTTGGAGTCTCACTCTGTCTCCCAGTCTGGAGTGCAGTGGCACACTCATGGCCACCGCAGCCTCAAGCTGCTGGGCTCAGGCAATGCTTATGCCTCAGCCTTCCAAGTAATTGGAACTACAGGTGTGAGCCACCATGCCCAGCTAATTTTTTGATTTGTTTTAGATACGAGGTCTTGCCAAGTTGCCAGGCTGGTCTCGAACCCCTAGTCTCAGGCAATCCTCTTACCTGGGCCTCCCAGAGTACTGGGATTACGGGCTTGAGTCACTGTGCCTAGCCTCATTTATCTATTTAATTGACATATAATAATTGTATATATTTATGATATACATAGTGATGTCTCCATACATATAATATATAATGATCAGATTAGGGTAATTAGAATATCCATAATCTCAAACGTTTATCAATTTTTTCTGTTGGGAATATTCAATATCCTCCTTCTAGCTCTTTGAAACTGTAATAGTTTATTGTTAACTGTAGTTAACAATAGTTAACTAGTCATTTTACAGTGCTGTAGAACTCTAGAACTTACTCCTCCTATCTAGCTGTAATTTAGTATCCTCTAGCAAATCTCTCATTACTGCCTCCCCCTACCCTTCCCAGCCGCTAGTATTTTTCACATATACAGGCATAAACAAAGTATTGTTGAGTTGTAATTATTTTTGTCAATTATAAAAAGAATGTCATGCTGTATGTTCTATTACTTGATTTACTTTTTTCACCCATTAATATATTTTAAAGATTTATTCATGTTGCATGTAGCTGTAGTTCAATTATATTTTCATTGATCTATAACATTCTGTTGTGTTATATATTATTTTGATTTTTTTCCATGTTTTTGTGCTGACAAACAACATTGCTTGAAATATTCATGGCTGGGCACAGTGGCTCAAGCCTGTAATCCCAGGACTTTGGGAGGCCAAGGTGAGGGGATTGCCTGAGTCCACAGGTTTGAGAACAGCCTGGGCACCTTGGTGAGACCTCATCTTTACAATAATTCAAAAAATTAACTAGGCGTGGTAGCGCACGCCTGTGGTTCCGCTTACTTGGAAGGCTGAGGCGGAAGGACCACCTGAGCCCAGCAAGTTGACGCTGGGGAGGCCATGAGTGTGCCACTGCACTCCAGCCTGGTGACAGAGTGAGAGACTCCAACTCAAAAAAAAGAAATATTCTTATATATGTGCCCTGGTACATGTATGCAAGTGTTTCTCTTGGTTCTATACTTGCATCCATGTGCATACGTGTTCATCTCCTTCTTATTAGGGAGAACATATGGTGTTCAGTTTTCTGTTTCTGTGATAATTCACTCAGGATGATGGTTTCTAGCTCCATCCATGTTGCTGCAAAAGACATGGTTTTGTTCTTTTTATGATTGCATAATATTTTATGGTGTTTATGTACCACATTTTCCTTATCCAGTCCACCATTGATGGGCATTTAGGTTGGTTTCATGTTTTTACTGTTGTGGATAGTGTTGCGATAAACATTTATGTACAGATGTCTTTTTGGTAGAGTGATTTGTGCTTCTTTGGGTATATACCCAGTAGTGGGATTGCGGGGTCAAATGGCTACTCTATTTGTAATTCTTTGATAAATTTCCAAACTGCTTTCCACAGGGGTTGAACTAGCTTACATTTCCAACAACAGTATGGAAATGTTCTCTATTTTCTGCATCCTCTTTTTTTGACTGTTGGCCTATCTTCTTCTGTCATCTTTGTCAGTGTTTATCACATATGATTTGATTTATTTAACTTTATTTGTTTCCTTTAGAACAGTTGAATCAATCTTTCTAGTCATTAATTTCATGGCTCCTCTAGAGTGAATGTTTGTTGTAGATGTGGGCAGAACTTGAATATGTAGGCTAGAGTGTCCACATGTGTGCTTAGTCCTTTGAAGAATGGGGTGTACTGAAGGTGGGAAGAAAAGAGGGTCAGGCTCTCCATGTGGGAGTATGAGGTATCTTTAGTTCTAAATTTGAACTTGGGTTCTTGGTCATTATAAATTTATATTAGTCAAGGTACAAAGATAGAAACATTTTAATTAATAATTTCTTCTTAATTTATAACTTTAAATATTTATACATCTATATATGTGGGTCTCCATTTGTAATCTTGTCCAGAGCCTTGTTGCTGCAGGGGAAGGCCTGTTGCAAACCAATAATTGGACCGTAGTGATTTCTGACCAAAGACTTGCTTTTTAGTAGATGTTATCTCGTTTTGAATTGCTGTTCTAAGCTTTTCATATATTAATCCTGACAGGGCATTCTTCTTGGATAGATATTGTTTTCTATGTTTTTCACTTTCTGTGTAAGAAAGGAAAATGCTCTGTAACGAGTTCCTGAGAAATCTTGTTTTAGCAGTTTAATTTGGATACATTTAAAAGGTTCTATAGTTCTCTCTTAATGCAATAGTGAAAACAATATAAAACTAAGCAGAAACAAGCTAGTCCATTTTAAAATAAAAGTAAATCTATTCCTTAAATTCTGAATCTGCCCAGCTAGCGTATTATGGAATGGATGTTATTGAAAAAATAATATTAGGTTATACTCTTTCTCATTTGTGATTTTCAAACAAAACTATAATTTCCTGAGGGGCGCAGACAGTTAGTGTGTTTATGTTCAGTATTTATTTACATTCCTGCTTGTTCTTGCAAGGATTCAGGATGATGAGGAAAAGTCAGGGAAATAAAATTGAGTCCTAGTGCTGAGTAGGAACATTTTCCACCATAGTGGCACATTAAACTCTTACAAGGATCTGATCACAGCTCTTTCAGATTTCCAGGAGATGGTAGAAAATGAGCTAGGGGTTTTAAATGTTTCAAAATAGTGAAATCCAAAGGGAGAAGCTAGTGCAAAATGGAGAAAACAGCTGCTCTGAGAAGGAGCAATGGAGCCCAGCTGCCTGTGCTTGACTTGGCCAGATCTGCTGGTGTCCTTGGGTCGTCCTGAAGGGATATGTGATGTCATGCTACCGAGGTTAGTTCGCTGAGCCTCATTCTGCTCTAAGTTTCAGAATTACTCAGGGAGCAGAAATGGGTGAACTTCAAGTACCCATCACTTATTTATTTTTTATTTTGTAACTTTTCTCCAAGAGAAGTTGTGTGCTTATGCTAATTTTCAAACAAAAAACTTCTGGATTCAGGATATGTAGACCTGCAAAGAGTTTCTTCATTAACTAATATTTCAGAATTTTTTTTTGTTTATTCTTTTGCGTTTTTTTTTCTTCTTATGAAGGTTTTTTTTAAAAGGAAGGGCAGGAGGAATACTTTCCTGAGTGTGTTCCTTTTTCCTTGCCTTTGTTTTTTTCTGAATCTGAGGAGAGAAGTAGTAATGAGTCCAGAGAGACTTCTCCATGAAGTACATCACCTCAAATTAATATGAGTAAGACAATTTTCATCATGTAACTTCTCTCAGAAGTCTTCAGAGATTCCCAGTGGTTTCAAGTTAAGCTCATACTCTTCAGGTCTAATGGTAACAGACTTTATCTTCCTGCCCACACCAAACTGTAATTAAGCTCTTTGAGGCACATTTCTGTTTTTCCATATGACATGCCCACTTTTTCCTCCATGTATTTTGATGCCCCTCCCTGTCTTCCTGGGCATACCAGCCTCCTTTTCTTCTTCTGTTTGCCTTTTTTCTATTTCTCAGGATTCAACCCAAGTTTTTATCTACTCTGTAGTCTACCTTATTATCACCAATCTCATTTTCATCCCTTTGATGACTTATTGTTCTTGTTTATATCATTATTTTGATTTTTAATTATGTATTATTATGAATCAATTCATAAGTGTACATATTAGATTTAAAGTTCTTGAGAGTAGAGATTCTACTTTATATTTCTTTGATTCCTCAGTAAGTATAATGCTGGATTCTTTTTTTTTTTTTGAATTGGAGTCTCACTCTGTTACCCAAGCTGGAGGGCAGTGGCATGATCACGGCCACTGCAGCCTCAAGTTGCTGGGCTTAGCAGCAATCCTTCTGCTTCACCCTTCCAAGTAGCTGGAACTACAGGAATGTGCCACCGTGCCTGGCTAATTGTTTAATTTATTGTAGAGACAGGGTCTTGCCAAGTTGTCTCTGCTGTTCTCGAACCCCTGAGCTCAGATAATCCTCTTGCCTCTGCCTCCCAGAGTGCTGGAATTACAGGTGTGAGCCACTGTGCCTGGTCCAATGCTGAATTCTTAGTAAATGTTTGTAAGGTTGAAATGAAAGCAGCAAGAATTCTGATTGTGATAAAGTTGAATAATATTCTGAGTCGATTTTACTTGACTAAGCTATTTGACATTTACCAAATGGATTCCTGATTTGCAGCTGATTATTGAATAACCCATTCTGTGAAGTTTTGTAAATTAAGATTAATTGGAAAAATATGGGTTTTTGAAAGTCAGCTTGAAATGCTTTTATTTCTCTTAGCTACATGTGATAATTGGTCTGATAATAGTGTTTCTAAAGTAGAGGCCTATTTTCATTAGAGACGTATTAATTTATGGTTGACAGCATGTACAATTTTTTGCTAAAGATACAGTGTAGAAAGTTGTTTTCTTTCTTTTTTCTTTTCTTTTTTTGAGTTGGAAACTCACACCGTCACCTAGGCTGGAATGCAGTGGCACACTCACAGCCACCCCAGCGTCCACCTGCTGGGCTCTGGTGATCCCTCTGCCTCAGCCTTCCAAGTAGTTGGAACTATAGGCGTGTGCTGCCATGCTTGGCTAATTTTTTGATTTATTGTAGAGATGAGGTCTCGCCAAGTTGTCCAGCTGTTCTTGAACCCGTGGGCTTAGGCAGTCCCCTCACCTCAGCCTCCCAAAGTGCTGGGTTTATAGGCTTGAGCCACCACACCCAGCCAAAAGTTGTTAAGAAATTCTTAAGTAAAACATGCTCCCTATAGTTTGTTTTCAAAAGAATTAATTTGAATAACTCTTACTAGATATTGAAAAGCTAGAAACATTATCCAGGTTAGTTTAAATATCAAAAGATAGGTCAAATTTGAGTCTTTATTGAACTGCAGTAAGCAATTTCCCATCCAAAGGGCACAGGTGAGGACTGCAGAGACTTCTGAAGGTACCTGCATGTTAAAACATAACAGTGTTTATTCAGGATGACTCACTGTCTGCTTAGCTTGGCACAGAGCTAATAATGGTGTTTTCTCAGTGTTGGATAATAAGAACTCTTTTTAGAAGTCATGTGCCTAGTTTATTGTCAGACTGTAAAATGATAGGTCTCTGGAAATGAATCATGCAGAGAAGTCTGAGAAAGAGAATCTGCATGTTTCTTATTGAGGCAGGATGCTCTCTGGAGGGCTTCTCTTTGGGTGGGTCAAAATAAGTTTTTTCCTCTCCTGTCATCCTCAACAGATATTACCTGTTTATCCTTTCATTTTATTATCTTGATATAAGCGTTAGTATTCACTGTTAATTGTGTTATATTTCAAATGTTAACCTACTAATGAACTCTGCAGCTATTATAGGCAGCATTTGTGTGAGTTACATTATTTGGAATGAAATCAGGTTAAATATCTTTCCAAACCTTGTTTGAAGAGAATTGATTCTGATACAAACTTGGACTTTACATCGGAAGTAGCAAAAACATGGACACTTGGAAGATTTATATGTGCCATGGCCAGGGGCAGCCAACTATTCAGTTTTAAATGTAACTTGACAGTGTATACAGAATAATTTCAGATGTCTGGTGAGAAGGATTGAAAATAAATTCTTCCAAGAAGAAATAATCAATTAAAGAAGATAATCATGGGGTATTAGACTGTTAAGTAGCTGCAGTTTTCTCTCTGCTTGCCTGTAATTGTAGAGGAAGAATACTGGAACTCCAAAGAAACATTAGAAAAGTAAAAGTGACACTTTCTCTTTGTTTGGAAGCAGTTAAAGGAAGCTGTACTTAGGCTTAGAGTATAGTAAGGGTTTTCATTGCCAAGAAAAGCATTCAGAATGCTGACGTTTGACCTACAAAGCAGTTAGTTGACAGGAAGGAGCTAAGTTTTTTTTTCTTTTTGAAGGGAAAAATATAAATAACATGAAATAAGACTTTTGAGAATACCCCTCCACCAATTTTATTGGATGTTTATTTCTTTTTTTTTTTTGAGTTGAAGTCTCACTCTGTCGCCCAGAATGGAGTGCAGTGGCACGCTCCCGGCCACCGCAGCCTTGACCTGCTGGGCTCCGGCGATCCTTCCACCTCAGCCTTCCAAGTAGCTGGAACTATAGCCACGCGCTACCATGCCCGGCTAATTTTTTGATTTATTGTAGAGATGAGGTCTTGCCAAGTTGCCCAGGTGGGTCTGGAACTCGCAGGCTCAGGCAATCCACTCGCCTCAGCCTCCCAAAGCGTGGGATTACAGGCTGAGCCACCGAGCCTGGCTTTGGATGTTTTTTTCTTTTTTTTTTTGAGTTGGAGTCTCACTCTGTCACCCAGACTGACTACCACTTACTCTGTCACCTCGACCTACTGGGCTCCGGCGATCCTTCCGCCTCAGCCTTCCAAGCAGCTGGAACTACAGGTGCGCGTGACCATGCCCGGCTCATGGATGTTTATTTCTTAATGCCAAGTTATATACTACTTATATTTTAAAATAAGCATATTTAATATGTATCTATGGCTGTTTAAAAATATACCATTTATTAATTTGGCATATATTTTTGTTTATATTAATATTTACTTTTGAAGAATGAATAAACCTTTTCACAGTACAAATTGTGAACCTAAAGTTGTAAATGTTGGTAAGTGGTTTAAGTGGAGAAGATTAGTTTATAATTATGACTTGAATACACTGCTCCATTTTTAGAATGTGTAGTTACATACTTACATTTTTTTTTTTTTGAGTTGGAGTCTCACTCTGTCCTTCAGGCTAGAGTGCAGTGGCATGCTCACGGCCATCACAGCATTGGCCCGCTGGACTCAGGAGATCCTTCTGCCTCAACCTTCCAAGTAGCTGGAACTACAGGCATACACCACCATGCCTGACTAATTTTTGATTTATTGTAGAGACAAGGTCTCGACAAGTTGCCCAGGCTGGTCCTGAACCCGTGGGCTCAGGAAATCCACTTGCCTCAGCCTCCCGAAGTGCTGGGATTACAGGCTGAGCCACCGAGCCCAGCCAATACTTAGATTCTTAAACATAGACTCAGTATTTCCCCTAGATCTCTCCAGACTGTAAATTCATCTCCCTCACATTTATTATGATCCTTAACTTCAGATACCTCTGCTTTCAACCGGAACTTAAAACTCCTTGAATTCTGCTTATATATTCCCTTTATGCTGTTGACTTATACATTGACACTTGAATGCATTTCTCCCCACCCTTAATAAAGCATGTGCTGTTAAGCACACAGACATTTGCTTACCCAAAGTGCATGCAGGCAGAGAGGAGAAAAGATTCATGGTTTGTTGGATGGGAGATTATATGTGAAGATTTCTTTGTGGTTGTTGTGAATAAGAAACATGGTTGGAAAGTGGATCTGAGAGACGACGTGTTAAGTGACCACACATTACGGGTAATGATTTGTTTAGAGGTCAAAAAGTTCTTTTACTGTAAATGGCCTGATCTAGATGATTTTGTAGATGAACAGACTCCTTGTTCAGAGACCAGCCACGGAGAGTTGTAATAATTCTAATGAATGGAAAAGGATACAAGGGTTTTACTGCTGATGCGGGTTGAGAGTTATGTGTTATTCTATATTTGGATTTTTTTTTTTTTTGAGTGGGAAGTCTCACTCTGTCTCCCACATTGGAGTACAGTGGCATTACCAGGGCTCACCCCAGTCTTGACCTCCTGGCCTCCGGCAATCCTTCCTTCTCAGCCTCTCAAATAGCTGGGACTACAGGTGTGTATCACCACACCTGGCTGATTTTTTTGTGAAAACAGGGTATCACTGTGTTGCCCAGGCTGGTCTCAAACTCTTAGGCTTAAGTGATCCTCCATCTCCATCCTTGGCCTCCCAAAGTACTGGTATTACAGACTTGAGCCACTGTGCTCAGCCGAGTCAAACAATATTTTGAATAAAGATGTGATGTTGTAAAATATCAGTGTTTGTAAAACACTTTGAAGAGTAGGAAAAACTGTTATATAAGTACTAATTATTATAATTTTTAGAAATAAAGATGTCATAGTACCCATTAAGACCCGTTGTATGGAGTTTAAGGATGGGTACTAATGGGTTAAGTCTTTGTTCACTTAAGAGTTGAAAGTGCAACCTGGCTGTCTTGCTAGTATGCTGGGCTCTGCTACACTTTCAGTCTGTCTGCATAGATAGCATCAGTTTCTTCTTTGCAGCAAGGAGGTGTTATTTTGTCACTTTGAAGGAAGCAAGTGGTACTTGAAGCCAGAAAGTTATGTACAAACATAGTATGATTAATTATTTTAACCTTTTATGATGTTCTTTAATTTATCTAATAAAAGCTAAAGTTTTATTATTGTATTCAGAATTTTGTGTAGGTAGTTCTCTGCTCTGGATGCATAATAAAATAACTCAAGAAACTTTTTCGACATAACAAGAACAGGATGAGATTTAAGCATTTGAATAGCATCTTTATTCTCCTACCTTACTGAAGATTTGTATGGGTTTAAATAAGGATACAGCCGGGCTCAGTGGCTCAGCCTGTAATCCCGCGCTTTGGGAGGCTGAGGTGAGTGGAATGCCTAAGCCTGCGGGTTTGAGACCCGCCTGGGCAACTTGGCAAGAGAACTTGCAGATAACTGAAGGTTCCTGGAAGGTGACACACCCAGGGAAGACATGGGTGCTCTACACCCCTTCTTTTTTTTTTTTTTTTTGAGTTGGAGTCTCACTCAGTCACCCAGACTGGAGCGCAGTGGCCCCTCCCCGCCACCGCAGCCTCGACCTGCTGGGCTCCGGCGATCCTTCCGCCTCAGCCTTCTGTGTAGCTGGAACTACAGGCGCGCGCTACCACGCCTGGCTGTTTTTTGATTTATTGTAGAGATGAGGTCTCACCAAGTTTCCCAGGCGGGTCAGGAATGCACCCCTTCTCAAATACCTTGCCCTATGTACCTCTTCCATCTGGCTACTCACTTGCATTTTTTATAATATCCTTCATAAATAAATAGGTAAACATATTTCCCTAAGTTCCATGAGCTAGTCTAGCAAATTAAGCCAAAGAGGGGGTTGTGGGAACCCTCAATTTTATAGTTAGTTGGTCAGAAGTATAGGTGACAATCTACTGCTTGTGACTGACATCTGAAGTTGGGGGAGGTCTTGTGGGACTGAGCCTTCAACCAATGGGATCTGACGTTCTCTTCAGGTACATAGTGTCAGAATTGAGTTAGATTATGGACAACTAGTTGGTGTCCACTGGATAATTGCTTGCTTGGTGTGTGGGGAATTAACCCCCTATGTATCTGGTGTCAGAATGAAATGCTGTGTAAGAGAGTAAGAAAAACAGTTTTAGCTGGGCTCGGTGGTTCAGCCTGTAATCCTGCACCTTTGGGAGGCAGAGGTGAGTGGATTGCCTGAGCCTGTGGGTTCGAGACCTCATCTCTGCAATAAATCAGAAATTAGCCAGGCGTGGTAGCGCATGCCTGTAATTCCGGCTACTTGGAAGGCTGAGGCGGAAGGATCGCCGGAGCCCAGCAGACGAGGCTGCGGTGGCTGGGAGCGGCCACTGCACTCTAGTCTGGGTGTCCGAGTGAGACTCCAACTCAAAAAAAAAAAAAAAAAAAAAAGAAAAGGAAAAACAGTTTTGTTTTTTATGTCCTCAAGAGGATTGGATTGAATTACAACAGAATTCTGCTCAGTTTACAGAAAATTGACATTTTAACTATATTGTCTTGCATTTTATGAACATGGTATATCTTGCTATTTAATTCTTCTTTG
Organism: Cephalopachus bancanus; assembly: GCA_027257055.1. Lineage (NCBI taxonomy): Eukaryota > Metazoa > Chordata > Mammalia > Primates > Tarsiidae > Cephalopachus > Cephalopachus bancanus. The sequence goes on along the minus strand of JAPVLO010000046.1, from coordinate 16,219,193 downwards.
GCTTCTCTCAACAGTATTTTGTAGCTTTCAGCATTCAGATCTTGAACATATGTATTTTTAAAATTCAGTAGCTTTAAGGGTACAAATGGCTTTTGGTTACATGAATGGTGTAGTAGTGAAGTCTGGGGTTTCAGTGTACCTGTCACCCAAATAGTTGACATTGTACCCAATAGGTAGTTTTCCCCTCATCTCCCCTCTTACCCTCCCCACTTCTGAGTCTTTGGTGGTGTACCCATAGAACATGAGGTATTTGGTTTTCCATTCCTGAGTTACTTTACTTAGGATAATGACCTCCAGTTCGACCCAAGTTGCTGCAAAAGACATTATTTTGTTCTTTTGTTCAAACTGTTTTTTAAAAAATAGTCTACCTAAGTCATACTTGACACTGTTTAGACTAAGGACAGCCTTTGGAGACAGTCAATAACATATGACATTAAAAAAAATTTCATTATTGTTTTAATTTGTGTTTCTTTTATTATTCATCAAGATCAGTGCCCTTCCATGTGCTTAGTAGTCACTTCTGTTTCCTTCATCTTTTTTTTGTATAATGTGTATGCACCTTGCCCATTTTTTAATTGGTTTTTATTTTTAATAAAGTTGATTTGTTTGTGGTCAGTGGTTCTCAATTCTGGCTGTGCTTTTGAATCACCTGGGGAGATTTTAAGAATTACCAGTGCTAGGCCAGCACTGTGGCTCATGCCTGCAATCCCAGCAATTTGGGAGGTGGAGGCGAGAGGATTGCCTGAGCCCAGGGGTCTGAGACCAGCCTGGGCAACTTGGTGAGACCTTGTCTCTACAATAAATCCAAAAGTTAGCTGGGTGTTGTGGCATGCACCTGTGGTTCCAGCTACTTGGAAGACTGAGGTGGAAGGATCACCTAAGCCCAGCAGGTTGAGGCTGCGATAGCCGCATGTGTGCCACTGCACTCCAGCCTGGGTAACAGAGTGAGACTATGAATCAAAAAAAAGGAATTGTCAGCTCCAAGACTCCACACTAGGCTAAATAATTTGAATCTCCAAGGATTGGGCCTGGTCCTTGGCATTTTTACTGTTTTTATTTTGTTTATTTTCTTATGGACAATTTTATATATTGCAGTATATACATTTTAAGAGATGTTGTTACTTTTAGTTTACCAAAATTAGAAGTGTCTGGCTGATAGTAACCACTTTGAGCACCTCTTGTAATTGCAGAAGTCAAACATGACTTGTATTCATCTTTTCTTATCAGTATATAGAGTATTAGAATTTTAATACAGTTTTTTCTTTCTTAATGGGTATACATTTTTCAGCACCCTCTGTATGTAACTTAGGTATCTTTTAATCTGTAGGTTTCTCCTTCATAATTTTCCCCCTTAATCCATTATCCTTGACTATTAATTTTTGACCCAGTTCTGTTAAAATAGGGAATAATAATTGACCCTTATTTTCCTAATCTTTTCTTACAACAGTTTTTATGGAGGCATATAAGGCATCTACAGAGAAATACATAAAGTATAGTTTAATGAGTTGTTATAAAGCAGATATCATATAAGTACTGTGGAGGCACAGACATTGCTGCTTGTGCTGCAAACACCATTGATGCTGGGTTCTGAGTGCTGCCCCAAGAATCACTGTCTCTGCTGCCTGAGGACACTGGATAGAACTGTTCCTACTGCTGCCATCCTCTGCAGGTGGATTCTAATAGAGGTTCTGCTTCTCACAGGGAATTGATTTCTATCAAAGTTTAGAGTGAGTGAATCTTGCTGGTGCAGCTGTATCATATACCCATATTCTAGTTTCAAGGAAAGATGGGGAAGCATGTATATGATTTTTTTCTTTCTTTCTTTGTACTTTTGTAGTGGGGAATGTATTTGTCTCATAAAGTAGGGTGTGCTTAAATGTAGACTCAGCATTTGAGTGGTTGGTGTAAAAAAAAAAAAAGGCCACTGTGAACGTTCTGTATTCGTCTTAGAAATCCATTCCTTTTAACTTAATGATCTTATAGCCTCTTATATTTTCTCATATAGTGCAGTGGATATACAAGACTATTCCTTACTCTTTGCTTATACATGGAGCTGTGTCTTTGTTTCTGAAGAACTATATGTTTTTAAAAAACCATCCTAATTTTAACTAGTTGCAGGGATTCCTATTTTATCTTATGAGTAAACTCAGTGAGATGTAATAATTAAAAATCTGACTGTAACAAACATTGATTTTTCTGGTGATGTTTTCACTGAGAACTGTTTGGCTTATAGACCATTTGCCTTTTTTTTCCAGATATGATCTTTCTATATACAAAGAAGGTATAGAAAATGGAAAACACTCTATTGTAACTATTAGTGAATATAAATAGGATGATACATGCTTTTCACAAAACCAGGACAATATAGCTCTCCTTATTACAAAAGTATTTTACCCTAAGTTACTTTGAAACTTTGTAAACACAGTTTTTAAAAAATTAACACAAAAGCTCATTGTTAACTTACATATGGTAACTTTAACACCAGCTAGTAAAGTTTTATCTACTATGAAACCAGGGCATAGTTGAATGGATGGAGCCAAGGACACATTGGGTCAGGGGGCCTTGGTGATATTGTCTTGGTCCTGCAGATGGTGTACAGCATCACTTTGGGTGCTTTTCTACGTTTAATCCGTTCATTCCCTAGAAAAGAATTATCTCTTGCCCTTTGCTTTTCTCACAGTGGCATATGAGAAGATCTGAAACAGGTGTTTGTTAGATTAAACACATGGTAGCATAAAGGTTGTGGCAGTAAAAACAAAGAGGAATGTACTATAAAATCTGTATAGCAATATGTAACTTGTTTAGTAGATAACAGTAAATTATTGGTATAATATATTGATGTAAGGATACATTTCTAAATTATATTCAAACCAGATGACCCCTCTTTTTTGAATACTTGAAAACCGCAGCTGTGAATTTAATGGATTTAGTTGATAGGAAATTTACTTCAGGTTCACCCATTTGGCCTGTACCCTCATAATCAATAGAAATTAAATAATGTTTCCAAAACTCATTTTCAGGTAATTAAGGTTAGCTTTAGCATTCTTCACTTAGTGGAGATATAGCCTTAATTCTATAAAGAAAAAAAATCCAGGTTTCTCAATGTGGTAAAATTGTTACACATAAGGGCAGAATTCAATTTATTGGCTGCTTGATATTTAGTGATACATTTGATTGCTTTTGTGGTTCCAGATAGCAATTATTTCTAATATAATTTATTTTGCAGTGAGGGCCGAGGCAAGTTGACGGTATTTTCCGTTAAAGCTATGTTAGCAACCATGTGTGGTGGAAAAATGCTGGACAAATTGAGATGTAAGTATTTTCATGTTATTTGAAAAATTTCATTTTCACATTAGGACTTTTAAACAATCTTAGGTGAATGTTTTCAGAAATTTGGATGATGCATGCTGAGCTTTTTTTTTTTTTTTAATTACCATATCACTCACTTTGCAGCAGCTGGCTCACAGTATGTAATTGTGCCACCTACTGTTCAGATGGAAAAGTTAGTTGATTTATTATTAGTGTTTTTCAAAATGAGAAAACTGGAGATTCATAATAGAAATGTTGATGTTTAAAAAATTCTTTTAAAATGTTTTCATATTATTAAAATTTATCTTGAAGATGATTATGTTGACAGCTTTTAGTTAAAAAATAAGTTTGATTGCTCTTAACAAGTTTGGCCGAGTCTAGCCCTTTTCTTAATAGTGCTGTTCTTCATCAGGTGGTATTTGCATTGATTACACTGTTCCTTAGTACCTTAGAGTGAGGCTCAATTATTTAGAAATTGATAGCCTGGTTTTATTCTTTCCTAATTTTTTCTTACTAGAGGTAATAGCCATTTTGGTATTTTGCTATTCACTAGATACTATAAGAAGGTGATTAGATGAAATCAAAGGAGATGAAATTCACAACTGTTTAATTTTGCTGCTTATGGTTTTCATTTATTCAGTCATTAGGTCGTTACTAAGATATGTCAAGCATTGTGCTAGCTGCTTTACATACATTTTCTCATGGAATCCTTAAAATTCCTTTGAGTAGCAGGTAGTATTTTCTTCATTTTATAGATGAGTTAACTGAGGGGGCAAAGCTAGGATTTTTACTCAGACTGGCTAACTTCTAAGCACTTGGCTGTACTCTGCTATGCTAGTACTGTAATGGGAGACACATGATTTCAGTACAGTATTTAGATTTCCATTATACAGTTAACCATAGAGTAAGAAACTCAATACTAGCTTTCAGGAAAATGAGATTGAATGTGGGTGTAAAATGAAGCATTGAGGCACTCTGAATTTATTTGTTGAAGGAATTGGGCTGTCTGTCCTGTAGCATTTCTCATAGTTTGGATTTGGATGACTACATCTTTACGATGTTCCTCTGTGCCCCACTTTTTATTTTAATTGAAATAGTAGAGGATTGATCAGATTCAAGTACAAGTTTTAGGGCAAGAATACTTCATAGGTATATTTGATTTCTGTTCTTTTTCCTGTGTGTTACTGTGACATTGAAAATTGGAAAGCTAGATGGCCAATTAGATACAGATTTAGATATTCTAAAGAAGGATCTTAGATATTTTATTTGGTTAATTATTACCTAATTTATCTTCATTTCAAAATTAGATGCAATATAGAACATATTTTTGGTAATACAAATTGTAATTTCATTTAAATAATCTGAGGGGTTTTTTTACATGGTATCTCAAAATATTCTTTTGGGCTGAAATTTTGGTCATATTTTCTTAATTCAGCACAGTGTTTTTGTGAGAAAGATAATGTAATATGGGTGAAGTTATGTTTCATTTAAATACAAAGAAAAATTGGAATTTTGTCTGGTTTTTAATGATGATGTTACCAGATAAATAATGTGTATGCAATCTTTATTAATACTGGGGAGACTGGTTGGAAAATACAGTAGTGGAAAACTGATTATATAACTGCATATTGTAGATGACTCTGGAATCTTTAAGTTTCTATAATTAAGTCTACACCATTTACATAGAGCAGGCTCACTTGGCACATAGTAAATACCAAAAAACTTTGTCAAGTATAAATTGTTGATTTAGTACTAAAATTCCAGTTCTCTGTTGTAACTGTTAGTGAAAAAGTACAAATTCTAATACTGTGTGAAATATGGAAGACATCCAGATGATAGCAGTTTTTTGTGGCTTCTGAACTTGTTAGAGGAACACCAAGTAACTAAGATTCAAGTGGCACAGGGCACATGTGCCAAAGCAAATGTGACATGTCAGTGAGCTCGGGATGCCAGACCATTGCAGGTAGTGTACAGATGGATGTGATACATACTGTGCTAGGATACCAATCACTGTGCTTATCTTATTCAGATAAATTTCAAATGTGGTTTATCTTTTTCATGCTCAAAATTATAGTTTCTCTACCAAGAGTAGAGCTGTTTCATTATTTTTGTTGTGCCATAATTATTTTGGCTTAGGAATGAGATGTTCAACATAAGTAAAATTTTGGGGTATTTAAGTCTGTCTCTATTTTTTAATCATTCAGGGTGGGGACCACTTTAAAATGTGGCCTGTCCCTTCTGTTTTAAACAGAACTCACTGACCATAATTTAAACATTTTCGTCTCTTAGGGATGTCGTTTTCTAATATACTTAGGGCTAATTGTGAAGCTTAGGGTTGTTTCTACCTTCTTATGTTTTGAGACTACTGTGCTTTTTCAGTTCTTGAGTATGTTGTTGTTGGTGGTGATGTTGTATGTGTGTCCTTGATCACTGGCTAATGTAATGGTACTTTCAGTGCACCAGTCTCAGGAAGTCTCTCCTTGCTTCTGATTGACTACCTTTAATATGCTACTGACAGAGAAAACATAACCACATTTCTCAGTATTCTATTTAAAGTAAGGATTTAAAGTGATTATTTGAGAGAAGCACTTGGAGTTGTATAGTATGGTAGTCAGTTCTGGCTGTCATGAGACCCTTTCCCCTCTTGTTTTCTAGTTCTCAGCAGTGTCCTACTTAGTTGAGATGACCGAATGATGGCGCATCCAGAAGGGTGATAAAACACTATATTGTAACATCAGATGATAGTTGACCATTTATTAACTTTCTTTCACCTAATTATTCCATTGTTTTAGTTCTTATTAGTTGCTCCAATCTCCTGTATAAATGTTCCCGTTATGTTTGTTTTCTAATTTATGGAGTATGTTTTAACATTTTTACTTTTCTTTTTACTTTGATCCTTCTGTTATTTACCTTAGATTTTTCTTACAATTTTCTCCCCTTTATCTTTTTTATTTGACATTATTATTTTTTTGTTTTTTTCTTTTGAGTTGGAGTTTCACTTGGTCGCCCAGACTGGAGTGCAGCGGCCGCTCCCGGCCACTGCAGCCTCGCCTGCTGGTCTCCGGCGATCCTTCCGCCTCAGCCTTCCGAGTTGCTGGAATTACAGGCATGCGCTACCACGCCCAGCTGATTTTTTGATTTATTGTAGAGATGAGGTCTCGCTGCCCAGGCGGGTCTCGAACCCGTGGGCTCAGGCAATCCATCCACTCACCTCAGTCTCCCAAAGGCACGGGATTACAGGCTGAGCCACCAGTGACAAGATAGCATTTGATATGATTTTACAAATATTTGTGCTCTTAGTTTGAAACATTTCTTAGATTTTTCAGATTTAAGAGCGGTTCTGTTTCCAGGTGTCATTCATTTACAGTAATGGTTCACTGTTGTGCCACTGAGTACTATATCCCAGATTCAGAGATAATTTACATCAGGATACTAAATACCAATGATTTGTAATCTGAATACAGACTTTAACTAAAAGCATGATCAAAACTCAATAATATCAGAAACAAAATGTAACTCAAGAAAACAAAATTTGCAGACTATAAGGCCTATTATTTATTAAACCATACTTAATAATAATTAATATAACTACGGGGTTTATTTACTTTGCCTAATTTTGCTATTTGTTTTCTAAGAAACTTAATCTCCTCTTATTCAAGCTGCATCTGGTTGCAAAAGATGGGAGCAAATGGTTCATAACATTTATTTTAAAATTCACTTAAAAACTGGTGCTACAATTTTGAAGGGCAATTTAACAGTATGTATCAGAAAGACTAAAAATATTCACTCAGTCTACTTCTTGAATTTATCCTAAGGAACTAATCAGAGGTGTACCCTATGTTTTATGTATATTTGTGACAACACATTTTGTAATGTATAAAAACGAAACAGCTTTAGTGTCTAAAAGTGAGAGCTCAGTTAAGTTTTGGGCCAACCACATGATTGAATATAATGCTTTTAAAAATATGTTTCAGATCAAACTGCATAAATGTAATATGGTCTTAAACAAAAATTTATTATGCACATCGAATAATAAGAAATATACAGAAATGATAACAGGCATTTTATTTTATTTATTTTTTTTTTTTTGAGTTGGAATTTCACTCTGACGCCCAGACTGGAGTGCAGTGGCCGCTCCCAGCCACCACAGCCTTGACCTGCTGGGCTCAGGTGATCCTTCTCCTCAGCCTTCCGAGTAGCTGGAACTACAGGCGCGCTACCACACCCGGCTAATTTTAACATTTTTTGTAGAGCTGAGGTCTTGCTATGCTGCCCAGGCTGGTCATGAACTTTTGGGCTTAGGCAGTCATGCCTCAGCCTCCCAAAGAGCTGGGATTACAGGCATGAGCCACAGTGCCTGCCTTGCATGTTTTTGATAGACTACACTTTCAGTAGTAAGAGAAAAGATGACATGAGGTTCTTTCTACCTGTTTTTGCCTAGAGTTGACTGTTCTCACTGACATTTCAGTTGTTTGCTCCCTTGATGTTTCATTAACAGACTGTAGGGGGTCCTCCCTTTGAAGTTATAATTAAACAGTTTCACCTGTTTAAAATTTAGCCTCCCTTGCTATAGTCTTTTAACCACCTGTTGCTGCATATTTATCCTCACCAGTCTCTATTAATCATCCATTTTCCTCATTATATGGAAGTGACTGTTTAATCTTAATGAGTGATGCCCATATTTACGTTCTTCAAATAACCAAATACTTTAGGACTGGAAGCAAATAAGAGATAAGCCCTAAATCTGCATTTTATGAATGGGGGGGTGCAAAAATTAAGGAAAAGGAAACCAAACAAAACCCGAGAGAGGCCTGGGACCTTGTCTAAGTAGTTCCTGGCTGAGTCAACAAAAGCCTGACACATCCCGACTCCCAATCTCTAACCTTATTCTGACTTAATGAATGATATGGCATATTAGTGAGTTTGGGAATACAATATGCACTTTAACTTAGTTGTATATAGGTATTTATAAGAATACAGATGTGTATACATGTTTTTGTGGGCTAGGTTGCACAGTTGGTAGAAGGATGACAGGAGATGAGAGTCATTTGCCAGAGAAAGCTAACATATAAAAGAAAATGACTTTCAATGTATAGACTTGACTCTTTAGTCTGTGCAGCCCTATTGTGCAAAAAAAAGCCTATGAGTAGTTGTGTAGAGATATAAGGGGTGTGGAAATAGAGGGATAGATGCAACCAGTAAAACCGGGATCATTATCCTCAGGGAAAAAATATCAAAACTTGTGTGATGATAGTAGATCAGTAGAATTATTCTGCCAATTACACAAAGGATAGACTACATTAAAATTATATACACATACACGTTTAACAGCTTGATTGTGGATTTTTCACAAGGGAAAAAGCTTCTCTTTTTAGCTGAAAACAACTATTGGGGAATTAGCATACTTTCTCTCAGAAGTGTATAAATAGAAAGAAAATTACTGGGAAAATTAACTGGGGATCTAGGAGGTAATTTAGTCCTTTAATTCCAGAAGGGTTTAGGGCTTTGATTAGAGGATTAGTTTAATTTTTATTAAATTTTATTGTCATATTTACTTCTTCATTAAGATCTTTTTATGTGTACATAGGTAAATCACAGTAAGTTAGATTCATTATTAAACCTCATTTAAGATTAAAAAATTAAGCCGGGCATGGTGACTTATACCTGTAATCCTAACAATTTGGGAGACTGAGATGAGAGAATTGCTTGAGTCGAGGAATTCAAGACCAGCCTTGGCAAAATAGTGACACTTTGCCTCTAAAAAATAACATTAAGTTAATTTAAATTAAAAATAAAGATTTTCAAGTGATACCTGATTTCATCAATCTAGTGGGAGAGACGGGATAACCTGTCCAAGAGTATAGCACCACTAGGACTCCACCAGAAAAAAAATCACTAAAAAAATTGCCAAAAATTACTAGGAGCAACGGGCAGTTGACGGAACTTTGTAATCGGTTTTGACCTGTAGGAGAGAGCCAGTTCTGGAGAACAACCTAACTTCTTTGATTGAATACTCACATAATGCGTTGGAACATGATAGGAGATTAAGATTTAATAGTGGTAAAATGAAGACCATAATAAAATAATCCCTTGCTTAGCCCAGAAATTCTTACCTTTCTTACCTACTTGATGAAGATGTCGTTTGAAAAGTATACTACAAGGAACAACACGTTATTTATAAATTCTGCTTTTAGCAAGGTGGATAATTACTATTCCTTTCTCATGGAAAAAGTTTTATTCTAAATGTTATTTCTTATTGAATATTATTTAAAAGGCAAAAGATTAATATTCTAAACTTTTGAGATAGATTTTGCCTCTAGTAAGTATTTAGATATATCACTTGCATATCTGGGAGAAGAAATAAGAGACCATTATCAATATAGTCCCATCTGCTAAAAATTTTATTTTATTCATGTCAGGGGAGTACTTAAAGCTTGTTTTATTACTAAAAACTTGAGCTGCATTTTTAATGCAGAACTAAACTCCTCCACCAGAAATGCAAGAGTTTGTGTTCTTACTTTGTTTATTTATAAAATACATTGCAGTTATTTCTTTTGTCTTTTTATTTAAGGCTATATGCAGTGAATACATTGGCAAAATGTTTAAACCTTTTATGTTAAATTACTGTGCAGGATGACAAGTTAGTTGTTTTGTCTTTATTATGCTGAAATTAAATTCAATGTTTATAATTCCTATTTGGGCTTATTTCTTGATTTTTTAACACATAGAATTCATGCAAAAACTTCATGAGTGTAACAACTTAGATTAGCATGTTGATGGGTGCAGATCCTCCTTTAATTCGGTTGAACTTTGAATACCTGGTATTTTTCTTGTGATTGAACCTTGTGTTTTGAAGAAATGTAAACTATCTGAAAAATCTTGTCATTATATTTATCATATGCTTTAGGGCTAGATTTTATTTGAGAAATTCTACAAACAAAAAAATTTTTAAGTCACTTTTATTAATTATTGAATGTATTTAATCTATCTTTTATAACATAACTTACTTTTATCTACTTAGCATGGATGTTTCTATTAAAGAATATCTTTAAGAAGTGGTAGAAAAAAATAAAAAAAAAAAGATTAAAGGTGAAAGATTAGCAGTAGTTTTTCATTGTTCTTCTTGCAAATAAGAGAAGCCTCTTCTTTAAAAGTATTGTTTTAAGCCAGTAACTCAAGAGGTAATGTTTATTAATTGTGCCTTCAGTTTTTTGCGCAGTGATTTTATAAGAGCAGTATTTTTCTTATTAAAACAAATAAACACTTCTACTTGCTCTCATTATAATTTGAGACTATTATAGTTGCTTTTTAATTTTATTTATTTATTTATTTATTTTGAGTCGGAGTCTCACTCTGTCGCGCAGACTGGAGTGCAGTGGCCTCTCCCGCCTACCGCAGCCTCAACCTTCTGGGCTCTGGCGATCCTTCTGCCTCAGCCTTCCGAGTAGCCGGAATTACAGGCTGCCAGGCCTGTGTGCTACCAGGCCCGGCTAATTTTTTGATTTTATTGTAGAGATGAGGTCTCCCCTGCCCAGGCGGGTCTCGAACCCGCGGGCTCAGGCAATCCACTCACCTTAGCCTCCCAAAGGCGCGGGATTGCAGGCTGAGCCACCGAGCCCGGCAATTTTTTATATTTTAAAGATGTGGGGTACAATTCAGGATTGGGTATACAAGTGGACATCATATAGGTAAAGTTTGGGCCTCCCTTTAGTCCCCATTTTGCCTGGTTTGAGATCAGATACCCTTATTGATGTTGTGCCCTCCCACCCCCACCCTGTACTTTTTTTATGAGTTAAAAATTTTTACTACTTTGAATGTATTCATGTGGTGTAGTAACTAAATAACTGAAAACAATACTTTTTTGTGGGAGTGGTTAGCCATCTTACTATACAATCACTTCCTTTTATTACTCTGAATGAGTTGAATGTAGTTGTTGGTGTGGATGCATATATATATATTTTTGTGATTGTGAAGATATACATATGTATGTTTATGTACTTGGTAGCTAAGGTCTCATATTGTGAATATTTTTACCATTAGTGGCTACAGGTTAATTATGTGTTGGTAGTTTAGGGGTGCTCTGGTGGTAACAGAAAACTTGAACATCAGTGGATTAAGCATATAGGGATTTATTTATTTATTTATTTATTTTGAGTTGGAGTCTCACTGTGTCACCCAGACTGGAGTGCAGTGGCTGCTCCTGACCACCGCAGCCTTGACCTGCTGGGGCTCCGGCGATCCTTCCGCCTCAGCCTTCCAAGTAGCTAGAACTATAGGCGTGCGCTGCCACGCCCAGCAAATTTTTGATTTATTGTAGAGATGAGGTCTCACCAAGTTGCCCAGGCGGGTCTCGAACATGTGGGCTCAGGCAATTCACTCGCCTCAGCCTCCCAAGGCGTGGGATTACAGGCTGAGCCACCGAGCCCAGCTAGGGATTTATTATTCTTATATAAAAATAAGTCCGAAGACTGGTAAGTTCAAAGTTGGTATCATGACTTTTGCATGTCATCAAAGACTCCAGTTCTTCCTGTCTTTCTGTTCTGCCATATAGGTTTCTTTTTTAGGATCATAAGATGACTGTTCTGTCCCAGGCCTCATGCACTCATTCCAGGAAGAAAGGTGCTTCTGTTAGGAAAGCAAAAGACTTTCCAGAAATCCCCTCCAGAGTTACAATGTGCAAAGGAGAGTGGGAAGTCACTTTTTAAGCAGGCACACAGTCAGGATTTAGTGAGAAAGTAAGAAAGTAAATAAATATTGAATAGGCACCTTGCAATGTCTGCCACCTCCCATATTGACCCTTTGTTTTCACTGAGATTTAATGCATGATTATTTTCTTTATTATAAGAACTTCAGCCTACTAACTTAACTTTTTTTTTTTTTGAGTTGAGATTTCACTCTGTCACCCAGGCTGAAGTACAGTGGCATGATCACAGCTTATCACAGCCTCAACTTCCAGGGCCTCCAGGGCTTAGCTGGTCTTTCTGCCTCAGCCTTTTGAGTAGCTGGAATTGCAGGCACCCACCGCCACCCCAGCTAATTTTTTGGTTATTTGTTGAGACGAGGTTTTTCTATGTTGCCTAAGCTGATCTCGAACTCCTGGGCTCCAGCAATCCTCCTACCTCTGCCTCCCAAAGTGCTTGGATTATACGTGTGAGCCGCTGTACAGGCCTAACTTAAAAATTAAATCACTTATGTACTTCCCTCCCTTAAAGAACACCAGTTATTCATATCATTGGTAAAATTTTCAAGATTCCCTATCCGCAGTCTAAGTTGTGGTCCAATGCTCTGTTTCTAACTGTCTGCAGGATGATTCCACTTGAAAATTTGTTGATTAGTTCAAATATAGTTATGTTCAAAGCTCAGTCTAAAATCTTTATCTTTGGTTTGTTTATGTAAATCAGGATTGTCAGCATTTTCCCAAGATGGAAATTTGGACTAACCCTAACTTTTAAAATCCCTTTATTCTCTAATCCAGTTTGCCATCAACTGCAGTTCCTTGCATTGAAATGTCTTGGCCTTTTCCTCCCTGCACACTGTCCCTACTGTAATCAAGACTCTTCCTACCTCCTTTGTGCATTGTTTACAAGGTTTCTTAGTAGATGTCTCCAATTCCACTCTTTCTTTTATTAATTGTGCCAGTCATTAACAGTGTAATCTTCTTGAAACCGAGCTTTCTGAAAATTAGATTTCTACTAAAATGTTTTTAAACCAAATTCAAATCGCTTTCCTCTTACGAAGTTTTTTTTTTCATACAGAAATGCCCTTATTAAGTCTTTTTCCTTTAATTCTCAGTATAAATTGTCTGCCATAGAATGTGCCCTTGAATGCCCTGTTTCCTGCTTATCACCATAACAGACAGGCTCTTCACCTTCCGGTCAAAGAGACTTTTATTCCGCTCTTCTTTAGTGTCTCCCAGTCTCTACCTGCAACCTATTTTAACCTCACCATTCCAAATCCTATCGTTCAAGACTAGCTTCTAAAATCCCTTTCTTTTAGAACTTTCTTGGTAATTCCTGCCTGTGTTTTTATATCTATTCTAAATTATATTTTGCAAAGAGTATGGTGTAATGGAATTTATTTTGGAGTCAAATAGGTGTGGATTTAAAACTTGATTTGGCCACTTACTTTTTGACGTTAAGCAAGTTAACCTTTCTAAACTGCAACTTCCTTATAGTTAAAATTTAAATGATTATATGTGTGCATAGGTGTGCACGCATGTACACACACACACATCTTTTTATGAGAGTAAAAGGAGGTAATGTTTGGTAAAGTGTAGCACTTAGTATTGGGATTTGTTGCATGAAAGCAAAACCCCAGAATAATAGTGTCTTAATGTTCAATTTTATTTTTCTCTTACATAAAAGAAGTTCAGAGGTAGGTGGTCCAGGGCTGGTATGGTCCATTGCTTCATGTTCATCTGTGACTCAAGCATTCTTTTTTTAAAAAAATAATTCTAGTATGTGATTTCTATCAAATTTGGGATTACCACACAGTGCAAGGTGGCTATTGGAGTTTGAGCTGTTGTCATAGCTGCACTCCAGATGGCAAGAGGACAAAGAGAATAATGAAAAAATGGTCTGCTTTTCAACTCAGTATCTTTTAACCTTCCTGGAAGCGGCTACAACCCTCCTGCTTACAATCTCATTGGCCAGAGTTTAGTCACATGACCACAGCTTGCTAAAAGGAGGGTAGGAAGTGTAGTCTGTTAGCTGGGTACATTGCTGCACAAAGTAAAATTAGTGTTCTGTTCTTAAGGAAGAAAAAGATAATGTGGCTACTGGCAGACTCAGCATCGTTACCTATCATTGGTGCCTGGCACAGGGGCTTAACAAATGTCTTTTTGCCTCTGTTCTTTCTGTTGTATGTAAGTCACTTTAGATCTTAATTCTTCTTTGCTTCATATGTATCTTATTTTTCCAGCTATATTAAAAGTTGTTTGGTGGATAAGGGCCATGTATCATATTTTGTTGTGTTTCAAAACACCTAACAAAGTGCTTTGCCCTTGGACCACATAATAGGAACTTAGTCTATATTTGCTAATTAATTGATTTTACTTCCTATGAGAGCCATGATTCTTTTAGTTTCTTATTGCATTTTCACTTCTATATGAGTGAGAGGGTATACTGAAGATTTTCATTCCCTTATAATTTCCTGTTTTCTGCCGCCTTAAGTATTATCCTGGGGAGTTGATAACCTAACATTTTATCATTCTTTGATTTATGTATTAAAAATTATTTTTTTCACCCAGTGCTTCAGAATAAATCCCCCAAATTGAACCTAAAAAGTAATACATATATGTATATTACATATACCTAGTATATAGATATAGCTCTCCAATATACCTGTTTACTCTGAATATATAAGTATGAATTTACAAAATGCTATGTTTGAAAAGTCCTTAGGACATGGTTTTTCTGTGCATATTTAACTTACTAGTTTGTAAGAAAGCACAGCAATCTGCCCTTAGGTCAAATTTCTTTGTCAAGTTGTTTTGAGCTTCAGGTTATTTTTCTTTTTCTCATCAACTATGTGTAAGAAGAAAGGAATAACTGGAGACAGAAACTCTCTGTAAGAAGCTAAAGTAGTAGTAGTAGTATTACTGGAAACTTCTTTCCCATCTGCGTGGCCTGACTTAATGTAAAAATAGGGTCTTATAGTATCAAAGTTTCTTGGGAATAGAAGAGTTTGGATGCGTTCTTTTTATTTAACTTTGGAACTCACTAGATAGAATATTTTAACCCTGTGTACTTGGAGTCATCTCATGGATCATCTACCAGCAACTCAACCACACTTTTTAATGACATAGTGAAAAACGAATCACTTTGTGTTAAATAGCATAGTGGGCCAGGCTTGGTGGCTCAGCCTGTAATCCCAGCACTTTGGGAGGCCGAGGTGAATGGATTACCTGAACCCGTGGGTTCGAGACCAACCTGGGCAACTTGGTGAGACCTCGTCTCAATAAAATAAAAAATAGCTGGGTGTTGTAGTGCGCATCTGTAGTTCTGGCTACTCAGAAGGCTGAGGCGGAAGGATTGCCAGAGCCCTGCAGGTCGACGCTGGGGTGGCTGTGAGTGTGCATGCCACTGCACTCCAGCCTGGGTGAAGGAGTGAGACTCTAACTCAAAAAAAAAAGTAGTATAGTGTTGGAACCAGTTATTTTATTGTAATGATATTTGGCTTATAATGTAATTTTGGACGAGAAACTTTTTATGACAAAAAAATATAAATTTTATTTTTTATGTTTTTCTAACGTGGTAACATATGAAACAGTCACTGACATGCATTGCAGGTTCATTGATACATGTGCAATAGTAATTTGTTTGATGTCTTCCACCTGGTGTTTTCCTATTTGAGCACACAATGCAGTCTCATTTCTTTCTCCCACAATAATAATATCGAATGTATTGTCCAGTCTTTTGTATGAAGATGATGTGGGTGTACTTCTGATTCTTAAAAACCACTTCTCAACTGGTCGATCAGAAGCTTGACAAATTTCAAATAGGACATGGGTTTTTCATTGATTTTTTTTTAATGGAAACCTTCAAGGAAACATACATTTTTGAAAAATTTGCACTGGCATAAGTTTGTCCTGTATAATCACCAGTAATCTCTTTATGTCCCCTGAGAAGGGACATCCTGGTGGTTTGCTAGATTTACGATGTTCCCTCAGAGAGGACATCTGAGTGTAGAGTCGAACATGCACTATGCTTTCTTCAAATTTATTTTTTTCACAGGTATACATTACATCATCAGTATATGAATACAAATGTACAGTTTCTTTCACACCCTATCACCAATATGCTAATACAGGCATATACTCAAACATGCATATGTCTTATATAAATACATATACAGATACTAAGGGATAAAAGGTATCCTGTTACACATTCTTCTTGGAACCAAGTGAGGTATAAATAAATAAAAGTTATATATCATCTAGTTATATATACTCAAAAAGAGCCGATAGTAGACACATATGCTGGTTATGTGATTTGATGTTTAGGGTAGAATATTAAGTGAGTGGGATAGAGGGGCCTTGTCCGCAAAGTAACCACATAGTGTTAATAAGAATGAGAATAGTTTTAACATTAACTAAAAATCATAATAATTTTTTGATACTTTTTAATGGTACTTTTTGAGTGGTGTACAAATGACACAGAGCCATTTATTTAAAAAACTGATATTTCCTTATAGTTTGACATTATTTGGTTTTGTTCTCATAGATGTTTTCTCCCAGATGTCAGATTCCAATGGCTTAATGATATTTAGCAAGTTTGACCAGTTTCTGAAGGAAGTTCTGAAGCTCCCAACAGCTGTCTTTGAAGGGCCATCTTTTGGTTACACAGAGCACTCAGTCCGCACCTGTTTCCCACAGCAGGTAAGG